>CAIGQS010000064.1:0-110353 GCA_903798195.1 Danio kyathit
TGAGCCAGGTTTCTCTCAAGGTTTTTTTTTTAATCTTCGCTTCGCCAATTGGTGAAAGTTTTTCCTCGCCGCTGTCGCCACTGGCTTGCATGGTTCGGGATCTGTAGAGCTGCGCATCGATGGATTTGCTCTTCAGTGTTTGGACTCTCAGTAGTGATTATTAACCCCCACTGAACTGAGCTAAACTGAACTGAACTTAATCTCTGAAAACTGAACTGACTCTGTTTCAATTCAATATAATCTTCCATGTGAAGCTGCTTTGACACAATCTACATTGTGTATAAGCGCTATACAAATAAAGATGAATGAATTGAATGCTGTAATCCATTTCTTAAGCAGCAAAAGTCCTTTTTAGACTAGTTTGTTGGCCAGTTGTAGTCAGTGCAATGCTAAACGTTATTGTTCCACTATATTTGTTCGTTTTGTCTCACGTCGTCCCACAACATCATCATATAGTTTAGAATACTGTACAATGTTTTATAACAATTAATTATTTTAGTGTCCATTTCATTCAGCATGTTTAAAATTGGGGGCATCCACGGTTTTTGACATACTTTAAACCAGGGTTTCTGCAGGGTTCACCAAGTTAAATGTAAGACTTTTTAAGACCATTATGAATAAAATTTCTATAGCGCCAGTGCTAAAGGATGCTTTACCAAAAATAGTAGGCAACAAGAAAAGCAATAATCTTAAGAAGGTAGAGGAAAATGGGAAACTAATAATACATAAAAAAGAATGACAAAAGACATGAGAACAAGTAACAAAAGAAACTCATTCCTGTCTTTCAATGAGTGCTTATGTGCATTAAGGAGAACTAGGCAGCACACTCAGAGCTGCAAGATGCATTTAATTTAGTATTCTTCTTATTAAAATATATCTGAATAAGGATCAAATGACTGAGTTGGTCTTTGAGAATGAAAATTAACCTGTTTGTTCCTGCAGATCTTCCTGTTTGACTGTGAATGTTTCTTCAATCTTCACATCTTCACTCTCCTCTTTAATAAACGCCATCTTTATAACAGTGTGGAGATCAGTCGCTTCAGCAGTTTTTCTCTGTGTTTGGACACTTTATCCTGTTTAAAATGAACAAAACAATAAAAATGTTCAGTTTAAAATAAATAAAACAATGAACAGAAACAAAATAACTTCTCTTCAACACTTGCTTCAACAGTTTATATGAGAGTCATTAACAAAAAGAAATCAGGTAAAAGAGTAAGTCAGAGCAAGAAACAATGAGCTGATTAAAACTAGTACTCAATTTCTTATATATAGTGATGAATACTTAGAATGGAATGACATTATGCTGTTTAATAAATTAAACCTTCATTAAAACACTTATTACACACATTTCTGTTACTTTTTTCAAACAATAGTCCTCATTACTGTGAGTAAAATAGTACTACGTTGTATAAAGGGTTAAAATAATATTTCAACAGCAGGTACATCATTTAGCATCGGATGAAAAACCTGAAACTTTAATCAAGCGGTCTATATTCATGTAAAAGCTTTAAAACAAACCTTTCCCCAGTCGAATCACATCGCAGGAGCGGCGGCGCCGCCTTATGACGTCACACGCCACGCCAAAATAAAAGTCTTTTTTGTTTACTTGCTGTTGCAGAATTATTAATGAATTTCTCCCTCACTTACTCCCCTACACAAGACACCCATATATTCAGCATTTAGAGTTGATCAAAATCTTTACTCTAAACATTTTTAAGACAATTTAAAAAAAACCTTTTTTAATCCACTAAGACTAAGTGTTTAAAGCAGAAAATCCCAACATTCTAAACAAATAATCTGATGGGTGTTTTGAGCTGAAACTTTACAGACACATTCTGGAGTCACAAAATACTTAACTTAAATCTTGAAAAGAGGGTAAAATAGGTGCCCTTTAAGGAAAAAGTACCCATTACTACTACATGTTTCAGTTTCACTAGCTGGGTCATTATCACTATAAAGTGCTTTTGATGTGCCACAAAATTGAATCAGTCCTATGGACATAATGCACAATAATGACATTCTGATGTTTTGATATAGTTGGTTAAACCTTTACACACATGCAGGTAGAATTATAAGTGTTTTGAAATTTGTTTTGATCAATTTTTGTCATTTTCTTTCATTGAATGGATGTGATTTTGCCATGTCCCACACACTGCTCAAACTCAACTTCAGTGAGTCAAAAAAGTTGATTAATTAGATCAAAATAAAAATATTTTTAAACATTCTTATTGTCTTTAACAAGTTATTTGATTTAAAAAAATGAATAACTTTTTGTTTTCATAATATCATTAATCATTTTGCACATCCTTGAAATTGCTGTCCACCCTGTCATGATGTGGTAAATGCCCCTTTAAGAAATATGTACTCATTGGCATCCCCATTTTGCTTTTCTTGATGTGCACACATTAAGTATCTCTACCAGTGGTGTAGTCCTAAAAAAAAAGGTGGTGTACTAATTACACCCAACCCAAATTTTAAATGAAAGTAGGCATAGAAACGACGAAAGTCAATGTTTCTTTGATTCATTTAAATATGTAAAATATCAGTTACCTGTAACTATTAACTTCCATGAAAGGAAAAACAAATACTATGTCAATGTCGTCAATGTAAGTCAATGGTTACAGGTTTCCAGCTTTCTTCAAAATATCTTCTTTTGTGTTCAACAGAAGGAAAAACGACAAAACCGGTTTGGAACAAGTAAAGGTTGAGTAAATGATCACAATTGTCATTTTTTGGGAAAACTATCCATTTAAAAGAAAAAGAAATTAACAAATTTGTTTGTTTTAAAGGGAGATGCTAATAGTCTAATTCGATTTAATGATTTATGTTTAGCAAAAAGTGCTCTATCCCCACCCACCCACCCACCCCCAGCAGACTCAGAGATTGGCTGTGTATAAGTTGTGGTAAAACTCTAAAGGGACTTTTAAAATAAATTAAAATACTGTACAAAAAAAATTGTGTTTCAAGAAAGCCATATCAAGTACTGTATGTTGTTAACATAAACTGTAAATTTAAAATAAAAAAATAATATCAGGAAAACAAAAGCAAAGCACACAGTAGGCCTATATAGCTTATTTAATAATTTTAATATTAAAAAAGAGTTAATCAAGATAGTTACAACAATTTAGTTAACTTTGATTTAACTCAATAGGGCCTGTGCACGGAAAGACAGCTTTTTAACTTACTTTCTTTACTAGCTCATTACTTTAAATTTAATAGGTTCCTTTAAACATCAATCAGCTATTATGTTTGATTGTCACATTCGTGCATGCTTGTTTTAAACCAAGCTAACAGGTTTCTGTCTTCTGCTGTCGCTATTATATACTAGTAGTTACCATTTAAATCGCATATTGTTACGCAATTTATGAGTTGTCTTTGCCTCATCATTTTTAGTGTTATATATAGTGTAAAACACTTAAAAATGTTTGACTAATATGGTAGGGTTGTAAACTACATTAGAAGTATTCCACTGCATTGTATAGACAGGCATAGCCATTTGAGTTCTGAATGAGCCAAATAGACTCAACACACCTGTTTACTGTAGTACAAATCCCTTTCTATATTCAATTATATTTTTCCATGTATTAAATAAATAAAACTGCCACTTTTTTAAATTCAAAATGGCATAAATATGAACATATAAAAATGTACAGGCTATTTGACACATTTCACTAACATAATAGAAGTCATAATAGAAAAAAAAATCTGCTACAACACTTGATGTTTCACTCTGATCTCGCTCTAATTGGGAAGGGCTAAAGCGACACCCATACTTTTGTAAGTTTACCTGAATGTTTCAGCGAGACATCATTCAGTTGAATAGTCATGGTCTTCGAAAAACTCACTAAATTTTCTCATAGCTGCTGCGCTCGTCAGGGGGCAGGGATTGCGCGAGTTAAGCAAAAATGCACCAATTGCAACAAATTTAGATGCAAGTTAAAAAACATTTGGTATACAGCTAAAGGGGACGCGAATACACGTGAATTAGAGAAGGCTAATCAGCAAAACAAGAGAGTATATATATTTTTATTTGCAAAAAAAACAGTTGACAAGTTTGTAGCAATATTTGTTTACAATCCAAAATATGATTTACATTGTCAATGAAAAAAGATACAAGGGAGAGAAAGAAGGAATAAAAAATAAAGAACATGAAATAAACTTGAGGGTAAGACATTTAAGAATCAATTACATTACAGAAATGAAAGTCATTACAAAATGAAATAGTTCTGTTTGCTTTCTTATTTTTACATAATGATATTAAATGTAAATAATGATTAAATTCTTGCAAAAAAATCATCATTCTTACAAATCTGTAAATATATTATTGCAATAAGAGATCACAGGGGACAAGGTAACAACGTTTCCAATAAAAAGATATCTAATTTTGTCATTTCTATCTTTTTTTAATAGAAAAACTAATGTTACCTATAAACGTCTCTGGGGGATCAGAAAGGTACGTTTTTTTAAGGAGGGAGATGATTGCTATTTTTAATGAGCATAGTAATTCCTGAAGTTATAGCTCCCATAACAATGGCCAAATTTTTTGGACTTATTGGTAGGTTATATGCAGAAATAAATTCAAAGTAATTCATTAAAAAAACCTCTGTTGTTAAATAACTAGCTAAAAGCAAACCGTTGTTAAACCATTCACTGAAAAACAAAGATTTATTTTTATATAAAATATTTTTGTTGTTTCAAATAGAAAATGTGCGAGGAATAAAATTGTGTTTATAAATTAAAGTCCAGGCCAGAAGTACTTGTTGATGGAAATTTGAAAGTTTAACAGGAATTTTGATTTTGTTATAATTACACATCAATAAAAACTTAATGCCTCCGACAAAAGAAAATACCCATTTTGGAAAAATATTCCAAATTGAATCTTCCTTATTTAGATACTGGTTAAGCCAATTAATTTTGAAAGTATAATTTGAAGAGCAAAAATCGATACAGTTAAGACCTCCTTTATTATACGAATTTATTATAACAGTCTTCTTCATATAGTAGCATTTATTTTTCCAGACAAAGTCTGTTAAAGTTTTGCCAATTAGTTTACATGTTAGGCTTATCTATGTACAGGGATTGAGCTGCATACGAGAGACGAGACAGGCCCTCATCCGCTTTGGTGAGCAAAATTCTTCCTTTAATAGACAGATCTCTTTGAAGCCAACTATTCACTTTTCTTTTAGTTTTTGCAATGATTGGATTAAAGTTATCATCACGTCTGTTTTTACCGTTAGTTATACTGTATTTATGCCAAGGTAAGATACTGAGTTTTTAACAGCTGCTCCACAAATTGAGGAAACACAACAATTTTTAATGGGAAGTAATTCACATTTATTTAAATTAAGATTTAAACCAGACGCATTGGAAAATGTTTGTAGAGTATTTAATGCAGCCGCCACTTGAGATGAATCTTCTAAAAACAATGTTGTGTCATCAGCTAGTTGACTTATGATCAAATCTGTACTACCAATAGTAATTCCTTTTAAATGACTCCTTTTAATATGTAAATGAAGAAACTGCACTGCAATTAAAAATAAATAAGACGATACTGGGCATCCCTGCCTCACTCCACGATGTTAAAAAAAACCTTGGGGAAGTACCACTGCTTAACTTAATAGAGCTATTTGCATTTTTATTTAACATTTTAATCATTTTACAATAAGTAACACCAAACCCAATTTCTTTAAGAGCTTGAAATAAAAAACCATGTTCTAAAGTGTCAAAGGCTTTATAATAGTCCAAAAAAAAATATTAAACTGTCTCCATCAATCATATCAGAATAGTCTAGAATATCTAAAATGAATCTTATGTTATTAGATTTGTCTATTTTGCATAAAACCGGATGAGTTTCATCGATAATGGAAGGTAGAATGACTTTTAATCTTTTAGCTAAAACTATAGCACTTATTTTATAATCGTTGTTTAAAAAAGTTATTGGACGCCAATTATCTAATAAATTTAGATTTTTATTTGGTTTGGGGATTAGCGTAATCAAACCTTGCCATAAAGTAGGTGGGAGAAAAGAGTTGTCTGTACTTTCCTTAAACACTTAACAAGAAGGGAGCAATATTTTTCCTGAACATATGGTAAAATTCTGAAATAAAACCATCAGTGCCAGGAGATTTAGTCAGTTTTAATGATTTAATTGCTGCTTCAACTTCTGTTAAAGTAATTGGAGACTCGCAAAAAGCCTGATCAGCATTCTCCAATTTTTTTATGCAAGATAATGATTCACAAAAATCTAAAGCATTTTAAATTAAATTTAGAGGTGTACAAGTCACTATAAAACTTGGCACAAAAACTATCAATAATCTTCTGGTCTTCACCTATTGATTGATTATTTACAAGCTTTTCAATTAGATTTGTTTGTTGTTTTTGCTTTTCCAATCTAAAAAAACAAGACTTTTGCTCACCTTCTTCCGACCGTCTTTTCCGTGATCTAATAAATGCACCCTCTGCTTTTTTCTGATAAATTTCATCTAATTTATTTTGATAATGGGTAAATTCAACCTTTTCACTATCAGACAAAATGGTTTTAGATAGAAAATCTGAAATTTTGCATATTATAGTACTTTCATTTTCTTTTCTTTTTTTCGCTAATTTACTGCTAAACGTTCTTAAAAACTTTACGATTTCATATTTTGCTAACTCCCAATTCTTTCCAAATATCTTTTCCTCGTTTGCTTTTTTCCAGTACTTGCAAATTATAAATTAGATTTTTTCATTTACTTCTTTGTAGTTAAGCGATGAAAAATTACATTCCTAATAAGAATTGATTCTACATAAGTTAGCAGTATCTGAAAAAGGAATAGATATTGAGACGCATTTGCACTGTAAAAAATAAAAAGTTGAGTTAACTTAAAATTTTAAAGCAACCAGCTGCAAAGAAATTTTGAGTTTATTAAACTTCAGTGGTTGAAATTGTGCCAAATATTTTTTTTTAAGTTGACCGAAAAGGCTGGTTTAAGTTAAGTATACTTTATGGAATAATTTGGCACAACTTCAACCACTGAAGTGTAATAAACTCAAAATTTCTTTGCAGCTGGTTGCATTAAAATTTTAAGTTAACTCAACTTTTTATTTTTTGAAGATATGGAGAGATAAAAATGTAAAGTCTCCTCTACTGAATATTTTACTTTCATTGAACAAACAGTTCCAAACATGCAGCTGAATCATTTTATGAGTAAATTCAACTCTGACCTCAAAAATATGTCCAGCTAACTTACAATTTTAAACTGAGTTAACTATTTGTAAGTTTGATTTTTTACAGTGTGTGATCAGAGAGGGGTGATGGAATGATGTCTGAATTAGCATTATTTAAATCTCTTGCGATAAGCCACAAATCTATACGGGATTGTTTGGAAAGAGAATTATTTCCCCATGTGAAACATTTTTGAGAAGGATGAGTGTCTCTCTAATATCAACTAAAGAGAATTGTTCTATGAAAGTTTTTAAATAAAGATTTGATTTATCGGGTGATTTTGGAGGCCATCTGTCTAACATATTATCCAACGCCACATTAAAATTACATTTTCAATTACAAGACAAATATAATGGCCAACTCTACATTATCCTCTGTTCTTCTTCATCATCATCATCACTGCTCTACATTATCCTCTGTTCTTCATCATCATCATCATCATCACTGCTCTTCATTATCCTCTGCTGGAAATTAAAAAACTTAAGCTCTCCTAGAAATTTAAAGGAGAAGACGCACACAGTGACAAAACACCTCAGGTATACTTAATAAACACTTCAGGTAAACGACACATTTTGTGTAATTCTATAAATAAAGTAAACAATACTCTCCATACCTGTTACATGAGCGCAATAAAAAGCATTGGATGCAGCTCAGCTTGCATCTGCACCGAGTCTACAGCTAGACTCCTCTCGCATCTGCTGCCTGTTTATACACTACTGCCATCTAGTGGACACTAACAGTAGCACAACTAATCACTACACAAAGTTGATCAAAGTAACACAAATGCACCAAGAAATGTCAGTGTTGGACTGAAAATGGGACATCCTAGCAGAAGACACATTTTCACTTTTAAAAATGTGACAGGGCCTTACTAAAGAAAAAAATCATACAATTGAATGATAGAACGCATCCTTGGTCAGCTTCTTCTTCGTCAAATGATGACAAATTTAATGCAAATGTGACAGGACTGACAGAAACACAGGGACAAGAGTAGATTTCTGTGTATTATATATTTGCAGTATATATAATTTGATGTTTTTAATCAGTATATCAATCACTATGATTCTTGTGGAGCAGATTCTCTGTTTATTGCTATTTTAGTTCTTTCTCTCTTTTTGTTTTAATTTATTTTTGCTTTTAATAATTTTTTAGTTTTATTTACTCTTTATTTTCTCATTTTCGCAAATAAAAATAAAACTGTTATGCAAGGGGGAATGTGAGAAGGGGGTATGCCTAGTACAAACATTATTAACTTTGTAAATGTTTATTATTAGCATTTGATGAGTCTCCTCATTCAGTTTCATAGAGCGCTTGGACCCAGAAGCCCCTTCGCGTGACATCACACTTAACAAGCAGGATTAGCCTACCCAATTCACCTGTACCGCATGTCTTTTGACTGTGGAGGAAACCGGAGCACCTGGAGGAAACCCACGCGAACGTGGGAAGAACATGCTTACTCCACACAGAAACACCAACTGACCCAGTCGAGGCTCAAACCAGCGGCCTTCTTGCTGTGAGGTGACAGCACTAGGTACTGCGCCACTGCGTGGCCCACATCATTAACATTAATTGAGTTTAACTGTAATATACTGTACGTTAAGCAACATTTTGATGATTGATCGCTCTTCTGTACAGATGCCACCTGAGATCCTGTGGTGTATCCTCTTAAGAGTTGTCGCACAGGATGGTGATGGGGCATTCCTGCAACTCTCACTGACATCCAGGACCTTTTGAGCCATTGTCAGTGATCCAAAATTCAAGGAGCAGGTTCACTACCTCTGGCTGGCCAGTAAGTTATTTATGGTTATTTATTTTTAAATAGTGACTACTGGGGAAAGTGCTTGGCATATTATATATTTATTCATATTCATCATGAAGTCATTCTTGTTACAGAATACAGTATGCCAAGCACTTTGTACAGTACTCCATGAGTTGTAAAACTTTGAATCATGTTTGTGTCTTGCTTAAAAATGTACTTGATGTTATTTAGGTGTCATCAGTCAGAGTGCTTATACTTTGACGAAGTGCTTTGTCTGTTGGGGATGGCAAGAGGGAAGTCCTGCAAGCATTCTGTTCAACAATTGACTTCCCAGGATTTTGCTCAGCACATTGGTACTTCATTGCTGGAATTTCCCTGTGAAAAATATACAGTTGTTTTTGTGTTTATTAAAGATGATAGTCATGAACTGCCGTATCTTAAATTATTATTATTATTTTCTGTAAATTGTCTTCCTTTTGTACATGTGTACATGAGCATACACAGATGCTGTAGGGGAAACATCTGACATCTAAAAAAAAAACACCAGATCAGCCAGATTTTTCCTTGAACCGAGACAGAGGGAAACAGAATAACAATGTTGTATGTGACTGTTCATAATAAAACAAAATCCTTATTACAATTATTTTTAAAGATCTACAGTATCTGTGCAGTGCAGAAATAGACACAGAAGTGTTGTTAGAAAGTGCTATTAAAGTGTTTACCCTGTATTTACAATTACAAAAACAACACCAAGAAGACTGCATTTTAATTCAGTGTTACTCTATGAGTACCAGCGCCAACAGAAAGCCATAAGAAGACTCCTACAGGGAACATTTGGGCAGGCTTTACGTTCAGACCATACACAGAAATTAGCCAGAAAAGTTACTTTCACTTCTGGCACCATGTCATCCTATGCCATCACGAACGAAAACTGGATGGTCCTTTCAAGGGTGATGGTACAATCTGAAACAGAAAAGTCATTGGAACCTATGTACCAAGGACTAGCAAACCAGTACAGAAATGCCGGAGTGGAAACAGCTCAGTACCAGTGGGTAGACAGGTGGGCCATTTTAAACTTCACACAACTAATGTGAATATGTATTGCCTTGGATTGACACGCAGTAATGCAATAAGTACATTGATACTATTGAGTACTTTTAATTAGCATTAACTTTTATAAAAATGTTTGTTTGATTTGTTTTTTTCAGGGATTGTTGTGCAGCATTCAAAGTGCCTGACATACTTCCTGGAGAACATCTGATCTGGGATGCTTAGTGCACTACTGATGACATCATCACAAAAGCCACAACTGGACACCTGCAAAACACCTGTGCCGCCAGATCCCATTTTAATCAGCAAATCACCATCAAGCTGGACCTCTTCCACTGCATGAGACGCTTCCTCCGTGAGTGTGTATCTGAGCATCATGCCCTGTACAGCTCTTTTGCTCAGTTCTTATCTGCTGCTTTTTGTGTGGTGGACCAGGAGGACCTACAGAAACTAAAAGATGTGTATGCATTTTGTGGAATTCAGCCTGCCAATCCCACCAAACAGCACATTCGCGAGCACTGCAACAGCCAGAGGAACTTCTTAAGAGGGTTGAGGGGGTTATTCAGCACTTTCATGTGGCTGCTTATCCTAATGGTGTTCGGTTGTACAAGCCTTCAATGCTGAAGACTTGGCGTATTCAGCGCATACACATTCCCCGAGGCTGTTTAAGTGACCAAGAGGTGGCAGGTGAGATCCTGTACAGGCACGGTGGGACTCTACAACTTAACCATGTCCAGGGTGAGGGGGCTAAAGTTGATGTCTGGATCCCAATACGAGGAACATCTCAGCAGGAGGGCTACCATTTCCACCAGGCTCAGTGGGTCACTGGTACACGCGTTTCATCTGAGTTGTTTCAAGCACAGGGAATGATTGAACCTTTCAGCGTCTTGTGAGCCTGAAACTACCTGATGTCAAACTTCCAGGAGTCTTTGACCCAGCTCTAATTGCAGATCATAATATGGCATCACAGATGGTAATGGGAGTGCCCAAGTACCCTACTCTTTTGGTGTCTAACCAAGATTCTGGGGAGACGTTTGGCCTGGATTACGTGGAACCTGGATGTCGCCCTGTTGTGCTGGATTGGCAAAAGCATAAGAGCAAGACCACTCAGCCTTTAAATCCAGCTGAGCAAAGTAACCCACTTACTATGCAGTGTGTCTACCCTTCTGCTGATGTCACAGTCCTCATCCAGAATCAGGTGAATTTTCTACTGTAAAAAATTTAAACTGTGTTGTGTTACTCCTATAGAGACCATCAGAACACTGCTTGAGCGGACACTGTCCTCTTCTCCGATCGCCCTTACAGAGCCTCAGTCTGATCCAGGTAAACATTTTGCAAAAAGACTCACAAAACGAATCTTTTTCCTTATTGTGCAAAAAACTAAATGCTTTACTCTTTGCAGAAACTTCTGGTATCCCCCCTGCACCAATTCCAACCTCATGTCATGATGCCCATTTAGAGTTTAAGTCAGAGCAAGGTAAATAAAAAAAAATGCTTGATGATCAACAAATGCTTAAAATGTCTTTTTGTTTTGCCTTGTATGTAAAACTAAAAGTTGTAATTCTGTGCCCTCGCTGTCCTCATCTCCCGTGCCTCAGTTGGTGGTTGGTAAGTTTTAGACAGACGCAAATATGTTTTTTTGTATTTCCTGAATGCAGAAAGATTAATTTATTTTTCTCTATGTAGAAACACCACCCCTACCCATGCTGGCATCACCCGCGAGCAGCCGTATTGGACCTGTGAAGACTGGTGGCAGGGTTTTTGTGCTGGATCATAAGCGCTGGACATCCACAATGAAAGAAGCCATTGATCACTTGCTTAATAAACACCACGGAAAGAAGGACATGCTTAAGATTGTGGATCAGGAGTATGCAGCACTGGTTCACAACTCCTGTACTGATCCCAACAGCTTACTCCATCCAACCACAAAACGTCACATTTCTCAGTATGTCAAACACCGGGCTAAACTTCTGAATACCAGCTCTTCTCTAAATACAACTCCAGAAGAACTTGTTGGTAGACAGCAGCTCTGGTATTTGCTGACAGAGGGAAGTAAAACTACTACTGTGCCGGTGATGAAAATGAGTACTGCAGCTATAAACCCTCCAGCACCTGTCCAGACTACTCCTCTTACTACTGAGGCAGTTGAGAGAATAATGGAGGGTATCATGGAGCGCCAGCAACAAGAGCAGCAGCCACCACAGCCAGAAAAAACGAAAAAACAAACAAAGACCTGCCTTGCTTGCGGACAACCTAAGTCTCGTTATGAGAGTGATGGTTCATCCATCCACTTTTTTATCAGAAAGGTCCTACAAGGTACTTTTATTGTTCTAAAAGGGTTTTTGACTCCTACAGCACAGAAGGATTATCAAATCCTCGAATGCCTTTCCACGATTTTATGGAGACCGAGTTCTTCAACAAGGAACTTGAGGCAACAAAGAAGTGGGTGGAGGAGAGAGCACCACAAAAAACGGAAAATGTCTGAACCTGCACACATCGGTCGCTTGTGCAGGTTTTGTAAATGTAACCGGTGTTCAACTCTCTGCGTTGTGTACAAAGATGAGACAAGCCACAGGTACTGTTGTTGATGGTGGGTTTATTGCAACTCGAACTTCCGGTCAGAGCAGACTGGATGGATCGAAAAACAGCAAAATGAGATATGATTTTGCTTGTAAACTTCCCCACCTCTTCTCAGCGCCCTCAATGCAGACTGAGCAACCATACAATAACACACCCAATTAAAACTAAGTAAACATATCACAAAGGTGTACAAAAAGTAAATAAACAAAAATAACAAATGATTACAGTTCCATACATTGTAATATTAACTAATCTTCTCCAGCTTACTTCATATTAGAAATTAATTTAATTGAGGGACAAATGTAAACACAAATAAGAACAACTGTATATGAAAAAATACCTGGATGGATCAAAAAAACAGCAAAATGAGATATGATTTTGCTTGTAACCTTCCCCACCTAACAAATAAATGGCAGTTAGAGGATCAGTTGAAATCAGTGTTTAGCATACATACTTATACACACACATACACTCAATCAACTGTGCTCATTAAAAACAACTAATTTCATCCATCCACATGAAGAAAAATACTTCCTAGTTAACATAGAACAATCTTACAAACAATACCATCACATATTAAAAACTTATTTAAACATCCAACAACTTTTAGAACAACTTTCCTAGGAGCACCATTAACTGCTCACCTCTTCTCAGCGCCCTCAATGCAGACTGAGGACGCAGCGCGGCAACCGGAAGTGACGTTGCGCGGCAACCGGAAGTGACGTAGCGCGTCAAACAAATATAAAACTATTTTCATTAAACAACACAAATAAAGTAAAAACTAAATTCTAACATATTTCTAAACGAATTGATGCAAAACAAATGCACGGAAATTAAAAGGAGGGACTATTAGTGAAATACATTAAATTAATAAACTCTTATTAACACCCGTCACATTCACCCCTCCTGAATTTCACTAATATCCTGACCGAAACAACACATCGATCTAATTCGACCAGATTTTTAGCAAATCTTATTTGCAGTTCAACATTTCAAGTTACCCACCTAATGGGTTAAGAAAAGCCCAAGGTTGATCAAGTCTTAGACATTCTCAGAACAATATGCTGCCTTGTACAACATACAATAATCTGGTAAGATTTTTACTGAAATTCATACGTCACACATACTTAACAGTTTTGTGGTAAGGCAAAAAAAAAATAGTTATCTAGAATAAGGAAAGAACTGATCCTGATCTCTTTGTTAAAAGTGAGCCCACCCTCTGAACATAAAACGGCCTTTGTGCCATGGATTCGATCAAGCGGCTAACTTTTTTGACCATTCTTCCTGCACGAGTTTTAACACCCTGTGTATCAGTAGGAAGTTGTGCTTGTGTGTTAGGCACAGTGTTAGCATATGGACCGTTCACTGTATGCGGTTGTGGTTCAGCATTATTGGCTAAGGATTCAGTCTCTAGATCAGACAAAAGGTCAGAATGACCCTCAGTGACCTCATTTGCATTAAGGTCTTGTTCACAGAAACTTCCTTGACTTTGATTAGAACAATTGGATTCTATGTCATCATCTTCCTCAGGCTTTTGTCCTTTACCCTTATCTCGTCCATCAAGTTTCCATCCTTCCATCCCATCAAAGCTCCCTTCATCGCACAAACTGGATAGTTCTGGCGTATGAGACTCCGCTTCTTCATTCTCAGCGCTAGGCTGGACATCCTCTTCATCTTGAGGTGGTTCAATTGGTAAGAAGCTAATATCCAGTATCAGGTTGCGATGCACCACTTTACATTTTCCACCATTGTCAACGAGCTTGTATATATTCGTTTGAAGATTTCTCTCTCTTACAGTATAAACGGTTGGATCCCACTTATCTGCAAGCTTTTTCTTTCCTCGTTCACCCTTGTTTGCAAGAAGTACCCTGTCTCCAACGTTCAGACACATGCCCTTGACTTTCCGATTGTAATTCTTGGCCTGCTTTTTCTGTTCCTTTTCTGTGTGTTTCTGAGTAATGCATGCAGCCTCATGAAGGTAAGACATAAGTGTTTTTGCGTAACTGCCATAATCAACAATCACAGGATCACGTAATGTGCAAAGACGACATCAACTGGCAGCTTAGGAATGCGACCAAACATTAACTGGAATGGCGCATAACCAGTAGTCTCGTGTACAGTGGAATTATACGCAAACGTCAAAGTCTGTATTTGCTCAGGCCACTTGTGTTTTTCCTTAAGGGGCAAGGAGCGAAGCATATAGCCCAAGGTCCGATTGAACCGCTCCGTTCCCCCGTTCCCCATGGGGTGATATGCTGTAGTGTGCGACTTTTCAACACCAGCCAGCTTAAGCAGCTCTGCGATGAGGGTACTTTCAAAGTTGGTCCCTTGATCTGTATGAATGCGAATTGGGAAACCATAAATACAGAAGACATGATCCCAGAGTTTTTTTGCAATTTGCTTTGCTTTCTGGTTTACACACGGGAAAGCATGGGCCAACTTTGTAAAGTGATCCGTCACAACTAATACATCCACAGAGCGTTGCTTACTGTCCTCCGCGCTCCAAAAATCCAAACACACTAACTTCATAGGGGCTGAAGTCCTAATGTTTTCAAGTGGGGCTCGAGCAGATGGCTCTGGTGTTTTGGCCAATATGCACCTTTGACAACATTTAACGTACTCTCTTATGTCACGCTCCATTCGAGGCCAGAAAAAGCGTTGTCGAGCTAGTTGAAGAGTTCTTGACCTTCCCTGGTGTCCAGCAAGATCATGTACACCAGTTAGGGCTCTAGCCTTAAGGCCATTAGGCAGTACAAGTTGGAACCTCTTGTGTGTGCTTGATGGGTCCTTGGAAACACGGTAAACTACTCCATCTTGAACCTTCAATCGATCCAGTTGCTTAAGAAGAATTTGAGTCGTAGCATCCATTACAACCACCTCTCGTCTTGATGGCCTTTTTTGCTTTTCTAGATAGGACATTATCTTAGAAATTGATGGGTCCGCTTCTTGACACTGACGAATCTCTTCAATAGGGATTGCTGAAACTGGATCAAATCCAGAAGTTGTTGCATCCTGGATAGATTGGATTGTGTGCATAGCCCTCAACTCAGTTACAGCTTTCCACTGCTCTGATAGGTTCAACAGAGTCCTAACTGTCACATGATCACAGGACACTGGGCTTGTCAGAGTTGACACATAGAGGTTGTTCACTTGTAGACGGAAGGTGTCCTGAACTCCATCTTTGTCGACAGTTTCAGCCTCAGAAAGCAGACTTCCATATTGCTCAGTTATGAGCCTATGAGCAATGGTTCGTGCGAAAGGATCGCGGCTTAAAGCGTCAGCTACAGTATTCTTACTTCCAGCAATATGCTTAAGATCGAAAGTATAAGCAGCAAGCTTAGATACCCAGCGCTGTTCACAAGCATCGAGTTTGGCTTTTGTTAATATATAAGTGAGTGGGTTATTGTCGGTCCACACTGTGAATGTGTGGCCCTTTAACCAATGACTGAATTTTTCACACACACTCCATTTTAAGGCTAAAAACTCGAGCTTGTGCACTGGATATCTCCTTTGAGAGTTAGTTAGGGACTTGCTTGCAAATGCAATGGGACGTGCTTTCTCTTCACCAGCTGGTATCTGTGACAGCACAGCGCCAAGTCCTTGCAAAGAAGCATCGATTGACAAGATTAGAGGAAGTGAGAAATTGGGATGCGCTAAAACAACACTCTGCAGCAAACTCTCTTTCAACTTAGAGAGAGCATCATCACATTCTGGGGTCCAATCAACTGGCTTCAGTTTTCGATATGTGCCTGCCTTAGCCTCAGTTTTTATTTTTGTTCTTCTTTTCTGCCCAGCTGTTAGAGAGAATAATGGTCTGGCTACTGAAGAGCAATTTGGAATAAAATGCTGGTAGTAGAGGATCATTCCCAAGACAGACCTTATTCGCCGTACAGACGGAGTACGCCCGTCCTCTTCCATGAGGTCAGCTTTCGAGAGCTTGGCTATGACCTCGACCTTCGAAGGATCAACAGAAACACCATTTCCATCAATGATGTGGCCTAAGAATTTAACGGATGCTTGCATCAGATGGCACTTTTTCGGACTTAATTTAAGGTTGTAGCTCCTCAATCGTTGGAACACCATCTCTAACCGCTCCAAGGCTGTGGTCTCGTTGGGTGCAAACACCAGCAAATCATCTAAGTAGCACAGCAAACTACTAAAATTCAGGTCCCCAAAGATACTTAACATCATACGCATGAAAGATGCTGGGCTATTACACAACCCTTGAGGCATCCTGTTGTACTCATGAAGACCTACTGGTGTTGCAAACGCGGTGTACTTTTTATCCTCTTCGGCCATTGGGATGTTATAAAAGCCCGATGTTAAATCCATCGTGCTAAAGAGGGTATTACCACCGAGGGCAACAAGGCAGTCTGATTGGTGCGGGAGTGGGTGCGCATCCTTAATAGTCCTAGCGTTTAGCCATCTGAAATCCGTACAGATCCTTAAGCTGCCATCTCTCTTCCATACTAAAACCAAAGGTGAGGCGTACTCACTTACTGATTTGCGTATTATTCCTTGCTCTTCCATCTCTGAGAGAACTTGGCGTAATTTTTGGTAGTGAGCGGGCGGTACTCGTCGGTATGGGAGTCGAAATGGGCGATCATCATGTAACGCTCACTCGGTGCAAATTATTATTTTTAACCTTTTAAATAAAACAGGAAATCTAATGTAGTATTATGGACCAGCGTCTCAGAAGAATAGACTCGGCTACTGAGAAAGATGCCACAACAACAGTGAACAGACCAACTCTGAGGATTAGTATAACATGAATTTTGAATTTTTACAAAAGCACAATAAGTTGCTTAAATCAGTAAAATGAAAAAATAAAAATAAATGTATAATAAAGAACTTGAAATTAAAAGTTTTCTTATTGAAACTCAATTGCTGTGTTCTTCAGGTTTAAAACCCTTGCTTTCCAGCAGCCTAAGCTCCTTCACACCACACAATCTTCAACTATTTAAACAAAACTGTATCATACAACCCTTAAAGTTATAAGTCTTTTCTTTTCTTAGATTTGTTTTTTTCACAGAATAGATTTCTAAAGAAATAAAGAAAAAAAACCTTAAAAGTTACAGTCACTTGTATATCAAGAATAGATCAACGATGCAGAATAGTTTTTTCTTCGGTGTTTCAAAAATCCCAGTTCAATAGAATGTCCATGAAGAGAGTTAAATGTCTCTTAAATCATTGAGGAGGAAAAAATATTGTCCATCAAAAACAAAAAAAGGGAAATAGAAAAATCAGAAATGTCACTTGACTTCCTACCCGTTCAAAGCTCACAAACCAGTCTTTTTCCACAGAAAATCTTAGAACAGACTCATGGGGGAGGCTCGCCAGTCCAAACCCTCCTCAGAATTTATGGAAGGCCAGAACAGATCCAGAAATCACATCCAACAGACGTCACCAACATGTAACAAACCTTAACAAACAAAAAAAACCTGACCTTGAACAGACAAGGTCACAAACAATCATTAATATCTTCATAACAATCATTAATATCTTCATTGTAACATAATACAATAAAGTTAACACATTAAACTCATTAACTCCATATTGTAAATACAGCACCTTACACATTTTACAAAGAACTCGCATAACTTGAATATTTCATGGGAATCCAGCAAATAAAGAACATTTTCTTAACTTGTACAATATCTTTGGGTGTTGTTTTTTCCTCAGTTTACTTAATTACATCATTACATACATCTTTCATGCACAAATTACACTTACAGATTTAATTACATCTATTTTTCCCCTTAAAACAACAATAAGGATTTGATTTGCAACTTTAATAAGCAAATTTACTCACCAAGGAGATCGTTTTGACTCACAGTAAATTCCAGAAAGGCACAGATAAATCTCTTTCACTTCATATCCTTCTCAGTCTCATTTTTTAATCAAAAATACACTCTGTAAACATTTTACCAACACTCTGATGCTAATTGAGTACATGTAGATCACTATATCTATTAATAATCTTAACTAAATGTGCAATACACTTAGTCTTTATTATCTAATGCATTTGTAGTTAATGCTAATTAAAGTTTTGATTTTACTTACATAAATCCATCGATAGAAATCGTCTATAAGATCATATATCGTTTCCACGGAGACAACAACACCATGCTCGATCACAAATCCATGCGAGAGTGCGCGCTGCTGCACTTCACTTAAACACCGCGTGCAAAACACCGTGGCTCGATCACAAATCCATGCGAGAGAGCGCGCTGCTGCACCTCATCCAAACACCTCGTGCAAAACCCGGAAAACAACTAATCCGCGGTGCCGCATTCTGTTTCCTTATTGGCCCTTTCCTAAAATGAAAACGCCTAATGATTGGTTACATTAACAATCAACTAAGGACACATATTAATCGAAAATTTATATTTTATGCTACAAATTAAGTCCTTTCTATCGGTTTTCAATACTTTTCCTATTATTATGTCTTTATATTTTTTAACTGAATTATGTCATATTACTTTCTGGTAACCTTGGTTACAATCAGTTAAGTGGATGCGGTGAACGAAGCCTCTGACCTCCCCACAATCTAAAGCGTGTTTGGAGAATACATCATTGTAATTCTCTAGCAACTGGACCAGCTTTTCCTTTGCTGTATCACTGGCAGAACAAGAGTCGATGTCAACGTCACTGAGACTTACAGCCTCCAGTCTCTTTTTCAGGTTGTTTGCAACAACAAGTTGCGGAACTTTATCAGGTGTGGGCAACTGGACTTCACTGAAACCTTGAAACAGCTCAAAATCTTCCACGGCAAGGCACGGACTCACATCAGCCAACTTACAATTCCTTCTGAGGGTGACTGGCTTATCTGACAGGTTAGTAACCTTCAGGGGAACCCAATGATCTCCCCACAAGGGCGTGACAACACGACCTATGATAATGTCTCGTGGCATGGTTTTAGAAGAAGTGGCCTCCACTATTACAGTGCTTCCAGGCAAGATAGCAGCGTCTCTTGGTAACTTTCCCCAGACAAGGTGCTCTTGTTTGGCCATTAGAGTAACTGACTGCCGAAGCTTAACAGTCCCAACCTTGTGTGGCGGAATTCCACCCCTCCATCGGCAAGTATTTGTCATAACATCCAGGAATTGTTCGCATGATGTAGGTGGCCCTGAGACACTGTTAGACAGAATTCTCCAGTAATCATCACTTATCTTCATTCTGTGCATGAGAAACTTAATAACATTGGTACCAATTATCAAGTCGTCCCGTTGTCCCGGTACAACTAGAACAGGCACCAAGCATCTTTCACCATACACATTTAGCTCAACTTCATACATGCATTTTGGTTTGGTCATTTTACCTCCGCATCCAATTAACATTATTTCTTGGGGCAAAGGTGTCGGTTTTGGCAACACATCTTCACTGAGCATCCTGCTTTCTACCGCTTCACTAAATGTGCATGCCATAGATCCTGAATCCAACATTCCTTTTATCTGGTATCTATCATTCACATAGACAGGTGCATAAAACAATTCATCAAACACTTCTAAAGTTTGCATATTCTGTGCGATCACTTTGACTTCAGCCGGAGCCTGCGCACATGCACTCTCATAAACTTGTTTGATGTCTGCACCTTCGAGGGTTTGTTCTACCCTACCCACACGTCCCCTCTCCAGGTGTGGGTCGACTAATTTAAAGTCGATGAGCCTTGCGATTGCTGCGCTATCTGACTGCCAGAGCCATGCTGACTGTCTACACAATTTCTTTTTATGTGACCAGGTTGGAAGCAAGCGAGACAGAGTCGCTGACGTCGACAGTGTGAGAGAGTTGAATGTTCATATGAACGGCACACCTTACAGGCTCTCATAGGCAGTTGGCTCGGTCGAGGACTCCTCATTTCGACTTGAGAATTCTGGGAGAGAGCACGGTCAAGTAGGGTGATAAGCGTTTTCATACAGTTATCATCATTCTGTGTAGAAGATGAAATACCCAAGTTAGAATGTTCAGACATCATGACTGGGGAACCACTAGCCATTATCTCATTCTCCACGAGTGACTGTGGGTGAGCTGTAACATTCCTCGCTGTAACATTGCGCTTAGATTTAATTGCCAACTGCTCTTTTTGCTCCACCTGATATCTGCCGAGATGCTCTTGTACCTCACTCGCTGTCCACTTATCTGGTGCTTTCAAACGGAAAACGGCTGACAAGCTGGGGTCTGGGCAGTATTTGACAAACATCATTGCTGCCTCCTGGCATGGATTATCCATCCGTCGTCCGAGTCTTTTCAAAGCCTCTTCAGCAGCATCCACAGCCTTATTCAACCGGACCCAATACTCAACTGGGTTCTCTCCTAAAACAGAAACTGTACCATAGAAATCTGCTAAAGGCATAGAGGAGAATCTGACTTCACTGAAATGCTGTTTCAGGATATCAAATATAACTGTGGGGTTCTCAGAAGGTTTTAGAGATGTGTTGCTGCGTAGGGTTATTTTGACAATGTCTTTGGCCTTACCCAACAGCCTAGAAAGAATCTCATGATAATGCTCAGATGCCGGTATGCCTCTTTTTCGCAAATAAGTGTCCACTAAGTCTTCCCACTCATGGACAGTAAACTTATCCGTTCCATCACCTTGGAAAACAGGGGGTTCTCTTACTTCGGACTGCATGACTAATTTGACTCCTGTTAAATTAAGTGAGGGTGTTTCTGTGAACGACTGACCAGCTACTGAACTCAGTGTCTGTGCATTATTGGTTTCTCTTTCCCCATACCTTTCCCCACCTTGAACAGAAATCAAAGTCTGTCCTACTTCCTGAGCAATATGTGTTATGAGATTTTGCCATGCAGTATCATTTAAATCTGGGCTAACCGAAAATGGGTTACTCCTTAACTGACTAGGTGTTTGTTCAGTAACCCGGGTAGAACAAAATTCAGGGGTTCGTCCCACACTACCCCTCCCTGCAACAGGTGTAGATGGATTAGTAAAAAGTCTTCCTCTTCCAAAAGTTAAATCTGACATGTTCTCCTCACCCTTAAAACTGTCTGCTCTAAAACCATATGCCATTACTACTTATTGGTATGTAAATAATCAAACATTGAATAAAACTTTAGAATATGTAAACAGGCGTCTAACCACAACTACAAAAAAGAACTATTAAACTGGGAAAGACGTATATTGAATTAAACTAGAAATAAAGAAATGATGTAGTGTAGTGTCCAGTTCAACGAAAGTGCATTACTCTGTATCACAGTTCATCAAAACCTTGACTGAAGTGCAGCATCCACCGGTGACCAAACGACATTGATCTTTGGATGAAGATTCCAGGAGAGCTGATCTTCATCCGGGTCACGGCACCACTGTAACCGGTGTTCAACTCTCTGTGTTGTGTACAAAGATGAGACAAGCCACAGGTACTGTTGTTGATGGTGGGTTTATTGCAACTCGAACTTCCGGTCAGAGCAGACTGGATGGATCGAAAAACAGCAAAATGAGATATGATTTTGCTTGTAAACTTCCCCACCTCTTCTCAGCGCCCTCAATGCAGACTGAGCAACCATACAATAACACACCCAATTAAAACTAAGTAAACATATCACAAAGGTGTACAAAAAGTAAATAAACAAAAATAACAAATGATTACAGTTCCATACATTGTAATATTAACTAATCTTCTCCAGCTTACTTCATATTAGAAATTAATTTAATTGAGGGACAAATGTAAACACAAATAAGAACAACTGTATATGAAAAAATACCTGGATGGATCAAAAAACAGCAAAATGAGATATGATTTTGCTTGTAACCTTCCCCACCTAACAAATAAATGGCAGTTAGAGGATCAGTTGAAATCAGTGTTTAGCATACATACTTATACACACACATACACTCAATCAACTGTGCTCATTAAAAACAACTAATTTCATCCATCCACATGAAGAAAAATACTTCCTAGTTAACATAGAACAATCTTACAAACAATACCATCACATATTAAAAACTTATTTAAACATCCAACAACTTTTAGAACAACTTTCCTAGGAGCACCATTAACTGCTCACCTCTTCTCAGCGCCCTCAATGCAGACTGAGGACGCAGCACGGCAACCGGAAGTGACGTTGCGCGGCAACCGGAAGTGACGTAGCGCGTCAAACAAATATAAAACTATGTTCATTAAACAACACAAATAAAGTAAAAACTAAATTCTAACATATTTCTAAACAAATTGATGCAAAACAAATGCACGGAAATTAAAAGGAGGGACTATTAGTGAAATACATTAAATTAATAAACTCTTATTAACACCCGTCACATAAATTAGAACTTAAGCAGGGTTCAAACAGTCCCCATATTCACACAGGCTTTCCTGGGGTTGCAGGAAAATATGTTTATTGCCCTGCAAAAGTATTTTCTACTTACAATCCCCATGGCATGCAGAGAGAGATGACGTGGAGTGAGTTTAAAGGTTCTGCATTTTATAAAATGGAAAAACTGAGATGGGTGGCAGAAAAAAAAAGTGATTATTTCATTCATTGTGCCCTTAGCATTATATTTTGTGTATATTTTTGTTTTGTTTTTTATTTGATTTGATTTTTGATTTTTTTGGAAATACTGTTTTGGATATTCTGTTATTTCTGCAACCTCCATGTCTTAAATTGACATCTAATGTTCATCTATAAATTCTTTAAAAGAACTGATAATAAAGCAAAAACATTCACAAATTGTTTCATGAGTGTCTGTCTTTCTGAATGATTACTGTTAACTGTAGTCTTAGTAGTTAAATGTACTTGCTTGGATCTCAATTACTGCACTCAAACTAAATGCTAGATTTTTCTTATTTTGTCTTATTTACATTTTCAAATATATTTAACAACCATTAACATTTTTTATGTAAGCATTTAATGAAATTATACAATTTCTACTATTTCTTTCACTGTATTTACATATGAATGTATTCATATTATTCATATTTATTTTTAACTTAACTTTAACATAATTTATATTTAGTATTTTTAGTGTTGCTGCTATTATCTCTGCATTTAATAATTAATTGTATTAATAATCTTTTTTTATGAATAATTTTAAACATTACACACTACAAAATATATTTTTTTTAATTGAACAAAGCTGCTTAAAATAATTGCTTACATTTTCCCAGGTGGGATTCGAAACCCGTTCTGAATGAATAAAGAAAAAATGCACATAAAAATCTTATTTGCTCTGACATCACTTCCGCCTGTGGGCAGGTCCTTCAATCTGATTGGCTGGCACTGCGTTCCAACTATTCACGGCCGGCCACTGCACCTCTTTCTGTCTGACCACATTCTGTACTGCATAATGCTTCGATGCCTTCCTTTCAACAAAGTAAGGTTACGAGGCCAAATGTGCCATGCAGTTACCCTTGCCGAACATTGCAGTGCGTCAGGGGAAGTGCTCTGGTCCAGCAAAGTAGCTCTACAGCCCGAGTTTCTCTTCAATCCCGCATAAATCTTTCGCCTTTTACTAAAGATTTCCGTGGAGAGGAGCTGTTGCGAGTTTTCTTGATTTTTGGGTGCTCTGCTGTTTGCAGAGCTGAACTGAGTTGTTGAATTGCAGAACAAGCTGTGGAAAAACGTTTGTGGAAGTAGCTCAGCTTAGACTGGCGGTTGTTGTTGCTCCAGCCGTAGAATGTAGCGTGCGTTAAGGTCACCCTCTCCAGCGCTGTGGTCATGAATCCGTGTGTCATTTTTTCCCTCTCTTCACAATTGCAATCTTTGGGACCACAGCAATAAAAGGAGGCTCATTAAGCGCAAAGCCCTTTGTACCACAAGAAAGGCCAAGGCCAATCTTGCATTGGTGGCTATGTTTCCTTGGACAGCCCTATGCTGAAGAAGCCTGATCTGGGGTGAGGAGTTCAGCCACCCTACAGAAAAGGCCTCCCTGTCGGGGAACGGAACCCCAGCCTTCCCCATGACAGGCGGAGATACTGTCCACTATACTGACAAGGACTGGTTCTGCACAAGCACAAACTGTTGGGCCGCAGCATTGTGTTGAGGGTGCCTGAGCACAAAAGGATGCGTGTTCCACCCCGTAAAGGTCACACTGGGGGCTTGTTTCTGTGGACAGCGTCATGTTAAAGCCCAAGTCTTTGAGAGGAGTTCAGCGTCCTAAAGAAAGAGCCTCCCCGTCGGGGAATCGAACCCCGGTCTTCCGCGAGACCCTGGTGATTCTTTAGCTAAACAGCCCTAAACGGATTCCCATTCATTTTCAATGGTAGTGCTGAACCACTATGGATGCAATATACTTTCGGCAACTGGCGCTCTGTGGCGCACTTCCGTGTTTTTGCACCAGCGGGAAATTTGAAGATGACATTTTCATTCTGACTCAGAGAGTGAAATAAACACATCCGCGATCTGCTCCTTTCGATTTATTCAGCGGATTTACAACATCTGTCAAAGGTAAGAGACTTTACTACTCGCATTGTGTTACTGTTGTGAAAAGCATTGTTTTACTGTTGTGCAAAAACAATATTGACCTGTAAACTTTATTTTTTTAAACCAAATTCACCCTCTCGTGATTTATTTCACATAATTATGAATGAACATGGCTGTAATTTATGTTTTTGCACTTGGTTGTTTTATTTTTGTGTTTTGCCCATTCTCTGACAGTATTTTCTAACTGTGTTTACTACAGTAAGCATAATCCCAGCATGGTATTTAATTAGTAGTAACATCAATTGCATGCTATGTTATTATAATAACTAGGCTATATATTTATATAAATGTTAAGTGTCTGGTAATTACTAATTTACTTTTTAAATTTATTTACTGTACTTCTCTAATTTATTTACTTAAAACTTTATTACTTTAATTCCTTGGCTCAATATTACTTAAATTGCTATACATCTCAATGCATAGCCAATACAAATAAACTCTAAATTCTTTGATCGAGTCAGACATGCCATTTTAGCTTTATTAAAAATATATTTTAAACCATTTAAATAACAAACATCACATTCTTTAGTCAACGAATGAATAGTTAATAAAAAAAATAGATAACACAATTTATGAAAATTATTTAAAATTGCAATTCACTGTTTTTGCTAATTAACTCTACAAAAAAGAAGAGTTAAATATGTTATGTATCAATTTTTTTTTTTTTTATTTTTTTAATTTCTTATTCAGTTTACTGTTTCTGTATTGTCTAACCCCTATATAGTTGAAAAAGCATGTGCAATCATCGTAATACCTGTAACCTTTTATAGCTAAAAACAGAATTATTTAGCAAATTATATATATATATATATATATATATATATATATATATATATATAAATTGCTCTTTGTTTGTTTGTAGATATATTTGTACACTAGTTACTTTGTATACACAGACAGTGATGGTGAAATGAGTTAAACTAAAAACTGTAATTATATTGATTTATTTTAGTCCATTGAATAAATTACCTTGCCTTAAATTATGTAATTAAATAAATTAAATAATAATATTAAAGTTCTATTTCATGGTGTTCATTCAGTCAGAGCAAGGTAAATAAAAAAGCTTTGGACACATGAACAACACTATGCATAAAACGCCTTTTTCCCTCATATGTGAACTAAAAGTTGTAATTCTGGGTAAAATATATATGGCTTACATTTTTTCTAGAGTAATTAAATATTTTTTTCTCTATGTAGGAACACCATCTCTGATCATGCTAACCTCAACTTCGAGCACCCAAACTGGACCTGTGAGGACTTCAAACACCTTTCCAAACTCAATGTTCTATTTTTCATGCACATCTATTTTGCATTTTAATTTTCAGAGTTTGATTTTTATGTGTCTGTATTTCTTAGAATTCCTTTTCTGGTGTGTCTTTTATGTGTCTGTATTTCTTAGAATTCCTTTTCTGGTTTTAGATTGATATTTACTTTTGTAAAATACTGAAAACCTTAAAGTGATAATTTATTTTTTTTTATTTTTTTTACAATTTCCATTGATATTTCAAATTTTCTAAAGATCAAAAAAAGGTAATTATTTCCTGATATTTTGCCCCCTTTTTAGCAGTATTTAATTCTTGTGTACACATTTAAAGTTTTATTTTTCAGTGTGATATTATGTGTCTTTATTCGTAAAGTTCTGTCTGTTTTTTTTTTTTTCAATTATTTTTAAGGCTCTTAAAACTGTGAAAAAAAGTGCATTTTGTTTAGTTATTTTTGGTGACACTTTGCAATAAGGTTTTTTAGTTAATCTATGTATTAACATGAATTATTAATGGACTATACTTATAAACATTTATTAATCATAGTTTAACATTGACTATTGCAATATTAATGCACTGCGAGTTAACAAAAATTAACCAATAATTTTATTCCCATTTATTTTAGCGTAGAAGAATGAATACTGTAATAAACGTATTGTTCATTGTTTGTTCACATTAGTAAATACATAAACCTAATTAACTAATACAATCTTGTTGTAAAGTGTTACCTTTTTTATATTTTGGATTGATACTATTTATTTAATTTAGTTTTTAAAAGGTATTTGTATTATTCTTGATATTTTGCCCCTTAGCAGTATTTTAGTGCTGTATATGGTTTTAATTTTATTTTTCAGTGAGATTGTATTGTAATGCATCTATATTGTTGAATTTGTGTTTGTTTGTTTTTCTCTACCCCCCCCCCCCCCCCCCCCCCACTTTATATTTAAGGATTATCTACTATTTTTTAAATAACTTAAAACCTATTAATGTCTAATTAAAAAAAATATACAATTAACAATCACAGTTTCATGAGTGTCTTTGTTCCTGTTTTGTAGGACTCTTATTTTAACAGATTACATTTGGAAACACTTGACTGATTCTTCAATTAAAGTTTTACATCTATTATTCAATCAGATCATTTAATTGTGGAATTATTCTATTTGTAATTTTGTTTTTAAATAAACTAAAACAGAATATTTGTTTTATTCAGTTTGTTTAATGTAAACTTCTCTAATTCACATTTTAAAAGATATTTAAAACCATTATAAATGTATTTAAACTAATATTTAATTTTATATAACTGTTTCTTTCTCAGAGATGGGTTGCGGCTGGAAGGGCATCCGCTGCGTAAAATCGTGCTGGATAAGTTGGCGGTTCATTCCGCTGTGGTGACCCCAGATTAATAAAGGGACTAAGCCGACAAGAAAATGAATGAATGAATATAACTGTTTCACTGTGGGTTTTTATTTTTATTTATTTAGCACATTCCTAAACATTAAAACAAGTTTTAGATACTTTATGGCTCTAATAAATTGTTAAACATTACAATATTTTTGACAAAACTGTCTAAAATAATTGTTTACAAGTGCCTAAGTGGGATTCGAACCCCGTTCTTGATAAAAAGAAAGAAAAATCTGATTGGCTCTGACATCACTTCCGCCTGTGGGCAGGTCCTTTAATCTGATTGGCTGGCACTGTATTCCAACTATTCGCGGCCGGCCTCCGCGTGACAGGCGGAGATACTGTCCACTATACTAACGAGGAGCTGCGTGCGGAAAGCACCCGTTCTCACCCCACACAGATCAGCAACGTAATCCGGTCCCAACAGCATTGTCTGCAGCGCTGGCCCTAAAGGCCTCGGCTGACAGCAAGAGGAGTGTTGCCCTCTTTTTCAGCACTTCTGGCAGAGTGTGCGTGCAAGCGTTGGTGGTATAGTGGTGAGCATAGCCGCCTTCCAAGCAGTCGACCCGGGTTGGATTCCTGGCCCACACACCACCTTTGTCCTCTGTAATCCTACATGGCCAGCGGCTACAGTTGTGAAGCTCTCCTCTGACCTGCGGGTAGATCAGTGCAACTTGCGATGGCTTGGCTCCGCGGTCTGGGCATGTCTATTTAGCGCCGAAACACAAACACAAAGTGTGCCTTGGTAGAAAGCCTTCTTTTTCGGCACTTCTGTCAGAGTTTGTCCACAAGCGTCAGTGGTATAGTGGTGAGCTTAGCTGCCTTCCAAGCAGTTCGTACGGGTTTGAGTCCCTGCCAACGCATCCCCTTTGGCTATTTTACCACATATCCAGGCACCACCCCTTGGAGGATGTTTGGGTAGCTTGGTGCATTTTCTGCAGGGCCGACCCCAAGGATCTTGGCTGACAGCAGGAGGAGGGTTGAAAACGGGCCTTGGGGAGCTTTTTCTTCATTAATATTCCTTGCTTCCTCGTCAGTCTTTGACTGGTCATCAGCAGTAACTTGAACAGTGCCCCACACAGGAGAACGTTATTAGCATGTTTTGCAGCAAACAAAGCACGCCGTTCATTCTTACACATGGCCCAGCTTTTACTCCACAAAATGTCAGCCCGACCTGTCATGAGCTGCATCCAGTCAACCCTTGCAATGACATTCGAACCGGGGGAGCTCATTACAGTGAATACCGGGTGACAGAAGATGAGAACTCCGCCACTGCAGCGTGAAGTTATCGACCTCCGTTTTTTTGGTGAGGTTGTACCTTTGAACGCTTCATCTAACCTCAATGTCGGAACGAGATGGGATCCATACTCGGCATGTTTTTTTCTGGGGAGTTTTTTCTTCGGCCAGAGCCCACACAAAGAACTCCTTGGTCGAAAGCTTTCCTTTTCTACGCCGCTTCTGTGAGAGGATGTCCACACGCGTTGGTAATACAGTGGTGAGCATAGCTGGCTTCCAAGCAGATTCCTGGCCAGCGTATTCCTTTTGGCTGCTGTAATATTACATGGCCAGGCGCCACTCTTGTCACGATGTCCCATGACTCGTGAGTAGATCAGTGCCTAGTGCGAAGGTTGGGATCCGTATGCTGCACATGTTTTTTTAGTGCCGAACCCAAACAAAGAGGGCCTTGGTTGAAAGCATTCTTTTTGAGCTCTTCCGCCGAGCACTGTCCACAGGCGTTGGTGGTATAGTGGTGAGCATAGCTGCCTTCCAAGCAGTTGACCTGGGTTCGATTCCCGGCCAACGCATTGCCTTTGGCTGCTGCATATATCGCGTGGCCGGGTGCCACCGTTTGGAAATTGTCCTGTGATCAGCGCATGTCGCCATGGCTGGGCTCCGTACTCTGAAGCTTTGGTTTAGCCCCAAACAGAAAGTGCCTTATTTTTAAAGCATACTTTTTCAGCACTTCTGCTGGAGAACGTCCACAAGCGTTGGTGGTATAGGGGTGAGAACAGCTGCCTTCCAAGCAGTTTGGCTCCCTGCCAACTCGTTCCTTTTGCCTCTTTTATCACATGGCTAGGCACCACCCCTGTGGCGATGTCCCGCGGGCGGATTGTTGCTTTTTACGTTGGCTTGAAGGCAACCGCCAACTAGTAAAAGACAAGCGAGGGCCTCCCCGTCGGGGAATCGAACCCCGGTCTTCCGCGCGGCAGCCGCCAATAGTTAAGCTTAAGTTTCCTTAACTTTTCCCATTCATTCTCTATGGTAGTGCTTAACACTACTGATGCAATATACTTTTGGCCACACGTAGATTTTTGGCGCTGTTTCATCATTTCCGTGGCAGGGAATTTAAAAAGCCCACTGTTGATGATAGGAAAGGTATGTTTACTAAATTGTCAGGTTAAAAAAAAAAGTTTTGTGTTGTACAACAAATAATTACTGTCTAAACCATCTTAACACAAACTTTGCATATGGTGTTTGCTGTTTTAACTAACGTGATCAAACAGAAAAGGTAAATATATAAGTATAAATATTGTATAATATCTAAATAATATTGAATAATGAAAACATAGATTATTAAACAATAATATAATGTGAAATGGAATATTGATTATTATTAAATGTTGAAATATAATGTAAATTTATTTGCATATTAATAAATGATTTGTTTTCAAGAAATTTTGCTAAATACATTTATTTATTGATACATTTAGATTAATTAATTTATTGATCATTTCATTGATACATTCATTATTTGTTTATTATCTATTACAATCATTATTTTAAAAATAGTTGCATTAATTGTTTATTTAAAAACTTTTAAACTACAGCTGTTATTTTATAAGTATTTTGTTTGTAAAGGTTAATGTTTCCTAGCCTAAGTTGGACAGATGCGGCCACAATTTTGGTTAATCGTTAACCAACTAGACAAAGACGCCCTTCAAATTCTCTTCATCACGAGACTTTTGGATGACCATCATGTGGACGGCCATGCGTTCGACCACGAGATGGACAGAATTCAGAGACAAAAGAAATGAAGGAGACTTAAAGACAATTCTCTTATAAATCTTATAACCAAGGCACAATTTGATATTTTGAGTGACATTTATAGGTATTGATGTGCTGTGTTTATTTCAACCAACCAGGTTCATAATGTGTGGTTTTTACCCCTAAACAGGCTAAAATGATCTGTGTGTGTTTGAAATACTCCGTGTTTGGATTTAAACAAAATTATTTTTTATTTGCAATACATTGCTGTAAATGAGAATTTTGTAATCCGAACCATAATGTAACATTTGATGTCAGATAGTTACAATCTTACCAGAGATTTTATCACGTAGAGTCTCTTGCAGTTGGTTAATGATTAAATCTGAGTACACTGGTACGGGGCGTGGCCCTGCCCTTTATCTTGCCATTCATTGGAAGATAGTGTTAGGAGGACGGATCAATACGTCTCCCTTAAAAGCCACTGCAGCGTCAAAATCTGTGCGCAGCCTCTTAGCATCAAGCTGGTATCAACCCGCTGTTGTTCTCCGCCCCCGGCCGCCTACCACATGGTCGGGTCAACTCTTCATCCAAACCCTAAGTTTCACTCCGCTGAAACTTCCGCTAAACTGACTCTCAACAGAGTCCGTTTTCCCGGTCACCCACGGCAACCAGCGCCACTCACGCCAGAGTGAATCCCGGAGACGTCACAGAGAAACCAACCTATCAGCAGCGCCACGTGTTTCTTCAAACCAACCCTAAGACTTCAACAAACTCGCAAGTACACGACAATTGTTGTCCCTTTCTGATCTGGTGCATATGATTTTAAGCAGCCAAAGACGAGTCAAATCTCTGCTTTCGTGGTTTCTCAGGTGATTCTAAGATCTAGTACAAAATACTAGATAGTCTGGGACTGGTTGTTAACTCATTCTGCATCCTCTGAACTGCCTGTGTGTGTGTGTGTGTGTGTGTGTGTGTGTGTGTGTGTGTGTGTGTGTGTGTGTGTGTGTGTGTGTGTGTGAACGTGTGTGTGCGTTTGTTTGTTTGTTTGTTTGTTTGTTGTTTTGATTACTACATAGTTAGCCTCGTGTATCGTAGTGTAGCTCAATAAATCTTTGTTCTCCTTTAAAGAACCGTGTTCTCGTTTATGTGCTTTGTAAGTCTTTGCCTCAAGCTAAAGATCGTGTTACCTTGCTGAAAAGTTACCCTATTCTGTGTTATATTATGACCGGTGGCCACGGAAATAATATAGACGAGAATTAATAAATGTGATTGTCTATTTGCGGGACACAGAGATTGAATCTTTGATCTGATTCAATCTGACTCAATTGAGTCGAATCAATGATTAGAATCTTTAAGAGCCGAGTCATTGATCTGAGCTGATAATTCCTAAATCGATCTTTTAACGTAGATTGATTTCTTACACACACACACATGCACACACACTTATAAATTACTAAAAATAATAGATGGCAAAAGACACGCGTAGCAGCGGCAGTGACGTCACTCGAGCATCACTCGTTTCAACGTCTCTCGTTAAAAAATTAACAGAATTGCCCCCAGCACAATTGTGAAAATCGAGTTCGAGGACTCATAAGTTTTATTTTCTCACTCACTCACTTACACTTACACACACATTTCAGACTGAACAATGTTTTTTGCAGGTACACATCTCTTTTCCACACGCATGTGCCAATCCTACAGCTGGATCTCACAAAGAAACATAACTTTTTTTTACGCTTTGTCACTTTAGTGGCTAATTCGTACACGTTCAGTCATATAAAAATGTACAATTTTTAAAAGGAGGCATGGCCCCCAACCCCACCCCTAAACCCAACCGTCATTGGGGATAAGCAAATTGTACTAAATTGTATGGATGAGATTGTACAAATTAATTCGGATTAGCCACCAAACCCATAAATTATGAATTGCCATGAGATAGGGTTGGATTCTCCAACGTGAATTAACTTCCTGATAAAACAATTGTAATGTAATGTGTAATTATATAGCACATTTATCGTGTATGGTCATACACCCAAAGCGCTTCACAATCATGAGGTGGGGTCTCTCCACACCACCACCAGTGTGCAGCATTCACTTGGATGATGCGACAGCAGCCACAGGACAACGGCGCCAGTGGGCTCACCACCCACCAGCTATAGGTGGAGTGCAAAGACAGTGATAGAACCAATTCGGTGAACCCATCTGTGTGTGTGTGTGTGTGTGTGTGTGTGTGTGTGTGTGTGTGTGTGTGTGTGTGTGTGTGAACGTGTGTGTGCGTTTGTTTGTTGTTTGCTTATTACGTAGTTAGCCTCATGTATCGTAGTGTAGCTCAATAAATCTTTGTTCTCCATTTGTAAGAACTGTGTTCTTGTTTTATGTGCTTCTAAGTCATTGCCTCAAGTTGTAGATCTTGTTACCTTGCTAAAAGTTAACCCGATTCTGTGTTATGTTATCATCGTTGGCCACAAAAATAATATAAACTGGGTTGGTAAAATGCGATGCCTCTATTTGCGGGACAAACTTCAGATAAAGTGTGAATCTTTTGATCTGATTCAATCCGACTCAATTGAGTCGAATCACTGATTCGAATCTTCAAGATCCGAGTCATTGATATGAGCTAATAAACCCCTGATCGATCTTATAACGTAGGTTGATATCTTTATTTATATATATATATATATATATATATATATATATATATATATATATATATATATATATATATATATATATATAAATAAATTCTAGGTAATTCTAGAATTGGGTACACTTGGCGGTTCAAAAATTTATGGAAAAAAGCTATTTATGTCACGGTTTATGGGTCTGTGTGTTCTTTCTGTGTGTGTGGGTGTGTCTGTGTCCGACTGACAGTTCTGTGTTTACCTCCTCAGCTGTGCGGTCACGTGGTATTGTCGTCACTAGTGATTCCTGTTTACACTGCTCAGCTGATTCATCAGCACGTTACAGCTGCTATGCATTATCACGCCTATATCTAGCCGGCGATCATGTCTCTCTTTGTCAGTTCGTTTGTTGTTCATGTTGTGTCTCTGTCTCGTCAGGCTGTCCTCGTTGAGTTCCTAGTTTTCGTTGTGCCGTGGAAGGAGTTCGCTCTCGGATGCTGGAGAATCATTCATTGAACTCCCATTGATGACAAGCCTTCTAGCACAAACTATTTCTGTCTGTTCTGCTTCAGACCTTTTTGTGTCAAAATAAATCATCATTCACTTGCTATTGGGTTCAGTTGTGATTCATGACAGAACGAACTGACCAAAGCATGGCCCCAGCAAGTGTGTCGGAGATCTCAGATTTTTTAAAACAGAGTTCACTTCGCATTGATCATCAGGAGGGACAAATGCTGGTTATTGGTCAAGCCATCCAAGCGCTAGTAACTCAAGTGTCCGAACTTACAACTCAGCTACAGAGACTGCAGTCTGACGCCGTTCCACAAGTGCCCGTTGTCACACCACCAGTAATTTCACCGCCTGATCAGAGCACACGAGCCGCTGAACCTCGGCTTCCACCACCGGCATTCTACTCCGGCAAGCCCAAGTTATGCCGTTCATCACCAAATGCTCCCTCTACATAACATTACAACCTTCATCGTTTCCTACAGAAGAAAGTAAGGTTGCATTTGTTATTACTTTACTGTCTGGAAAAGCGGCACTTTGGGGTACCAAGGTGTGGGAACAGAAACAGCCTTGCTGTTCTTCATTTCAGTCTTTTTCCGAGGAGATCAAAAAGTTTTTGATCGGGCAGCTTCAGGCAGAGAAGCGGCTCGCGTGCTCGCTGAGCTTCGCCAAGATAATCGGAGCGTTGCTGATTTTTCTATTGAGTTTCGCACATTGGCTGCAGAGTGTAAGTGGAATTCAGAGGCGCAATGGGATATGTTTTTACATGGACTCGATGATTACATTAAGGACGAGATATACGCTTTAGACTTGCCCAAGACACTTGAAGCTCTTATCGATTTGGCCATCCGAGTGGATAATAGGCTGCAATGCAGGAGGACCCACACACATACACACATGCAGCGTCTCGACGCACGAACTTTTTTCAGCACCTCCGCTGTTGGCGGACACACCCACCGTTGAGCCTGAGCCCATGCAAATGGGCAGATCCCGACTCTCGCTGGATGAAAAACGTCGTCGTTCGGAGGGACTCTGCCTGTACTGTGGGGGGGCGGGGAATAGGGTTGCCTCATGTCAAATCCGGAACAAGGGCCCGTCAGTAGGTAAGAAGTTACTGGCGGGTGAAATCACCCGGGACAAATCCTCTTCTGCTGCCACTCAGTTATCAGTTAAACTGTGCTGGAACTCTGACACTCATGATTGTTTAGCACTTATTGATTCTGGTGCGGAGGGTAATTTCATTGATTCTACACTTGCTTACAGTATGAAAATTCCGGTATTTCCCCTCTCTCAACCTATAGCTGTTCACGCCCTCAATTGGGTTTCTCTTCCCTCTATCACACACACCACTGGTCCCATAAAACTCATTACGTCTGGCAATCATTCTGAATTCATCACATTTTTTTTAACAGAAACCACCATCACACCAGTGGTCCTCGGACATCCCTGGCTAGTATTACACAAGCCCCATATTAATTGGGGTAATAATTCAGTGTTTTCATGGAGTGAGAGTTGTCATGAGTCTTGTCTTTTGTCTGCTTGTTCTGCTGTGTCTTGTTCTGTGTTACAGGAGGAGCGCATAGACCTGTCAAACGTGCCGAGTGAGTACCTCGACCTGAAGAGAGTGTTCAGTAAGTCTCGAGCAGCTTCTCTACCTCCTCATCGTCCCTATGACTGTGCCATAAATTTATTACCAGGTATGTCTCCGCCTAAGGGCAGATTATACTCGCTCTCTGTTCCAGAAAGGGAGGCCATGGAGAAATATATTTCTGATTCTCTAGCTGCCAAGATCATCCGCCCCTCTTCTTCACCGGCGGGGGCGGGTTTTTTTTTGTGAAAAAGAAGGATGGTTCTCTCCGTCCCTGCATTGACTATCGAGGGCTGAATAACATCACGGTAATGAATACTTATCCTTTGCCGTTGATGTCTTCGGCTTTTGAGCGTCTGCTTTTGAGCGTCTGCAGGGGCACAAAATTTCACAAAATTAGACCTCCGCAACGCTTATCATTTGGTCCGCATAAGAGCGGGGGACGAATGGAAGACTGCGTTTAATACCCCCAGGGGGCACTTTGAATATTGCGTTCTTCCCTTCGGGCTTTCCAACGCTCCCGCAGTCTTCCAGGCACTTGTCAATGACGTGTTGCAAGACATGATAGATCAGTTCATTTATGTCTACCTGGATGACATACTGATATCTTCTCACTCTCTCCAGGAACATGTGCAACACGTCAGGCGAGTGCTTCAGAGGTTGCTAGAGAATGGGCTTTATGTCAAGGTGGAGAAATGCCTTTTTCATGCACAGTCTGTTCCTTTTCTAGGGCATATCGTGTCGGCCGAGGGGATGCGTATGGATCCAGAGAAAATTCAAGCTGTGGTGAATTGGCCAACCCCAGACTCCCGTAAGGCCCTGCAGCGGTTTCTGGGCTTTGCCAATTTTTACAGGCGGTTTATTCGCAATTTCAGCCAGCTCGCCGCGCCTCTGACCGCCTTGACCTCCCCCAAAACTCCATTCAGGTGGTCTAGCGCAGCGCAAGCTGCGTTTACCAAACTGAAGGGCTGCTTCGTTTCAGCCCCCATTCTCGTAGCCCCTGATCCATCTCGGCAGTTTGTGGTGGAGGTCGATGCGTCAAGAGGTGGGGGTCGGTGCTATCCTGTCCCAGCGTTCCCCCTCGGACGGCAAGATCCACCTGTGCGCGTATTACTCTCACCGTTTATCTACCGCCGAACGTAATTACGACATTGGTAATCGAGAGTTGTTAGCTGTCAAGCTCGCTTTGGAAGAGTGGCGTCATTGGTTGGAAGGGTCGGGGGTCCCTTTTATCGTTTGGACCGATCACAAGAATCTTGAATATATCAAGTCCGCCAAAAGACTAAACTCTAGGCAGGCTCGGTGGGCCTTATTTTTCGGACGGTTCGATTTTACCATCTCGTATCGACCTGGGTCTAAGAACATCAAGCCCGACGCGTTATCTCGTCTTTTTGATTCCTCGGAGTGCGCATCGTTCCTTGAGCCCGTTGTGTCACAGAAAGCTTTTATTTTTAGTATCACATGGGAGATCGAGTCGAAGGTTCGCGCAGCCTTGGAAGGGGTAACGCCCCCGATCGGATGCCCACCGGGTCGGTTATTTGTGCCAGAGGAGCTTCGGTCTGACGTCATTCGGTGGGGACACTCTTCCAAAGTGGCTTGTCATCCGGGGGTGAGTCGCACGTCATTTGTTATTAAACAGCGATTCTGGTGGCCAGCTATGGCTCGCGATGTACATGATTTTGTTTTGGCTTGCTCTGTTTGTGCCGTTTCTAAGACTTCCAGTCGCCCCCCTGCGGGGTTTCTTCAGCCGCTGTCAGTGCCTTCGAGACCCTGGTCCCATATATCGCTAGATTTCGTTACAGGCCTTCCGTCCTCTAACGGCAACACGGTCATTTTAACCGTGGTGGACCGGTTCTCGAAGGCTACTCATTTTATTCCTCTGCCCTAATTACTGTCAGCCAGAGAGACAGCGGCTACTGTCATTAATCAGGTCTTTCGCATTCATGGCCTCCCGATGGATGTGGTTTCTGACAGGGGACCCCAGTTTGTTTCTAAATTTTGGAAAGAATTTTGTCGTTTATTGGGAGCCACTGTTAGCCTTTCGTCTGGGTTTCATCCCCAGAGTAACAGTCAATCGGAGAGAGCCAACCAAGATCTTGAACGTACATTGCGATGTTTAGTTTTTCAGAATCCCTCCTCCTGGAGTGAATAGCTCTCATGGGTTGAGTACGCACATAACTCATTACCAGTGTCGGCTACGGGCCTTTCTCCGTTTCAGTGTAGTTTAGGTTACCAGCCACCGGTTTTTCCCAGTCTGGAATCTGAAGTTGCGGTTCCCTCCGCCCACGCCTTTGTCCAGAGGTGCCGATGCACATGGAGCAGGGCCAGGCAGACCCTCCTCCAGGTGGGTGTGCGCACCAAGGCTAAAGCCGACCGCCACCGGTCTAAGCCTCCCGTTTAACCTAGGCATTGATCCTTTCAGTGTACATATGTACACTGAATATCCATAAAAATTGTCGTACAACATCTGCGGAAGGCGGCTCCAGTTACACTTTATCTGGATGCTACAGGTGGCCTGGTGTCCAAAGTCCCGTGCCAGCCAAAAAAAGGTCCTCTACTACTCCCTGACACTTCCTGGGAGTGGTCAGGATGCACCTCCTCTCCCAGTCTGCGAAATGGTTTGTAATGAACATTCCAATCCACCAGTCACATTTTGGTTTTCTCTGCAACTTTCAAAATACACAAAAATACACATACAACAAATAAAAACTGATTACACTTGGGCACTAATGCAGAGTGTTCTTCTGTCATTTAACAAAGAGGACATAAACAGTTATGTGGACAGGTCCTACGATATTTGCTTGGGTAAAAGAACATGGGAAAGCATTAAACAACACACTGTGCTTCACCTGTGCTCTGCTCATGTGCTGAAAAACATTCGACAAGCTGTTTGTAGGCAAACAGAGGATAACGGACTTAGAGATTTCGTTACTTTTTGTATTGCACGTCTCCAAAATCTCAGTTCACTGCAGGAAACTAGGAGCCTCTTTACACCTCTTTGCACAGTCCTGACCACTCGCAAGTGCACAACAGGTGTCAGAGAATGTATGCATTTTCTGCAATCCTGCATTTCAAAAAGCAACAAAGGGCCCATTGAAGAGCCAATCCTGGAGGACTGGGACATGGAGCAAGTACATGGAAGGAATGATGGATCTGAAAAGCATTGTGGGGAGATTTTTTTAAAAACTGCTAGAACAGGTGAAGAAACAAACATCAAATGAGATTGTGTCAGATGAGGACAATGAATAATACTTTCCAGGAATCCTCAACTTTTTGTTTGACATTTACTTGGCAATCTTTCCGTTGTGGAGTGGTCTGATGTTGGGAGACCTCAATAGGTATGCTTTGGATGTTCCAAACAAAGGCAATGCCAAGAAACCCGAAAAGACCAGGGATATAAACTGCCATGTGTAGAAGTGGTTTGGCATTGTTAAACATTCAATCATTAAAAAAAAATGCATCCGACCAGGCACATTCGTGAGGCAGATGTACACATCCCTCCGAGCGAGATACAAGGAACACATTGTGCACCATAATCTGTCCCCAGAATGGCTTTTAAGACCACTGGGCAAAGATATTTCCCAATGTCACGAGACCTGGTCAAAAAGAAAGAGAAGCAGAAGCAAAGCAACCAAATCAAAGTTTTATTCTACTCCAGAAAATGTGCCAGCCCCCCAGAAAAAAAAGATACGGAGGGATGAGGCCAAATTACAAATAAAGACCCTTGAAACCACACCAGTACTGGAGCCATCCGAAATGCCATCTGAAGCAAAGTGCATTTCTGTGGAAGATGAGGTAATGCTAATAATAATAATAATAATATCAATGGGTCCAAGGAGGTTTTTTATTTTGATTCAGAGGGTATACATAACTAAGAATGTTTGGAGTACAGCCTGGGGTACCTACAGAATGGGGCACAAAACGTCTGGAAAAAAACAAAAAGGGATAGTTTACCCAAAAGTGAACATTATGTCATGATTTGTTCACCCTTTGTTGTAAACAGTTGTTCTGTGAAACAAATTGAACATTATTTATAACTTTATTAACTGCTAATTACAGGATAGGAAAATAATTGTGAGCACACCCAAAGAAGGCTTTATTTGTATCAGATTCTGTGTGGTAAACAAACCCCCAAGTGCAAACAACACTGAATAAACCCATTTCAGACAGCACTTGTAGCTTTTACATCTAAACTGTATTGTAAACAACATGATTTGTGTCATTACAGGTTGATTTACTACTGCAAAATAAGCCCACAGATGTTGTTGTGGCAATTGGTAGAGCACCTGATGGCAGTGTCGAAAATCTGTTGCATCACAGAGATTTTCAATCACTGAAGCCTCATGCCTGGTTGGTTGGGGAGGTAAGCTTTTCAGGACCAAACTATTTATTTTTGTTGGTTATTTGCAGGCACTTCATCCTGCTGCGGCGACCTCTGAAATAGAGAAGTAATGCACTTTTAACCCCAATAATTAGACGATCGAGATTTACTTCAGGGCGATTCTCAATTCATTTGACCCAAACGGACATATCCTCCAATTGAACCATTACACTACAGGAATTATTCTGGATCCTAAAAGAAGAGATCAGATGGCTCACCACAGTCTAAGAAGAGTAAGTAATATACACACACACGCGCACCTCTCTCTCTCTAACCCACTCAGCGCAGGTGCATTACGGGCGCTCAATTCATGTGCGCTAGTCGCACTCCTTCATTTGAAATAACAAACTTGCGCGTGCAAAATACGCGATCTGTAAACAGCCTCAGAAGCACTTTGTTGGTGTTACTATGTGTAACTGTCCATCATAGTTTAACTTTGTTGATTTTTCCACAGTTTACAGTGTATTTTACAATTAAGTGTTTAAACTCACATGATTCACTTGATGTGCAGGACACAACATAAACTCAATACTAATATATATATATATATATATATATATATATATATATATATATATATATATATATATATATATATATATATATATACAGTGTTGGGGAGAATACTTTGTAAATGTATTTAGTTACAGAGTACAGAATACCTGCTTTAAAATGTATTTTGTAACGTATTCCATTACTTTGCTTAATCCTGGTACTGTATTCTAAATACTTGGAATACTTGGAATACTTCCCCTTGAAAACAGCCTTCAAGTCTATTAAAGTGTCACACTATGCGTTGGTAGCAATTTCTGCAAGAAAAGGGCCTCTAATGCTAAACATTATTGACTGACAGGGAAAAATAAATAAAACAATATAATTATGTTTATTGAATAATGTTTATTTATCAAAGTGTCAACAAATTCAATTTCTGTTTCTGTAATAAAGATAAAAAGTGCTTGAAGATAGACAGCAATACTGTCTGTAATATACAGTATATGTATATAATATGCATTTTGCTTACCCTTTGTATTTCACAGTCTGCACAGAAAAATATCAGGTATAAGAAAAGAAAAACTTCAAAATAGTTTATGTTAAACCAAGGTAATGTAACAGGTTCTATCCAACATTTTAATTTCTATTATGAAAACTTCTCACCTAAGAACAATATTGCAAAAATTAGAAGAATGCAAAATGTGTTTGCTTTATAAAAATGTAAACATCAAAATGAACAAGTTTTGTTTGAAGTCCAACATATTAGCCAGTAGCCACCTATCTACAGTACCTAACTACTTATCACGGTCACCAGAGAGCTCCAACCAGAGATCGTGGTATACAGACTTACATTCACTTAACTACAAATCCTGCCTCACATGGACAACATATTCAGTCATGCCACACACACACACACACACACACACACTCACCTGCTCCAGCTGACCGTCATCAAGACACTCTCACACACACACACATTCACAGCTGCGGCTCATTTGACACTCATTATCAGGACTATATATTTCAGTTTGTGTGCCCCTCTCGTTGTCTGTTGTATTTTGCATTACTCATATGATGTCCGGTTGTTCCTGGTTTGTGTTGCCCTGTTTTAGTGTTCCTGTTTTGTTTTTCATTAAATCCTAAATGCTGTGTTTGGATCCGATCTTTGTTTTTCCCCCTCTGAACCCTGCAACGGACCGTAACGCTACCTATGCTTTCCTAATCAACAGACAAGTAAAGGTGGTTGTAGCGCAGCAATAGACATTTCGAAGTGCTTATCTGTCATTCTGTTGCGATGAGGAGTAAAAATAAGTCCTCCCTGGCTGAAGAGTCACAGGAGCACTTGATGGCAATGTAGTGTTGTACTTCATGAAGAGGGCTTTGAGCATACCTGCCAACACTCCCGTTTTTCCAGGGAGTCTCCCGTATTTCAGACCCATCTCCCGTATTGTTGTTCTGTCTCCCAGAAAACTCCCGGAATTCCACCCCCCTCAGCACTTTGGTTCAGTCTGGCCAGAAACCTGGTGCATGTGCGCGTGCTCTTCAGTTTGCTCGCAACCTCCCCGATCTACAGTTCGCGCGCCCCCATCTCACCCTCCCCGCTCTTCAGTTCGCAGCACTTTGGTACCGTCCGGCTTGTAACCTGGTGCATGTGCTCGCGCCTATGGTTTGCGCGCAACCTCCCCGCTCTACAGTTCGCGGGTTCGCGCGCCCCCATCTCCATACTCCAGTCGGGAGTGTAGCTTCTGTTTCTATGGTTTCGGCGGCAATTTAGTAATATTGTTATGGGCCAGACACGCATCGCCCGAAGTATTCCAATGGTATTAGGAAAGTAACTGTATTCTAAATACCCTGTTTAAAAATAGTAACTGTAACGGAATACAGTTACTCAAGAATAGTATTCTAAATACGTACCGCCGGTACATGTATTCCGTTACTCCCCAACACTGAATATATATATATATATATATATATATATATATATATATATATATATATATATATATATATATATATATATATACACACCCATACATATATATATATATATATATATATATATATATATATATATATATATATCTATATATATATATATATATATATATATGTATGGGTGTGTATATATATATATATATATATATATATATATATATACACACACCCATACATATATATATACATATATATATATATATATATATATATATATATATATATATACATATATATATACATATATATATATATATTATATATATATATATATACATATATACATATACATATATACATATATATATATATATATATATATATATATATATATATATATATATATATATATATATATACACACACATATAAATACACTAACTGTGTAGGGCTGGCCCATCAGGAATTCTATCCCTTCAGGAGTTTGGCACCCCTGGTCTAAAGTACACATTGGCGAAAGACAGCAGCCAAAATTTAATTTATCCAGAAATTAAATGTAGTTAAAATAATGCATCTATATTAATAAAATCAAACTGCAACTTTCAGTTAATCATTGCATTTATAATTATCTGTATATTAATTACATGCTTTCGATTTAGGAGTTTCCATAATAAAAACATTTTTTTAGTAGCTTCGCCACTGACACATACAATATATATATATATATATATATATATATATATATATATATATATATATATATATATATATATATATATTTTTTTTTTTTTTTTTGTTACAACCTCCTGGCTCAAGAATGAAGTAACAAAACCAAAAATAAAGATCCAAACCAGAAAATCAAGTCAACTTAAATATATTTAATCAAAAATAAGTAAAATAATACATAAGTATAAAGAAAATAAACAAAACAAAAACTCCAAAGCTGAAGAGGGAAGGATGAACTTTTTTTTAGTTCTTCATTCTGGGCAACTTTCGTTTTAACACTCATTGCACGGGTTACAGCACAGGAAACGAAAACGTCAGGAAAATCATGGGCATTCTGGTCTGTCTCTAAAGACAAACTAGGAGTGGTTTTAACAACCGGCGGAACAACACCGTGCCACACACGATCACCAGCTAGATTATTTCCTAAAATTAAATCAACACCCTCCACAGGTAATGATGGTCGTAACGCAATTTCAACCTCTCCCTGAACTAATTCAGAATCCAACTGAATTCTATGCAAAGGAACAGTGAATATTTCTAACCCAATCCCTTGGATCAGAACACTATTCCCTGTACAGGACTCAGGAGAAAACTGCAGTTTTGACTTCAAAATAAAACTCTCCGAAGACCCAGTGTCACGTAAGATTTCAACTGGCACTTTAACCGAATTTTTACTCAAAGAAACAAAGCCTGAAGTAATAAACGGACCATAATCTGGCAAAGATTTTAAAGGATCGTGACTTTGGTCAGGGATTCCCCCAGACAAAGCTATGTCACCTAAAACACATGTGGACGCAAGTCCGACAGCTTTCAAATTGGACTTGTATTTGCCTTTCAACACCGGACATTCATTCTTCCAGTGACCCTTTTCTAGGCAATATCTACACGTGGAATTTGGATCGATCTTTCTTGTGTAGTCCCCCGCGACGACGCAGAATTACCTGAATTTCCGTAAGTACGATCTCTCTGATAATTACCTAAACTTTTGTGTATTAACACAAATTCATCCGCCAAGATCGCAGCTTCTGCAGCAGTTTTTACCTTTCGCTCATTTATATACGTCGCTATGCGTTCAGGAACAATATTTTTAAACTGCTCCAAAACCATCAAGTCACAAAGACCCTTAAAAGACTCGATCTCTAAAGAAACACACAAGCGATTGAAGTGACATGAAAGCTCTCTCGCAACTTCAACGTGAGTTTGTCGCTCTCCTTTTTTCCATTCCCTAAAACGCTGACGATACGCTTCAGGAACCAGCTCATAGATTTTGAATACTGAATCTTTTACAATTTTATAATCCTTTCTGTCTGCAGACGACAGCGAAATAAATGCGTCTTGGGCTTTACCCACTAACACACTTTGCAATAAGAGCGTGCATTCTGCATCATTCCAACCCTGATCATCTGCGACGTTCTCAAACAGAGAAAAGAAAACCTCTATATTTTTCTCGTCGAACTTGGGCAACAACCTGACCATATTTGTAATTTTTAAATCTTTAGTCGACAGATTTACACTTCCCTCAGACAACAGTTTCAGTCTCTCAGCCTCCTGAGCTAATTTAGCCTCCTGAATCTTTTTTTCATACTTCAATTTTTCAAATTCATGTTCTTGCTCTCATTCTTTAAGCTTTAATTTCTCCAACTCGAGCTGCCTATCCAGTTCTCGTTCTTTACTCTGTATATTTAAGATTTCTAATTGTTGTTCAAAAGATAACCCGCTCTGTACTAAACTTGCTGTAGCACGCGGCGTTGATGTACATTCTAACGAAACTTCGGAATGTGCATCCTCACTTAATATCATCCGTTCCACTAATTTCTCTTTTACAATCTCACGAAGCATTTTTATTTTTATGCACTTAGGCACGGCTACCTCAAAATCAAAATGTTCGCCTACCTTAAACATTTTAACCAAATAATTTTAACAAATAAAGCAAAACTTACCCAATCGCACATGGACCGGCATAAGACAAAAATAAGACTAGAGTGGCACTGATTTCATTACAATGCCAAAAGATAAAGCCTTCCCGTCTTTAACTAATAACTCAACCCTAGTCTTCAGTACGCCCACATGCAGCTCAGCGGCTAATCCACCTACCCGCGTCCGACGCACCAAAAACAACAAACCAAAATAACAAACAGCGTTAGGCGCTCTACAACCTAACATGGGAGTTCACGTGGCTTTGACGGTCAAACCCGCCTTACATAACACTTCATTGGCATTATAATGGAATCACTCACTTACCTCTAGTCTATTGCAGGAACATCCTTTCCTCTTCAGCTCAAAACTTCTGAATGCACGAAAAAAACACCAAGCCTCTCTCAGTGTCATCTCGGCCGAGCCCCCATTTGTTACAACCTCCTGGCTCAAGAATGAAGTAACAAAACCAAAAATAAAGATCCGAACCAGAAAATCAAGTCAACTTAAATATATTTAATAAAAAATAAGTAAAATAATACATAAGTATAAAGAAAACAAACAAAACAAAAACTCCAAAGCTGAAGAAGGATGAACGCCCGCAGTCCTGTTCTCCTGATCTTATCCAAACGCACATCACAGGTAAAACTCCGCACCTGGTCCAAACGTGATCACGACAAAAGCACCGCACCTGTTCAACACTCCAGAGGAACACCAGATCATAGAACATCTCCATCTAGTGGACAGTGAAATACTACGACCGTCACACCATATTTTCAATTTCTGTCCAGAGAGGTCATGTTTTAATCTACGCTTGGTCTCACACAGTCAAGTGAAGGGATTTTGCAGGTCAGAGTTCACCAAGCTTGAACTTTGCAACGTAGTGAACTGCAAAACTTGACGCACAAACTTTTGTTTCCGGTCTGACACATTTGTGTGTGTATATGAATGGAAGTCTATAGGGAAAAAAGTCCAAGTGTGACCGCGGCTTAAGTGCATGTGAATGGTTTCTCTCCAGTGTGGTTCATCATGTGTAGATTAAGGTGTGATGATTGGCTGAAAGTCTTTCCACACTGAGTGCATGTGAATGGTTTCTCTCCAGTGTGTATCCTCATGTGTTTATTAAGGTGTGATAATTGGCTGAAACTCTTTCCACACCTACTGCATGTGAATCGTTTCTCTCCAGTGTGAATCATCATGTGTAGATTAAGGTTTGATGATTGGTTGAAACTCTTCCCACACTGAGTGCAAGTGAATGGTTTCTCTCCAGTGTGGATCCTCATGTGTTGATTAAGGGATGATGATTGGCTGAAACTCTTGCCACACTGAGTGCATGTGAATGGTTTCTCTCCAGTGTGGATCCTCATGTGTTGATTAAGGTTTGATGATTGACTGAAACTCTTCCCACACTGGGTGCATGTGAAAGGATTCTCTCCAGTGTGGATTTTTTTGTGTTTACTAAGGTCTGATATTTGGCTGAAACTCTTCCCACATAGAGTGCATGTAAATGGTTTCTCTCTAATATGGATCTTCATGTGATTATTAAGGTTTGATGATCTGTTGAAACTCTTCCCACACTGAGTGCATGTGAAGGGTTTCTCTCCTGTGTGTCTCATCATGTGAATCTTAAAATAGCCTTTTCCAAAACTTTTTCCACACTGAGTGCAGGTGAAACGATTCTTGTCTCTCCTTTTCAAAATACTATCAGTCTGTAAATGAGTTTTTTCCTCAATTTTGACATGATGTTCCTCCTCTTTACTCCCCTCATTCTCTTCAATTAGGTCTGAAATAAATAAATAAAAACATTAGTCTTAAAAAAAAGTCTTAAAAACGCTCTCAAAAGCTGAAAAGTGAAAAGACACTGGAAACATTGGCTACACACACACTGTAATTTTGATGCACATTAAATGTAAAATAAATCAGATCATATTTTGTTCGGTCCATTAACGTGTACACATTAAAGCAGATTCAATTCATCTTTATTTTTCTAGTGCTTTTACAGTGTAAATTGTGTCAAAGCTGCTTAACATAGAAGTTATAGTAAATTGAAACTTTTGCTTCAAAATGATGTGAAAATCATCTTGTTTACTTGCTCACAGAAAACAATATATTGAATTCAATTTTTTAAGTCACTTTTTGAGTGAAAATGGTCTATGCAAGAAGGTGTGAACTATCATTACTAATGCAGTGATTCACAGCTGAGAAGACAAAGACCTGCATAATGAGCCATCAGACAGGTATGTAACTAAGATGGAAGAGTTTCAACAAAGAATCTGAGGAAAAAATAAGTTTATATATTGTTTTGTTTGCAGTTTATTAAAAATATATTTAACTATCACACACAATAACTAAAGATACACTTGTGAGAGTCAGTACACTGCATAAAACGCTGTAAACTATATAAACTTACATATAGCAAATCTACTGATAAAGTTACTTATAAATACACTTTACATATAACTTAGGGCATGCTCTTGAATTTACACATGAAACATTGTGTACAGAAGACACATTCAGGGCAAAATCAACCATGTAAATATGAAGAGTGTAAGATAATAAAGGGTGTAAGGTTTGTAAAAGCCCAGTGTGCGCATCACATGGTCTTAGCTGTAGTCCAGGTTCATGTACAGGAAGGAATCTCAGAGCCTGTGGAGCCATGTCAGCATCAGTCTCTCTTTACCACTGTTGTTTTCACGTCTGGAAAAAAAAATAAGCAAGCTGATTACATAAACTACATTATTAACATTTTTGTGATGTTCACTGATACTAGTACTAATTTACCCAATAAACTCAGTTACCACATAGGAATTATAAACTGAACAACACTTGTTATGTAAACAACTGTCAGTTTATATTTTTCACAGTAGCTTAGCATATACATACTTGATGAGAGAACAGAATGCAAATAACAAAGAAACTATATTTTAACACTATCAACCACAAATACGTTTGCCATACTCGCATTAATAAATTATTAGTAATTTATAATGAACAATGTAGTTGTTTTGAACCATACTACAGTAAAGTACTTAAAATAATTAGTTTTATTAATTCAATACATATAATTTACACATATAAAATTGTTTATTTCATATAACATAACATTTTATTATATAGGCCTATGTTTATCATTATATGCTATATACGTTATAGGATACACTCTGTACAGCAACGAAACTACAAGTGGCCTGCAAGGACAAATTTCATATAAATCATGAAGGTAAGAATAAAAGACTTACTCGACAGGAATTCTATCCTCCGCTGGGTCTAGACGTTCTTCAAAATGTATGCATTCAAAGTCACGCTCTTCCTCTGAGGAGAAAGTAAATTCTTCTTCGCTGTCCAGCACTATCCGAAGTTCTTCTTTATTCGAGTAACATGCGCATCCAGTGTTGCCAGACATACGATAATTATCGTATTTGTACGATAATTCCGACCTCTGTACGATGTACGATCAATAATGAAAAAAATGCTGTAATGTACGATAATTTCAGAAATGTATGGCATTTAAAATGAGTTTCATTGTAATCTTAGGGCTTCTATACTTATTGATAGCTGCATCTTGTGTCTACTGTCTGTGACAGGAGAATGTGGAGTTAGACACGTTTTCTATCTCATCTTACGTTACATCTTCTCAGCCAATCAACGTGGAGAATGGCTCTCTCTCACGAGTTAACGTTCCTGCTGCGTACAGTGTTGCCAGATTTTTTTTGCATTTCGGCGGGTTTTGGATAGTTTTTGGGCTGGAATCAGTCAGCTACATCTGGCAACACTGGCTGAGCGCGGCCGTGCTTCAGTCGTTTTCAGGTTGAGGTAAATTGTTTTAAGCAGTAAAAAGTTTTAAAAAGTAGTGCTGCAAAGGAAGGTGAGAAGAAAAGGGGAGTTGCCCTTGATGTTCTCGTTTTCCCCATTCAAATGCATCATGTGAATGTGTTTTTCCAAAATTAATCTCATCAAAACAAAGTCACGAGATCGGCTCATTACAGATACTCTGGATGGGCTCGTGCACACCTCAGACAAGTGTATTAAAAATTCGGGAGGGTGCACTGCTTTCAAGCCAACCAGAACTATGTTGCGCTCCATGTAGGCATCCAATTTGTACCGCAAAATGAATCTCTCAACAAAATGAACCTTCCCACTAAGGTACGCCTAGTTTTTATTTTTTTACATATTGTGGTAATTTGCACGTTGTGTCAAAATGCTATTTGTCTAAATAGCTGTATAGCCTACTCTCCGTTTGACTAGTGTACAATAATTTTGAGGTTCTGGTACGATACTTTTACATTTCCAATCTGGCAACACTGTGCGCATCTATGATAAAGCTAGTTGTTTTATGCCATGTCTCGGGGAGCGTGTAAATTATTACCTGGCTCACCTCAGTTCACTTCCATATGAACAGAGCGCTCACTGAGGGCAAAATCACGTTAGCTGTACTGAGGTGGCGATACAGGAGAATCCGTCTATACTTTTATACGGATAACATGAAAAGAGATTTGTTTTTTCGACTTGAATTGGTTAATGCAAAACTACACATATCAAGCTTTCTATAGATATATATTGTGGTTTCCGGCTTTTCTCTTAATGAATCAAACTTAGTCTGGAGGTTATGAATATCAGAAGAATATACTTTATTGGAATACTTTCCAAAAAAGCAGAGTCAGCCTGGAGCAGACCTATCTCAGTCTCTCCCCAGGACAAATCCAATGTCCTTCACATTTGCTGTACCCTTTATCCTTGCTTCCACCTTTGTGTTTTCACAGCTGGTTCCTGGTTCAGCAGGCCTCTCCCAGCTCCAACTACTTTACGACCCCAATTTAAAGCCCCCTATTCTAGTTGGCCCTAATAATGTACAGATCTAATGTACTCATTACTGTTTTTCCACATACAGTTCACATTTGGTAATCATGACTAGTATCTATGTTTCAAACATTTAAACTGGACTCTTCTCTCCCATACAGGTATGTGTTTCCCAAAACCATCGTTAGCCAACTAAGGTTGCAAGTTCCGTCGTTACAAAGATAGTTTGTTGATTTGCCGTTTCCCAAATCCATCGCTTCAACGAACATTCACAAACTGCGTCGCAAACTTGAGCACTTAAAAACGACATCTCTGGAGCTGTGGTTAGAAACGTAGTTCCTGGCTGTGTTCATTACCACTTATCCCCCCTATGCCCTATTCATTTAGAACATTCTAAGATTCAAAGTTGGAATTATTAAAAATAAAAAGCATTAAGGTAATCTCTCTTATGCCTAGTTCACACTACAGGATTTTAAGCCTGATTTGAGCCCGATTTGGAAGTTAACGAGCTCGCCGACAGATCAGGCTGTGATCGGGGAAAAATCTGCGGGTGCACTGCGCTCGGCAGTCTTTATGTGTGAACTACTGAACTATCCATGCACTTGCTTCATTCTGTGTTAACACGGACAAGAGAGTAGGCTATATTAACAGTGGAACTAGAATTCTGTAACTATTAGAATTGCCATAATGGTCATTCTGACCTTTCTCACATCATATTACATTCAAAACTTCTATTGCGATATTAAAATTAAGCTTTGAATGTCTGTCATCATATTTTATGACAGCATTACCCTAAAAATATTATCTTTTTTGGTAATACAGCCTATAAATATGTAGTTCTAGAACATACAAAGGTCTGAGCCTCGCTTTCATTTTCACATTCAAACAGGAGCCATTTCGCGGCACAGAATATGTTGTTTTGAAAGATATATCTGAAGTAAATTTATGTTTTTGCTATCAGAAAGTTTTGTTTATTTTAGCAGGAAGTTGCTAGGCAACAAATGCATGCATATTTAAAGTCACAGGGAAAAGATGCAGACATGCATGCGGTCATTTTAACCAATATGGTAATTAAAGGTAGAAATGCTCAGTTCTTTACTGTTTTGTAATTTAAAAAAATAACAATGTTAGAAAAAAAATACACAGATATTTGGAAACTGTCAGGATGTTACAGATATGTTAGTTATAAATTTACAAAAATTAAAAACACTCTGTGTATCTTTCCACTTGAACTTTGCAAATAAGTGATTGATCCGCTGACTGATGATGTTTTGAAATGCTCCATTGAAAGCTTGAAACGCTGTCAGTGATGTCATCAGCACACAAGCAGCCAATAGTGTTCAGCTTTTTCTGACGACTCCTCCCTTAAAATGTCATTGGCTGTGGTTTGGTAGCTTGACTGAGCTGTTGGCGAACGAGTTGTTGTCAGATCATGTAGTATGTGACCCCCCTCTTGTGGATCATTTACGTAGTGTCGCGTAGTGTGAACACCACAGTGATTAAAAGACACAAAATCAAGTCATGTAGTGTGAACTGCACAGCGATCTGCCGATGTTTAAAATCCTGTAGTGTGAACTAGGCTTTAGGTGTAATTTGCTTTCAAAGTATTTTTACAGTTCAGTTTTAGCGATCTTCATGTTTACAATTGTGCTCCCTTCGCAGTGCACTTTGAAAACTTTAATGTCATTTTGAACACAGCCTCATGACAAAAGTTATAGGTGACATCTCCAAAGCTTGTGAAAACAAAAAAAAAACATAGCATACTTTAATGCTTTTAATTTATAGTAGGTTATTTATTAAGTATCTGTGCTGTATATGACATGGGCCGGCTGGTTAGAGCATATCTGCAGTGGTTTGCACATGCTCAAATTGTAAAAGCAGATGTTTAAAAAAATAAATAAACAATATCCTACTTAATAATCATCATCATCATCAAAACTAATATTGGATTTTATTTTAAATGCGTGTGCGTGTAAAACAATATAATTTGCACAAATAAATGATGGGGTTCTTCTCTAAAGAACGTGTTACTCCGCCCCGTTTAGAGCATCATTATGCTCTAAACTCAGTTTTACATTATAACTAACGTGGTTTAAATGATGGATATGCAACAGAGAAACTAAGGCTTTTGGGAAACACTCATCACTACATTGTTCTTTTCCCAAACAATCCATGGTATTATGATAGTTCAGCCACGAGTTACGTCGTTGTTTGGGAAAAGCACCCCTGTATGTATCTTTTCAAACTTTCATGACAGTTTCAACTTATGTTGCATACATTTCATGCTTTTCTGACACAGATGGTTCTCTCTAGCTATGTTTCCATCCACCTATTTTTAAAAACGTTTGATGGAAACGCCATGATGTGCATACATTTTCAAAATGCGCATAAAAAACATATGCGCATAACTGAGTAGGATAAACTTTTTATTCAATAAGAAAAGATGCGCTTAAACTACGATGGAATCACTTTTACCGCATAAATTCCAGTGTGCACATTAAAAAAAGGTCATGTGATTTTGTTATAAGAGATTATGTGATGATAAAAATGTGTGTGAATGGACAAACCAGCAGGCTGAGCACATTATAAACCATCTGAAATGTTGTTTTTGTCATTCTAAAATGCCTTACCGTTTAAGTATCAGTGTTATTATACTATTAATGACATCCAGAATCAAGAGTGTCTGTGCTCCGCATCTGACACCTTCAAACGCCACCGCGCGTTCACTGTGTGTCAGGATTGCCTTCTGAGGCGCAAGTCAATTATTAGATGAAGAAAAGATTGACGCAGCCTCTTCTACCGCAGTAAATTCAGTTTTTACTGTTAATATTTGGTGCCAGTTAATCAGGAAGTGACGATTTTGTTCGCTTTGACTCGTTGGATGGAAATGCAGCTTTATTTGCACGTCTTTTATGCGATAATCCAGTTTTGTGCATAAAGTTCATTCGCATTTTTGGATGGAAACATAGCTATTGTATCCCCAAGTCCTCTCTCATGACCCCTTTGCCTTAACCTATATCACCTGTTTTCAAAGACATATAATGGCAGAGTCATAGGGCCCTCCACTCACCCAATTAAACGTGTCTTCATATAGGTTTAGTAAATAAAAATCTTCTTCAATATCTCATGCCTCTTTGTTGAGTATTTGCTGAGTTTCCGTTCATTTTAATGACGTGTTTTTTCTGACCACAGTTTACATGTTGCGTGCATCTCTTGCAGACGATTGCAATTAAGCCTTGTGGGCAAGGTAGCAATAACTCTAATGAGCTCAGACTGAGAAACTAGACAGCGTTGGTTTCATACTGATTATTTTATCAAACAATGTTTGTTTTCAACATGCACGCGCTGCATTTAAAAGTAAACACTTCAAGCTTTCTATAGATATGTGTCTCATGTCTGTGTGTTTTGTTTTCGTGGAGTTTCAGTGGATTTTACTGACGCGTTTCTTAAAACAGTTTGCGGAGAGAGAAAAGAGAGAATGCCTACACTGTCTATTATCCTTATTTTGCAAAAGCACACACGTTTGTTGTCATTGTGAGTGTACACAATAAAAACTAGACACTTAACAGATTCGATTGATGCATTGATCTTATCTGTGCGATCAAATCTAAAGTGTAATTAAAGTTCTTTTTGGCGTTAAGAGGGGAAGACGCATCAAAACGCGTATACGTAGTCTTTGACCCCTGGGGGTTAAACACCTATATGCATAACGCAGTTAATGACGTTATGTAAGAGTCTAATTGTTGTTGTTCTGAGATTGTATGTAGAGCGGTCTACAAACATTTTGCGAGTGTTGAAGCTGGCCTCTGCTGATGAAACTGCAAACTATCTACAGTAAACTTTCTTTTAATTGAATCTCTGACTCCTGCTCTTCTTCATCTGATAGACTGGTCATTTTTTGGTTAAAACTGTTGGTCCCCCTACAAAGTGTATTTATGCACTCACACTACGTATAATCTGCTGTTTTACTACACTGAACTCCATATAAAAGGCAGAAACTTTTTTTGTACAGGCCTATTTAAAGGGTTAATGTTGCCAACTGATGATCAACAGTAAAAATGACACATTTTACCTCTTCCCAACAGGGAAAACACCAACAATCTAGAATGCATGATTATTTAGTGTCTTGGCTTTGCGGTAAAAAAATTTTGTTATAATGGAAGTCAATGGGTCAAAAACAACCAAGAACATAATGAAAGGGTATAGGGCTGCACGATTAATTGTATTATTATCATAATGATAACGATATTTGTGGCCCACGATCAATAATTAAATATCATCACGATTTTACAATATAAACACAAAGCCGTTATTTTAATGAGTGGAGTTTAGGGATTGTAGCGCAACAAGCATGAGGTGACTGCGTCTAGATTGCAAGTGTTTTTTGAGGAATGTAACGATGATCAGATAGCCTTTGCTCCTGTTCAGTCCAAACTTCCCAAGGTAACACAACAAACCTCATTAACCACCTTAAAAGCCATCACAAAGTGGCTGTCATCAGTGGGTTAATGAGCTCAGGAGAATTCTGCTTTGCATTTTTCTATGCATTACTAAACCAGACAACATTTGTTTTATAAGTTAACCAAATATTCGCGGAGATTCAGCAGTTTTTTTTTTCTGACGCGTTTGCCAGTCAAGTAGACAGAAGACACTATCCAATTGTTTCAGTGTAAAAAAAAAAAAAATTAGAAGAAGAAGTCATTGTGGCCTTGTTCACTCAGGTATTCAGGTTAGTTTTCATCAATCTGATGCAACTTTTATTATTTACAAGAAAAGAAAATGCAATTAAAAGTTTCAGATCAATTAACTCAATTTACAAAAAGACTAGCCTATTTTATTATAAATTATTTTATGCATTAAATAATGAAATAGATAACTAATTTCCTTTATTTCCGATTAGACCATGCACTTTATTCAGTTTTAATAGGTATATATGTTTTTTTAAATAAGATTCAGGATTTGATAGTGCGCCAAAAACGCATTCATCCAACACATGCATCGCTCTCATGCCACGTTTTGCAAGGATAAATTCACGTCTGAGTGCTGCTTTGAAAAGAATAAAATTATTAAAAAGCACATTAAAGACTACACACACAAAATAAAACATTCACAAAGGTGTATCTTATGGAAAAACACCAATTGACGGGCGCTGCTTTTGGTTTTAAAAGAATCAAGCAGATTTTAAAAAATCACATTTGCAGAAGAGAAATTGCAAAAATTTTGCAAAAGGAAAAGATTAAACATATCGGGAGTGTTAGAAGAACATTCTACTTTATATATTATTTTGACAACAGCTAAGATTTTGAATGACTGATTGTAAAGCCATCTCTCCTGCATGCTTCAGCAGCGCGTCCCGCTGTTTATGAATGAGGAGGTGGAGAGAATGCGCAGTTTAGTTTCACCTCAAGATATTGAAATAAAAACTAACACCGAACTGCTCATCACCTAAATGAACCTAACATGCCATTCTTTAATTCGATATTCGTCAAGTACATGAACCAACCGCAGCTGCCTTGTCATGTTGGTCGTGACACTCTGCTTTATAACTTACTAGTTTATTACAATAATTACTCGTAGCTTTGCCATAATTTTTCACCACATGTAGCCACTCTTTTGAGCACATCTTGCGGTCCCTCTCTAAACCAATGTTTATGTAACGGTTAGTACTCGGTTGCCTCTGCGTTGTGTACAATATATATCTCAGATTTGACACTCAATCACGCCTTGGACAGATCCATTTATTTCTGTTAAACAGAGTAAAAACACAGTGGATCAGTTTTGGCAGTTTAACATGCCGTCCACGACCACTCTCTTGGCTGGCGCGAATAATAATGCAATAAACGTACAATATGAGTTCAGAAACACAGTAATAAATATTAAATCATGTACCTGTTAAACAGAGTAAAAACACAGTGGATCAGTTTTGGCAGTTTAACATGCCGTCCTGCAATGATGGGTGCATATTAGCAATTATAAAGTTGTTGTAACACAAAAAATTAATTGTGAATAATAAAAACAAAAAGATCAACAAAAATATACATTTTACTGGAACACTCACTCACCACGACCACTCTCTTGGCTGGCGCGAATAATAATGACCTGTCCGGAACTAGTTCATAACATGCCACCAGCCAATAAACTGAGAGGTGGGTCATTTAGAATTAAAGGGCCATGTACACAAAAGAAAAGCAAGTGGAAGCATTTTTATAAATCCTGTTACACTCCCCCCTACTGAATTCCACTTGCTTCCACAAATCACAAAAATCAATGAAATGCTAAAAACCATCATAACAGAATTTACTGACCACAATATTATATCAGGTACACAAATACAATAACTTTATACTAGAACAAGAAACTAAATGAAAGGAAAAAAAATAATTGAATAAAGAAGAGAAACAAAAATTTGTGTTCAAAACTCCATGATATTGTCAGTTGAATTCAGTGTAGACACTATTCCCCACAGGAATTAAAGTGAAAAGAAGGTGGCCAATCCCCTAAACACCTATAGACAAACATGCCCATTACATGTCAGCTAAAAAAATGACAAATCATTCATTTGTACACAAGTTCTCCAGAGCAGAGACTTAAATCATGTCTCTATTCAACACATTGCATCACATTTCAAAAACTCGAAACACCCAAGCATAAAACATAAAAAAAAAACATTACAGTAAGTAATACATTAAGACATACTGTAAACAGTGCATTATATAAGAAAACACAGAAAGTTGTGTCGCCATGTAAAGCACAAGCAGCCTATTAGTTGCTACCCCAGAACTTTTTGCTGGTGCATTATCTCAATAAATCTTGTAACCGGTTTAAACAGTCTACCAGCTCTGGACCTTACACGATTCAGTGACCTTTCAAAGGGATTATTATGCACAGTAATATTAGACACCGAACTGACCTCCATAAGTTGAGCATTATTAGTCATTGCTGAAATCGAGGGGTCAGGTGTCGATATTTCAATCTGCTCTGCAGTTGAATTAGGCACACTACTACTTGTACCTACAACATCCTCATAAACCTCAGATCCCAGCTGGGTCGTAGAAGAATCAGTACACACATCATGCTCCCAGTCATTTGAATGAACCACTACTGGTGAAGATTCAAGAACATCTGAAACATCTTCTGCATCATGTGTGTCTGCTTCATTCATGCCATCAGAAGGCAGCTGTGACACCCACTCTTGTGTCCTGTAATTGGAAGCATCCTCCAATACATTTTCAATCACCGAATCAACACTCTCTGAGTCACTTAGGCAGTTTTCTGCTGTATCAGCTTCCAAGTCATCTTCAGGAAGTGGAAGAAAGTTGACCGGCATTATAAGGTTACGATGTACTGTCTTTATAACACCAGTTTTGCTGTGCTGAATTCTGTAGGTATGACTCTCCATGTTTACTCCAACAACAGTATAAACTGCATCCTCCCAAAGATCAGCAAGCTTCCGTTTTCCACGTGCTCCCTTGTTAGCCAGCAAAACCCGATCACCAGCATCAATTTGGCCACCCTTGACTCTTTTGTTATACAAGTCAGCATGTCTTTTAAGCTGTTTTGTGGCAGATGTCTGTGCAATACGCATTGCCTCCTTCATATTCTTCCGAAGAGTCTGAACATAGTTGTCAAAGTTCACAACATCAGGATTGTCCAGAACTGTTTCAAATATCAGGTCGACAGGTAGCCGAGGAATCCTCCCAAACATCAACAGAAACGGAGCATACCCAGTAGTCTCATGGATGGTACAATTATAGGCAAAAGTCAGTGATTTAAGCACTTGAGGCCATCTTTGTTTGGACTTAGGAGGCAGAGCCCGTATCAAATTTCCAAGAGTCCTGTTCATCCGCTCACAAGCTCCATTTCCCATTGGATGATACGGCGTCGTTCTTGACTTTTGAACTCCAGCAACCTTTAACAGTTCAGCAATCAGGGAACTTTCGAAGTTAGCTCCTCTATCTGAATGAATTCGACCTGGGAAGCCATAGACACAAAAAAAGTTATGCCACAGTTGATGCGCCACAGCTTTGGCAGACTGATTTGGACACAAAAATGCACTAGCCATTTTGGTAAAGTGGTCAGTGACAACAAGTACATCCAGGGACCGGTTGGCAGAGTCCTCTGCTGACCAAAAGTCTATGCAAATGAGCTCAAGGGGCTCTGATGTTATGATGTTTTCCAATGGAGCTCGGCCCTCCGGTTCTGGTGTCTTGCTGACCACACATCGACGACAGCACCTCACATACTCCTTTACATCCTTCTCTAGGCCATGCCAAAAAAATCTTTGCCGAGCAAGATACAGAGTTCGCTGCCGACCTTGATGTCCCGCTTGGTCATGAACACCTTTCAGCACTATGTGTTTCACTGCAGTTGGCACAACATACAGATAGGTTTTTCCTTTAGTGAAGTTGTTTTTCGAAACCCTGTACAACACACCATTCTTCATTATCAATCGCCCCCAGTGTTTCAGTAATTTTAGGACAGCCATTGGTTCATTAATCCTTTCCCTCCTATTAGGTCTCCTTCCTCTCTCCACAAAGGAAATCACTCTGCTCAAAATACTGTCGTCCTGTTGTTTGGACATTAGACATTCATGGGACATCACTTCAGTGTCCGGTGATTCGGACGGCATTACTACTTGTGGAAGATGAGGCAGCAACAAGGCATGTGACTTGATGGTTGACTCGCTATGCCTACAAGAGTGCAGAACAGCTTCTACTTCTTGTGTGGAGACTGTACCAGAGAAGGAGGTTTTAGCTGTTAAACAGGCCACTGCCACACATTCAGCATCAGGAGTACTGTCAAAGGGGTGAGTAGACCAGCGAAAAACATCTTGAACACGGTCAGTGTGCACATTAGCAGCCTCCGCCAATAACTCACTGTAAGGAATTCTTGTGAGACGATGGAGTATGCTAGGGTGCACAAAGGGCTCTCGGCTCAGGGCGTCAGCAACTACATTTTTCGGACCAGGAACATACTTAATATCAAACTGGTATGGTGCTAGTTTGGCAACCCATCTATGTTCACAAGCATCTAGTTTTGCTTTGGACAGAATATATGTTAATGGGTTGTTATCAGTCCAAACTGTGAATTTCTGACCCCTGAGCCAATGATGGAATTTATCACAGATAGCCCATTTCATAGCGAAAAACTCCAGTCTATGAGCAGGGTATCGCGACTGTGCATATGTCAGTGACTTGCTTGCGAAAGCAACGGGCCTAGCTGTTTTACCATCAGCTGGCAGCTGGGACAAAACTGCCCCCAACCCGTTACTTGAAGCATCCACTGAAAGTAAGAATGGCTTGTCAAAATTTGGATGGGCTAACAAGACCTGTTCAAGCAAAGCCTGTTTCAGTTTGAGAAATGCTTGACTGCATTCCTCAGTCCAGTCTGAAGCAGTCAACTCTCTCTGACACGTCCGACGCTTCCACTTTCCACGTGGTGCCTTCCTTCCTGTGGTAAGATTGAACAATGGCTTGGCGATAGATGAACAATCTTCAATAAACTGCTGGTAAAAGACCACCATGCCCAGAAACGACCTTATTTTCTGCTGACTGGGGACATTAGCACCTTCAACCATAAGATCATTTTCAGTGATGGCAGTAATAGCCTTGACTTTTTCTGGATCGGTGGCAATCCCATTAGCACTGATTATGTGCCCCAAAAACTTTACAGAACTCCTTAATAGATGGCACTTCTTTGGAGCAAGCTTGAGGTTATGAGTCTTCAGCCGCTTAAACACCATTTCCAGACGCTCTAATGCTAGCTCTTCTGTGGGTGCGAACACCAGGACATCATCCAGATAACACAATAGACTGGTGAAATTTTGATCCCCAAATATTGTCAACATCATCCTCATGAAAGTGGCCGGACTATTACACAGGCCCTGGGGTAATCTATTATATTCATATAACCCAAAGGGCGATGTAAACGCTGTGTATTTCCGGTCATCTTCATGAACTTCGACATTATAATAACCAGATGTGAGGTCCATGGTTGAAAAATAGGCATTTCCACCCAATGCAGCTAGAGCGTCTGCTTGATGTGGAAGTGGGTGTGCGTCTTCGATTGTGCGAGCATTAATCCAACGAAAATCGGTACATATTCTCAAGTCTCCTGACTTCTTCCAAACTAGGACAAGAGGTGATGCAAATTCACTACTGGATTTCCGTATGATTTCACGTTCTTCCATCTCATCCAAAGCTAGACGAAGCCGATCATACTGATTAGGAGCGAGACGTCGATATGGCAATCGAAAGGGCTTGTCATCGCTCAAGCGAATGCGATGAACAAATCCTGCTGCCTTTCCACAGTCCAACTTATGTCTGGAAAAGATAGAATGGTACTGAGAAACAAGTTGGACGAGTTTTGCCTTACAGTCATCAGACACGTCACAAGATTCCACATCCAAGTCAGTTAATCCCAAATCACTCAAGACATTCATACCATCAGCAGCACATGAGTCGCCAAGTCCAAACTTGGTCGGCGAGCTGATAACATCCGTTACGCTCATCTCATTCTGCCTGTTGGTTAACACATCAGCTGTTCTTTGCATGTGTTGTTTAACATCACATGAGCAACACACAGAAAATTCTGAACAGTCAAAATCCTGCAACGCCATGCAGGGAAAAGCATCTGCAAGTGCGGAATTTCTTTTCAAAGTAACTGTTTTCTCAGAAGGATTTATCACTTTGAGAGGAACCCATCCATCTTTACGTATCAAAGATACTGTTTTTCCAACCAGCACTGACCTCGGTCTTGATTTTAGTCTGCTGGGCTCTAAAATGACAGCACTGCCAACTGAGATGTCATTGGGGTTTTGCAATTTGCCCCAAACTAAGTTTTCAGACATAGGTTGGAGTGACACTGCCTTTTTGATCTTCACTATTCCAATTACATCAGGGACAGTACCATTCTTCCATCTTTCCACATTGGCCAGAAGGTCAAGCATCTTATTTTGTTCTGAGTCATCAAACTCAAGTTCAGACACATGTTCAAGTAATTCTACAGAATGTCTCAGCTGGTGGATTAAATGTTTCAGTAGATTACTTCCAAGAATAAAATCATCACTCTGGCCCTCAACTACTAAAGTTGGAACAGTGGCTTGGCATCCATACACATTCACCTCCAGTTCAATCATTCCAAGGGGTTTTGACCTAGTGCCACCACACCCGACCAAAACCACATCTGTTGGGGCAAGTGAAGGGCTAGCCAACACGCCAGTATTCACCAATTGTGGTACAATTTTAGAGCTCATAGTACAAGCCATTGACCCGGTGTCGAGCATTGCTTTTGCTTCAACCTGCCCACCAATTATTACTGTAGTGTAGAATAGGTCATCATATGGCTCAAGTTTCTGTGTGTTTTGTAAGACAACTGTACATTCAGAGCTATACTCCTCACATATACTTTTATATACAGATTCCAGATCATCATTCAAGATTATAGGGGGGTCATTATTGGGCCTTACACTCACCCCCTCCACATGTAGGCCTATTCGTTTCCCGGGCGTGGAACAGCATCTGCCTCGGGCATTAAACTGGTAGCACAAGCTTTAGCCCTCGGACAATCTACACGTGCATGACCTGCTTTGTAACAAAGAAAGCACAGATGATTTGCTCTGCAGTGAAAATGAGTGGTGTGACCAATATCTCCGCATACTTCACATGGTAAAGAAGGCCTCACTCTGTTTCTGTGTGACTTTGGCAGATGCCTTTCTACACTAGCCTGATTTCTTAATTGTCCATTCTCCAGGACGCGTTCTAACATTGCCAAGATTCGCTCCATCGGTTCAACAGGCTCCTTAGATTGAATCTGCTTTGGAATAGATCCAGATGTATTGGCTGTCCTAACTTGTGCATCAGAAGGCTGAACAGTTACTTCTTGTTTCATAAGAGTAATGGCTGAGGGCACTCTAGGCACTGAGCGACATCGCTTCTCTCTACTATACTCTTCCAACCGTGCGTGGATATCAGCCGCAGTCCATTGCTCCACAGGTTTGCACTTGAATATGAGAGAAAGCTCAGGGTCTGGACAATGTCTAATGAACATTACAGTGAGCTCACGGGCCATGTCAGCAGTTTTTTTATTCTGTCTCTTTAAACAGTCCTCTGTCATATCCATGGCTCTATTAAGCCTTAGCCAATAATCAAAAGGGTCCTCACTAGCATGTGGAAGTGTGCCATAAAAATCTGCTAATGGCATGTTAGAAAAAGCTGTATCACTGAAATGTTGTTTCAGCAAATCAAAGATGGGGCTTGGACCCTTACACAAATTAATAGAGGGGTTACTGCGCAAGCCCACCCTCACAACTTCCCGTGCCCTTCCCATAAGTCGACTCATGACTTCATCAGCTTGTTCCTCAATTGGTGTTCTTATTTTGCGCAGATATGACAGCATTATGGATTCCCACTCATGTATTGTGTAAGTTTCAGATGAATCACCCCTAAAACAAACAGGTTCTTTAATTTCAGATTTTAGAACTCTGTTCAAGACAGATGAGTCTGCACTACTAGAGCCGTACACTCTAGACTCCAAACAGGAAGCTATGCTTTCCCCAATAGATCGACCCATCTGTTCTACCATCCCCACTAACAATTCCATTGACTCACTGCTTTCCTTTAAACCTGGTTGTCTCAGTTCACTTTCTCTCAGTTGAGGTGGCGGAGGACTTAAATTATCATTTACATCCTGTACGGTCTCTAAGTCAAACATGGGAGTAGACGTAACAGGTGTATAATTCAATCTACCTCTACCCACTGATGGCATAGGTGAAAACATAAAAAGTCCTCTACCTCTTCCAAAAGTATTCTCTGACTCCATTTTTTAAGAGAAAATAGCAAAAATGAATCAAAAAATTAAATCACTTAAAAAAAATTGTATTATTATTTCAAAAAACTTCCAAAACCTTTAGAAAAACACTTTCAGAAAGAGAGAGAGGGGAAAAAAAAAAGTTTGTTTTGAAATTATACTGTATCTAAGCTTAAAAGCTTAAAGTTCAATAAGAATGTCTTTTGTTCACAAATATGTAATCGCAGCAACAACACCTATCAATAACCGTGTCATAAAAAAAAAACTATATGCTTTAAAGTTCAATGTCAAACAGTTATTAGTGATAAAAAAAAAATCAAAATCCCACTCAATTTGACTCCACAAACCAGTTCTGCTCCTGTCAGAAGCGAAAAACGGTCCTTTACTCCTCCTTGTGGCCAAAAGCGGTACTGCTTCAATGGCTCCTCAAACGAGCTCTCGTAACCCGCGGTACGAATGCCTCCGGAAACCTCCGATGAATACACGCGCGCGGCTTCCAGAGTCACGGTCACGGCACCATTGTAACGGTTAGTACTCGGTTGCCTCTGCGTTGTGTACAATATATATCTCAGATTTGACACTCAATCACGCCTTGGACAGATCCATTTATTTCTGTTAAACAGAGTAAAAACACAGTGGATCAGTTTTGGCAGTTTAACATGCCGTCCACGACCACTCTCTTGGCTGGCGCGAATAATAATGCAATAAACGTACAATATGAGTTCAGAAACACAGTAATAAATATTAAATCATGTACCTGTTAAACAGAGTAAAAACACAGTGGATCAGTTTTGGCAGTTTAACATGCCGTCCTGCAATGATGGGTGCATATTAGCAATTATAAAGTTGTTGTAACACAAAAAATTAATTGTGAATAATAAAAACAAAAAGATCAACAAAAATATACATTTTACTGGAACACTCACTCACCACGACCACTCTCTTGGCTGGCGCGAATAATAATGACCTGTCCGGAACTAGTTCATAACATGCCACCAGCCAATAAACTGAGAGGTGGGTCATTTAGAATTAAAGGGCCATGTACACAAAAGAAAAGCAAGTGGAAGCATTTTTATAAATCCTGTTACATTTAGATTATTATTGAAGGTGCTCTCCAGCGGCGAAGTTCCTGGCAGAGTAGCAAGTGAAAAAAAATGTGCATGCAGAAAATGGACAAGACGAATCAAAATTTTTTTATATTTGTGCCTGTGAAATTTAATAAGAATATATATATATATACACACACACCACACACACAGGAATATCACATTCTTTATCGTGATTAACATTTTGATCAAAATAATTGTGATTATCATTTTTTCTGTTATCGTGCAGCCCTAATTCTTATTATTAAAATATATCTGAATGAGGATCAAATGACTGAGTTGGTCTTTGAGAATGAAAATTAACCTGTTTGTTCCTGCAGATCTTCCTGTTTGACTGTGAATGTTTCTTCAATCTTCACATCTTCAGTCTCCTCTTTAATAAACGCCATCTTTATAACAGTGTGGAGATCAGTCGCTTCAGCAGGAGTTTTTCTCTGTGTTTGGACACTTTATCCTGTTTAAAATGAACAAAACAATAAAAATGTTCAGTTTAAAATAAATAAAACAATAAACAGAAACAAAATAACTTCTCTTCAACACTTGCTTCAACAGTTTCTTTATATGAGAGTCATTAACAAAAAGAAATCAGGTAAAAGAGATAGAGGTAAAGTTGGTTTTATATTCGCACATTCGGACTTTCCCCTTAATAATATAATTTCATAAAAGTATTATTTGCAAACTCTAAATAGCAAACTCATATTAATAGCCAATGACTATCAAACTACAACATTGTTCACAGTCAAAAAACAGTGTTAATGTTGTTTAGAAGTCATACTTGCATGCTCATTTCGATCGAATATTCAAAGTAACATGGTAAACAATATATATACTTCTAAATGAACGAATGTGTGAATATAAAACCAACTTTACCTCTATGTAAAAGAGTAAGTCAGAGCAAGAAACAATAGCCACAAATGAGCTGATTAAAACTAGTAACGTTACTCCATTTCTTATATATAGTGATGTATATATAGAATGTACTGACATTATGCTATTTAATAATTTAAACCTTCATTAAAACACTTATTATTGCACACATTTCTGTTACTTTATTCAAACAATAGTCCTCATTACTGTGAGTAAAATAGTACTACGTTGTATAAAGGGATAAAATTGTCAACAGCAGGTACATCATTTAGCATTGGATGAAAAACCTGAAACTTTAATCAGTCGGCTTATATTCATGTAAAAGCTTTAAAACAAACCTTTCTCGAGTTGAAACACAGGCTGTTTCTCAATATGCGTTCTTCAGCGGTCTTGCGTCCTCGTGTGCTCGTGTAACGTCATCATCAGCTGCCAAAGTTCAGTTCCAATACTCAAGACCGCAAGTACGGAGGACGCGTGAAACTTCCCGGATGTGTTCTTGATATTGAGGACACACCGATGCAGACTTGAGCACCGATCTCGCTCTTGAAGTCCCAGAAATCATTGCGACTGGAGGTGGGAAGTGCAGCACTTTATTTAGATTTATTATTAAAGTTCAGAGATATCACTTATTTACCTCAGGAGTTTTTCTAAAATGAAACGGTGAATATAAACATTACCATGGACATCCTAATAAAGGAATAAACATATTAAGAGTGTTTGTTTGCTGAAATTCATAATAAAATTTGTTTTATTTATATTTTGCAGCGTATATTTATAATGTTTTTATGCAGAGTATATATTTTGAAAAGGGGAAAAACAATAAATTGTTGTATGAATGCTGAAATGTTTAAATAATAATCCATTTAAAACACGTGAAGGTCACATGACCACCAGGAAGAATGCAGCATCCCATTTCTCACAGGACGCGTTCTCTGTTCTCGTGGTCTCCCGAGTTCGTTCTTCAGAGGACACCTGGCAAGACCGGTCTCCACAAGAACGCAAGTTCGTTCTCTGCGTTCTTGGAATTGAGAAACAGCCACAGTGCAGGAGCGGCGCAGCCTTATGACGTCATAACTAAGGCAAAATAAAAGTCTTCTTCTTCTTGTTTTATGGCGACTAACTCATTAAAAGCGTTATCGCCACCTACTGTACCGGATGCAACTCTGATGATGAGTCTGAATATTTAGAAAAGGGCAAGAAAAAGAAACGAGAAGGTAGGGAGGGAAAGGGACAATAAATAAATAAATAAATAAAAATGTTGGGATGTTTCACATTCTCCAATCTTTGCATTCAGACCACATACTCATGTCAGCGCTGCATGTTCAGCTTCTCTAACATATAGGGTCTTTATGACCATGATAATACTCTCATCCATAAATATTAGCCTATAATCTAGAACCTAAACCCGAATCATACCTAATAAACGCTCTATATACTTGAAAATCCATTACCTTTTCCTAATTAGTAGTAACATCAATTACATGCTGTATTATTATAATAACTATATATAAATATATATATTTGTTAAGTGTCTGGTAATTGCTAATTTACTTTTTACATTTATTTACTGTACTTCTCTAATTTATTTACTTAAAACTTTATTACTTGAATTCCTTGGCTCAATATTACTTATATTCCTAAAAATCTCAATGCATAGCCAATACAAATTCAACTCTAAATTCTTTAATCGAGTCAGACGTGCCATTTTTAGCTTTATTAAAAATATATTTTAAACCATTTAAATAACAAACATCACATTCTTTAGTCAACTAATGAAGAATTAATAAAAAGAGATAACATGATTCATGAAAAACATTTAAAATTGCAATTCACTGATTTTGCAAATAAACTCTACAAAAAAAGAAAAGTTAAATATTTTATGTATAATATTTTCAACTAATTTCTTATTCTGTTTATTGTTTCTGTATTGTCTAACCCCTATATAGTTGAAAAAGCAAAATTAATTACAAAAAAAGTCTTCTGCTTCTGTGAAATTATATTGTTGCCATTAATTCATTTCTGACTGAGTTCATCATTTCTTGAGCATGTGCAATCATCATGATAACTGTAACCTTTTATAGCTAAAAACAGAATTATTTAGCAAATTATATATATATATATATATATTAATTACTCTGTCTCTGTTTGTAGATATATTTGTACACTAGTTACTTTGTATACACAGACAGTGATGGTGAAATGAGTTAAACTAAAAACTGTAATTATATTGAATTATTTTAGACCATTTAATAAATTAACTTGCTTTAAATAATATAATTAAATAAATTAAAATAATTTCCCAGAGATGGGTTGCGGCTGGAAGGGCATCCGCTGCGTAAAATCGTGCTGGATAAGTTGGTGGTTCATTTCACTGTGGCGACCCCGCAAGGGACAAAGCCAACAAGAAAATGAATGAATGAATGAAATTAAAATAATAATAATAAAGTTCTATTTCATGGTGTTCATTCAGTCAGAGCAAGGTAAATAAAAAAGGTTTGGAAACATGAACATCACTATGCATAAAATGCCTTTTTTCCCTCATATGTGAACTAAAAGTTGCAATTCTGTGTTAAATACATATGTCTTACAATTTTTTTCTCTATTTTTTCCACCTCTGATCATGCTGGCCTTACCTTCAAGCACCCAAACTGGACCTGTGAGGACTTCAAACACCTTTCCAAACTCAATGTTCCATTTTTCATGCACATCTATTTTGCATTTTAATTTTCAGAGTTTGATTTTAATTTGTCCTTATTTCTTAGAATTCCTTCTTTATTGGTTTTGGATTAATATTTACTTTTGTAAAATACTTAAAACCTTAAAGTGACAATTTATTTATTCATTTTTTTACATTTTGCATTGATATTTTAATTTTTTTAAATAACAAAAACATGATTATTTCCCTGATATTTTGCCCCCTTTTAGCAGTATTTAAGTATTGTGTAAAGGTATTATTTTTCAGTGTGATATTACGTGTCTTTATTCTTAAAGTTCAGTCTGTTTTTTTAAAGCTTTTTGTTTTTTTGGTGATACTTTGCAATAATAACATTTATTAATCATAGTTTCACTGTGGGTATTTTTATTTTCATTTATTTAGCACATTCCTAAACTTGAAAACAAGTTTTAGATACTTTATGGCTCTAATAAATTCTTAAACATTACAATATTTTTGACAAAACTGTCTAAAATAATTGTTTACAAGTGCCTAAGTGGGATTCGAACCCAGTTTTTGATGAAAAAAGAAAAATCTGATTGGCTCTGACATCACTTCTGCCTGTGGGCAGGTCCTTCAATCTGATTGGCTGGCACTGCGTTCCAACTATTCACGGCTGGCCCCCGCGTGGGAAGCAAGAATACTACCACTGAACCACCAATGCTAACCTGCTTCTAGTGTTGCCCTTGTGGGGTGAGAGTGATGCAAGGCAGTTACATACATGTAGAAGAGGATCAACACAAAACAGCAATTGCCGGGAATCAGACCCGGGTCTCCTGCTTGGCAGGGTAGAATTCTACCACTGAACCACCAATGCTGATGGGATTCTGGTGTTGCCCTTGTGGGGTGTGAGTGCTGCAAGGCAGTTACATACATGAGGAAGAGGATCAACACAAAACAGCAATTGCCGGGATTCAGACCCAGGTCTCCTGCGTGGCATGGGAGAATTCTACCACTGAACCACCAATGCTGATGTGCTTCTGGTGCTGCCCTTGTGGGGTGTGATTGCTGCAAGGCAGTTACATACATGTGGAAGAGGATCAACACAAAACAGCAATTGCATTGGCCGGGAATCGGACCCGGGTCTCCCGCGTGGCAGGCGAGAATTCTACCACTGAACCACCAATGCTGACGTGCTTTTGGTGTTGCCCTTGTGGGGTGTGAGTGGTGCAAGCCAGTTACATACAGGAGGAAGAGGATCAACATAAAACAGCTGCTGCATTGGCCTGGAATCGGACCCGGGTCTCCCGCGTGGCAGGCGAGAATTCTAGCACTGAACCACCAATGCTAATGTATTTGTGGTGTTGCCTTGTGGGGTGTGAGTGCTGCAAGGCAGTTACTTACATGTGGAAGAGGATTAACACAAAACAGCAATTCTATTGGCCGGGAAACGGACCCGAGTCTTCTACAATGCAGCCGAGAATTCTACTACTAAACCACCAATGCTGATCTGCATTTTTAGTTGCCCTTGTTTGGTGTGGGTGCTGCAAGGCTTTTCCATAAAGTTGGAAGAGGATCAACACGAAAAAGCAATTGCATTGGCCGGGAACCAGACCCGGGTCTCCCGCGTGGGAGGCGAGAATTCTACCACTGAACCACCAATGCTGATCTGCTTCTAGGGTTGCCCTTGTGGGGTGTGAGTGATGCAAGGCAGTTACACACAGGTGGAAGAGGATCAATACAAAACAGCAATTGCCGGGAATCAGACCCGGATCTCCCGCGTGGAAAGGGAGATATCTACCACTGAACCACCAATGCTTTTGTGCTTCTGGTGTTGCCCTTGTGGGGTGTGAGTGGTGCAAGCCAGATACATACAGATGGAAGAGGATCAACACAAAACAGCTTTTGCATTGGCCGAGAATCGGACCCGGGTCTCCCGCATGGCAGGCAAGAATTCTACCACTGAACCACCAATGCTGATCTGCTTCGAGTGTTGCCCTTGTGGGGTGTGAGTGGTGCAAGGCAGTTACATACAGGTGGAAGAGGATCAACACAAAACAGCAATTGCCGGGAATCAGACCCGGGTCTCCTGCGTGGAAAGGGATAATTCTACCATTGAACCACCAATGCTGATGTGCTTCTTGTGTTGCCCTTGTGGGGTGTGAGAGCTGCAAGGCAGTTACATACATGTGGAAGAGGATCAACACAAAACAGCAACTGCATTGGCCGGGAATCCGACCCCGGTCTCTAGCGTGGCAGATGAGATTTCTACCACTGAACCATCAATGCTAATCCGCTTCTGGAGTTGCCCTTGTGGGGTGTGAGTGCTGCAAGGCAGTTACATAAAGGTGGAAGATGATCAACACATAACAGCAACTGCATTGGCTGGGAATCGGACCCTGGTCTCTCACGTGGCAGGCGAGAACCCTAGCACTGAATCACCAATGCTGATCTTCTTCTTTTGTTGCCCTTGTGGGGTGTGAGTGCTGCAAGGCTTTTCCATAAAGCTGGAAGAGGATCAACACGAAACAGAAATGCATGGGCCGGGAATCGGACCTGGGTCTCCCGCATGGCAGGCAAGATTTCTATCAATGAACAACCAATGCTGATGTGCTTCTGTAGTTGCCCTTGTGGGGTGTGAGTGTTGCAAGGCAGTTACATACAGGTGGAAGAGGATCAACACAAAACAGCAATTGCATTGGTCGGGAATCAGACCCGGGTCTCCCGCGTGGCAGGCAAAAATCTCCCAATGAACCACCAATGCTGATGTGCTTCTGGTGTTGCCTTTGTGGGGTGTGAGTGCTGCAAGGCAGTTACATACATGTGGAAGAGGATCAACACAAAACAGCATTTGCATTGGCCAAGTCTCCCGCGTGGCAGGTGAGAATTCTACCACTAAAACACCAATGCTGATGTGCTTCTGGTGTTGCTCTTGTGGGGTGTGAGTGGTGCAAGGCAGTTACACACATGTGTAAGAGGATTAACACAAAACAGCAATTCTATTGGCCAGGAATCGGACCCGGGTCTCCCGCGTGGGAGGCGAGAATACTACCACTGAACCACCAATGCTGATGTGCTTTTTGTGATGCCCTTGTGGGGTGTGAGTGCTGTAAGGCAGTTACATACATGTGGAAGAAGATCAACACAAAACAGCATTTGCATTGGCCGGGAATCGGAGCAGGGTCTCCCGCGTGGCAGGCAAGAATTCTACCACTGAACCACCAATGCTGATGTGTTTGTGGTGTTGCCTTGTGGGGTGTGAGTGCTGCAAGGCAGTTACTTACATGTGGAAGAGGATTAACACAAAACAGCAATTCTATTGGCCGGGAAACGGACCCGGGTCTTCTACAATGCAGCCGAGAATTCTACTACTAAACCACCAATGCTGATCTGCATTTTTAGTTGCCCTTGTTTGGTGTGGGTGCTGCAAGGCTTTTCCATAAAGTTGGAAGAGGATCAACACGAAAAAGCAATTGCATTGGCCGGGAACCAGACCCGGGTCTGCCGCGTGGGAGGCAAGATTTCTACCACTGAACCACCAATGCTGATCTGCTTCTAGTTGTGCCATTGTGGGGTGTGAGTGATGCAAGGCAGTTACATACATGTGGAAGAAGATCAACACAAAACAGCAGTTGCATTGGCCGGGAATCGGACCCGGGTCTCCCGCGTGGCAGGCGAGAATTCTACCACTGAACCACCAATGCTGATGTGCTTTTGGTGTTGCCCTTGTGGGGTGTGAGTGGTGCAAGCCAGTTACATACAGGTGGAAGAGGATCAACACAAAACAGCTGTTGCATTGGCCGGGAATCGGACCCGGGTCTTCCGCGTGGCAGGCGAGAATTCTACCACTGAACCACCAACGTTGATGTGCTTTTAGTGTTGCCCTTGTGGGGTGTGAGTGTTGCAAGGCAGTTACATACAGGTGGAAGAGGATCAACACAAATCAGCAATTGCATTGGTCGGGAATCAGACCCGGGTCTCCCGCGTGGCAGGCAAAAATCTCCCACTGACCCACCAATGCTGATGTGCTTCTGGTGTTGCCTTTGTGGGGTGTGAGTGCTGCAAGGCAGTTACATACATGTGGAAGAGGATCAACACAAAACAGCATTTGCATTGGCCAAGTCTCCCGCGTGGCAGGTGAGAATTCTACCACTGAATCACCAATGCTGATGTGCTTCTGGTGTTGCTCTTGTGGGGTGTGAGTGGTGCAAGGCAGTTACATACATGTGGAAGAGGATCAACAGAAAAGAGCAATTGCATTGGCTGGGAATCGGACCCGGGTCTCCCGCGTGGCAAGCGAGAATTCTACCACTGAACCACCAATGCTGATGTGCTTCTGGTGTTGCCCTTGTGGGGTGTGAGTGGTGCAAGGCAGTTACATACATGTGGAAGAGGATTAACACAAAACAGCAATTGCATTGGCCGGGAATCGGACCCGGGTCTCCCACGTGGCAGGTGAGATTTCTACCACTGAACCACCAATGCTGATGTGCTTCTCTTGTTGCCCTTGTGGGGTGTGAGTGCTGCAAGGCAGTTACACACATGTGTATAAGGATTAACACAAAACAGCAATTCTATTGGCCAGGAATCGGACCCGGGTCTCCCGCGTGGGAGGCGAGAATACTACCACTGAACCACCAATGCTGATCTGCTTCTAGTGTTGCCCTTGTGGGGTGAGAGCGATGCAAGGCAGTTACATACATGTGGAAGAGGATCAACACAAAACAGCAATTGCCGGGAATCAGACCCAGGTCTCCTGCGAGGAAGGGGAGAATTCTACCACTGAACCACCAATGCTGATGTGCTTCTGGTGTTGCCCTTGTGGGGTGTGAGTGCTGCAAGACAGTTACATACATGTGTAAGAGGATTAACACAAAACAGCAATTCTATTGGCTGGGAATCAGACCCGGGTCTCCCGCGTGGGAAGCGAGAATACTACCACTGAACTACCAATGCTAATCTGCTTCTAGTGTTGCCCTTGTGGGGTGAGAGTGATGCAAGGCAGTTACATACATGTGGAAGAGGATCAACACAAAACAGCACTTGCCGGGAATCAGACCCAGGTCTCCTGCGTGGCAGGGCAGAATTCTACCACTGAACCACCAATGCTGATGTGCTTCTGTTGTTGCCCTTGTGGGGTGTGAGTGCTGCAAGGCAGTTACATACATGTGGAAGAGGATTAACACAAAACAGCAATTCTATTGGCCCGGAATCGGACCCGGGTCTCCCGCGAGGGAAGTGAGAATACTACCACTGAACCACCAATGCTAATCTGCTTCTAGTGTTGCCCTTGTGGGGTGAGAGTGATGCAAGGCAGTTACATACATGTGGAAGAGGATCAACACAAAACAGTAATTGCATTGGCCAGGAATCGGACCCAGGTCTCCCGCGAGGAAGGCAAGAATTCTACCACTGAACCACCAATGCTGAAGTGCTTTTGGTGTTGCCCTTGTGGGGTGTGAGTGGTGCAAGCCAGTTACATACAGGTGGAAGAGGATCAACACAAAACAGCTGTTGCATTGGCCGCGAATCGGACCCGGGTCCCCCGCGTGGCAGGCAAGATTTCTACCACTGAACCACCAATGCTGATCTGCTTCTAGTGTTGCCCTTGGGTGTGAGTGGTGCAAGGCAGTTACATACATGTGTAAGAGGATCACTCTGCCCGGAGACCATCGCCCTTTCCTGGCCCAAACTGCACCACCGCAGGCCCTGGAACTATTTCCTACCATAACCCCCAGCCCCCAAAGCCAGACCCACTCTGCCGGAGACCATCGCCCTTTCCGGGGCAAGCTCCGGCTCCGCAGGGGCCCTGGATTGACACCTGTTCTCCAGCAGTGCCCGGGCACCCCACACTTAAGCCCGGGAACACAGACTCTGCCAACTGCACATGCCAGGCATACGTACCGTTGGTGACCCACCTAGCTCTGGTGCACCACCCTCTCTCCCGTGCTACTACCTGCAAATATTAGACTTTAAAGGTGGTTGGGGTGCACCAGCCCTGCCCAGTTCCACCTCCTGACGCGGTTCAGTTTTCGAGGTGGCTGAGGTGCATCAACGACACGTAGTTCTGCCAACAGTTAATGTAAGGCTTCCGTATTTGCCCTGCACTTAGCTTGCGGGAGACGGAGACTCTTACCCGGCAGCAGACATCGCCAGAGACTCCCTGGTTTGTTGAACCACAAAGCCGTCAAAACCTAAGTCCACTCTTTTGCACCTTCTCCGAAAACACAATGGCAGGTCAGAGGCAACTGGGGTCGGGCACGTACCTCCAGGTGCGGGACGTCCGGGAAAGGTGGTCTCCCATCGGGCATGGCCTGGCATGCTTGGGCCTGGTCTAAACAACTCTACCGGTGGGAGTCTTCATGTCGTTCCCGCCGGTCAGACCCACAATCCCCCAAACGGACTTAGTTGATTCTGAGACTGTGAGATTTTAAAAAACTGTGAACCGGACATATCTTGCGCCTCTTTTAAATAACCAGCTCTTGACAGCTGCTGTCACTAACGGCCATATCACCCTGCATATACCTGATCTTGTTTGAACTCAGAAGTAAAACGGTGTTGAACCTGTTTAGTACTTGGATGGGAGACTGCCTGGGAATACCAGGTGCTGTAAGCTTATTTAATTTCTTCATTTGACAGCTAATACACTTCCCCGGGTCACAGTTCTGGTGCTAGTGTTGTTTATCGTACTCATTTTATTTGGGAGGGGTGGGACAAATAAACCCATAGGTGAACAATTGACGGGACAAGGGCGTTGTTTCTGTCGGAGCTGTGTCAGTGTGAGCTAAGCTGCGATCGGGTCCTGGTGCTGCGCCTCTTTTAAATAACCAGATCTTGACAGCAGCTGTCGCTTACGGCCATACCACCCTGAGGGCGCTAGTGAGTAGTGTGTGTCAGGAAGTGTGTGACCACAGTAGGTGAGGAAGGCTCACCAAAGCTTTTTCCTTAGTTTGTTTTGATTTTGATTTATCTTTTTTTTTTTTTTTTAAGTTTTCCTTTAATCCTCTCGGCAGCCTGTGCTGTTTGGGAGGATTAACTTTTTTCACAATGGACGGACAAACGGAAACAGACATGGCAATGGCAGACGGTGTACGAGACAAGGAAGACAATGGACTGGCTAAAAGACAACGAGACGGAAAAGAAATAAGTAAGGATTTTGCAAAACGAAGATATTTAAAAGAAGCAACTGTGACAGTGAGTGTGGGAAACATAAGAGATGTAAGAGCAACTGAAGTGATAAAAGCACTGGAGAAGAAGATTGGATGTGGGAAAGTTTTAGCAGTGAGACCAAAACAAACAACAGATTATGAAATTACCCTGGAATGTGAAGAGGATACTGAAGATTTGATGGATGAATTGGACATTAATGGAGCAATCTGTGAGGTTAAAAGACTGCAAAACAGAGAATATGTTGTCTCTTTCATGCACCTGCCTGTTTACATTGCTGATGAAAAAATTATAGAAAAATTGGAAGGCTGGGGAGTTGAACCCAAATCAAAGATTAGAAGGCGCTGCTATCCGGGCACAACCATAGAGGACGGTACAAGGTACGTTAAAACCTGTTTCCCAAAAAGAAGGTGCCTCCCTCCCATACAGCACAAAAATCGAAACAGAGGATGGCCCACAATATTTCAGAGTAATGCACAGCCATCAGGTGAAGACTTGTCGGCTGTGCATGAGCCCCGAGCATGTGGTGAAAGACTGCCCTGAATATAAGTGCTATAAGTGTGGGGAGCGGGGGCACTTTAAGAGACATTGTGATGCGGTGGTGTGCCCGGATTGCAGCTCTGTTTTAAACAAATGTGAATGTTGAATAGAGGAACAAGAGGAAGAGCAGCAGATGAACGGGCAGGTGCATGAAAGAGACAGCAGCGAGCAAGAGGATGACACAACAGTACGGCCAAAGGAGAATAACATCACAAGTAAACATACCGAAAAACAACAACAACAACAACTTGGAGAAAAACAAGAGCAAACACAGGAGAGGGAGGAGGTACAGACACAGATGGAGCAAACAGAGACTTTACAATGCGAGATGGACAAGATGAAAGATGAAAACAAGAAGGTTGATGAACAGACGGATGAACAAAAAGATGACGAAATGAGGTCAAAGATGGACGAAACAGGAAGATCGGATTTGATGGATTTAGATAAAGAAGAGGATGAAGAGCAAATGGAGGTGGGAGGAAAAAAGAGAGAAGAAGAAACAAACTTGACCAAACCAGAGACAACAAAAAGAAGAAGAAGAACACTAAAGGTAACACCAAATCTTCAAGTTAACAGAAGGAAAAAAATATTTATAGAGACAGCTGGCAAAAACAGATTTGAACTTTTAAGTGACTTTGAAGAGATGAACTGAAATGATGGCTTTTAACAAGGTTTTTATTCTTTTAATGCTTTTAAGGATTATTACTTTTAATGCCAGAGGACTCTTAGATGGAAGAAAATTTGATAAAGTTAAAGAAATGTGTAAGAATGAGGATGTTATTTTACTACAAGAAACAAATTGGAAAGACGAGAGGATGAATGAAATAAGAAAAAGGTGGAATGGAGAAATGTTATACAATAATGGTGATGGTAGACAAGGAAGAGGGGTTGCAGTTTTAATTAATGAAAAAAGTGAGGTGACGTGTAACAAAATATATAATGACAATGAAGGAAAATGTTTAGCATTTGAAATGAAATTCGAAGAAAAAACAATAATTAATGGGGTTTGCCATAGGCAAAGTCCATTCTTACTGTTCACTTTTCTTATGATTATTGTTTTTTTCTTCCACACAAAATTTCGGCGCGTAACTAGTCCCGCAGTTTTTGCCCCAGACCCTTGAAAGTGGGGTCAAATCATCCGGTTTTATCGGGAATGGTGTGCTATGACTTTTATAAGGGGTCGGGTCGTTAATATCGCTCATATCATGCTAGCTACTTGGTATCCAAGCTAGCTTCATGCTAATCATGTTAGCATTGTGTTAGCTACATGCTAGTCATGCTATCAACTCGATTAGCATAATGCAAACGTGATTAGCATAATGCTAATGAAATGCTAATTATGCTATCATCATGCTAGCAACTTGATTAGCATGTAATTAGCATTATGCTAACACTATTAGCATCATGCTAGCTACATGCTAATCATGCTAGCATCATACTAACAACTCGATTAGCATGTCATTAGCATTATGCTAACATGATTAGCATCATGTTAGCTACATGCTAATCATGCTAGCATTATGCTAACAACTTGATTAGCATGTCATTAGCATTATGCTAACACGATTAGCATCATGCTAGCTAAATGCTAATCATGCTAGCAACTCGATTAGCATGTTATTAGCATTATGCTAACACGATTAGCATTATGCTAGCTACATGCTAATCATGCTAGCAACTCGATTAGCATGTTATTAGCATTATGCTAACACGATTAGCATCATGCTAGCTACATCCTAATCATGCTAGTATCATGCTAATGTCTCGATTAGCATGTTATTACCATTATGCTAACACGATTAGCATCATGCTAGATACATGCTATTCGTGTTAACACCATTGTACCCCATCGATTTGCCACGCAAACCCCATTCACAATTTCCTTTAAGAAATGTACAATTCTAGTTATGATTAATGTTCATGCACCAACAGAAGAGAACCCAAAGAAAGAGTATTTTAAAGGTTTAAGTAATCTGATAAAAAAAACATAAAGAAGTTATTATGATGGGGGATTTTAACACTGTTTTTAGCAAATTGGAAATGGGAGAGGGAATGGTTTTTAAAATAGATAAAGGAAGAAGAGAACTGAAATTATTAATGGAAGAAAACAATATGATTGATGTTTGGAGAGAAAGAAATGAAAAAAAGAAAGAGTACTCAAGAAGACAGTTAGTAGGGAATTTTATGTGTAAAACAAGAATTGATTTTATTTTGTGCACAAGGAATGTTGAGGATTTTATTGGAAATATTAAATATGAGGAGACTAGTTTAAGTGACCACAAACCAATTTTTATGAAATTAGACTGGAGTTAAGTGAAAAGAGGGCCAGGAGTGTGGATTTTAAATACAGATGTTTTAAAAAATGAAGACTATATTTTAAATATTCAAAGAATAATAGAAGAAGAAAAGAAGAACGAAATATACACAGAGGATAAAAGATTGTGGTGGGAAAGTGTTAAATATCTAATAAAAAAATATACGATAAATTACTGCAAACTAATACAGAAAATCAGGAGAAAGAAGGAGAGAGATGCAAAGGAACAATTAGAGACTGAATTAAATAAGAATGGGAAAGATATACACAAAATTAAAGAACTTGAAGGAATATTAAAAGACATAGAAGAAAAAAAATATGAAGGGGCAAGATTAAGAAGTAAAGCCAAATATACAGTGGAAGGAGAAAAGTGTACAAAGTTTTTCTTTAACTTGGAAAAAAGTCGGGGGAAAGCCAAAACTTTTAAAGAATTAAGAAGAGATGATGGGGTAGTCATAGAAACAAACGAGGAAATAATGGAAGAAGTTAAAAATTATTATGACAAATTATTTAGTGCAGAAGGTGTGATAGAGGAGGATAAAGCAGACTTATTAAAACAAATAAAAACAACAGTAGGAGACAGAAAAAAAGGAATGTGATGAACAAATAAATGAGGAAGAAATAAAAAGAGCAATAAACGAGTTAAATAAAAATAAAAGTCCAGGAATAGATGGGTTGGGGAATGGGTTTTATATAGTTTTTAAAGATATATTAACCGGGATTTTAAAAGAGGTATACGAGGAGATTTTCAAGGAAGGAGAACTAAATGCAAGAATGGGATTGATGAAACTGATATATAAAGGAAAGGAGAAAAAACAGATTTAAAGAATTACAGACCAATAACAATGCTAAATACAGATTTTAAAATTTTATCTAAAGTTTTAGCCAACAGACTTAAAGAAGTAATGCCAAGTATAATAAAAACAAACCAGGTATACGGAGTAAAAGGAAGAGATATAGCGGACACAACAATTAGCATTAAAGACACAATAAGATACATGAAGGAAAAGAAAGAAAGAGGGTTTTTAATTAGCTTGGATTTTGAAAAGGCATTCGACAGAGTCGAGCACTGTTTCCTATTTGACATTTTAAGGAGTTTTGGATTTGGGGAGAATTTTAAAAAATGGATTAAAATTTTATACAAAGGGGTAACAACAAGAATTAAATGTAATGGTTTTTTAACAAAAGATGTGAACATCACAAGATCGATCAGACAAGGGTGTCTGCTATCAGAGCTTTTATATTCATTAGTGGCAGAACCCTTGGGATTAATGATAAAACAAGATGAGGAGATAAAGGGAATAGGAATGGAAGGACAAAAAATTAAAATAATTCAATATGCAGATGATACAACACTTTTAATTAAAGATATTGAAAGTGTAAAGAAAGCGATGCAAATAGTGTAAAAATACTGTCGAGGATCAGGAGCAAAAATAAATGAAAGTAAAACAGAATACATGAGATTTGGAGGAGTAGTAAATTTAGCAGAGATGTTCACTTTTAAAGAAACCAAAGAAATCAAGATTTTAGGAGTTTTAATGGGGAAGGATGAAAAGAAAGCAGATGATACAATGTGGGAGGAAGTGCTTGGAGGGATTGAGAGAAGACTAATATTCTGGAAAATGAGGACATTAACATTAAAAGGGAAGGTTTTAGTGTTAAATGTTTTAATGGTGTCAAAGTTATGGTATAACTTATATGTGTCTGCAATGCCGATGTGGGTGGAAAAAAGACTGAAAAAATGTTTTTTAGATTTTTTATGGAAGGGGAAACCACCAAAAATAGCACATGATACTTTAATAGGGGAAGTGGATAAGGGAGGACTGGGCTTGATGGACGTGGAACAGAGAAAAAATAGTTTGAGGGTCAAAATAATAAAAAAGTACTTGGACCAAGAAAATGAAGCGACATGGAAGGGAACTATGGGATATTTTTTAAATAAATGTGGTCATTTTAATTTGGGAGACAGTATTTTATGGATGAAAACAAGAAACTGGATGGCTGAGGGGGTGCTAGATTTTTATAAAGAATTGTTGAGGGCATGGGGCAAATTTTTAAACAGTGTACATTTTAAACCTCTAGGGAGAGAGAACATTTTAAATCAGCCTCTTTTCTTAAACAACTGCATTTTAAATCAAGGTAGGGAGATTTTTTTAAAGAAATGGTGGGAGGCAGGAATAGTTAAAGTAAGAGACATTTTTTATAAGGTTAAAGAAGGATTTTTACCGATACAATGCGTCCTTGATGCCATGGAAGAAGCAAAGGAAGAATATAGCAGTCAAGAAATAAAGAAGAAGTATGAAATAATTAAAGCTGCAATTCCTCAAGGATGGATTCAAACAATTGAAAATAAAGAAGATGACATTCAAGGAATGGAAGTATATGTGAGAACAGGAGAGAAATTGAATGATTTTAAGGAATGTACTGTGAAAAGTTTTTATTGTGTTTTTAGGGATGCAGATTTTAAAAAAACCTGTGGCAAATGAATACTGGATGCAAAAATACAAGATAACAAACGAGAGCAACATATGGGAAAACATGAGAGGAATTTTTATACAAACAAAACTGGCCAATTTGGAATTTTTTATTAGACACAGAGTGATTTTTACTGATGCTGTTTTAAACAAAATTGGGATGGAACAAGATGCAATATGTAAAGTGTGTAACGAAGACGATGAAGGGTTTTTACATCTGTTTTCAAATTGCAAACAGTAAATGATTTTAAAGAAAAATGTAAAGAAATTATTTCCATTTTAAAAGAGGAGGAAGAAACGGATTGGAATAAGATTTTAATGCTTGGAATGGGAAATGAATGTACATGCAAAAACAAAAAGCTAATTCATTTGCTAATAATGTTGATGAAGAGTGCAATATGGGAAAGAAGGATTGTAATGAGGACGGTGTGGGGACTTAACTATGCAGACACCAATAACTCAACCAATAAGTCGACACCTGTGATCAGAATCACCTTGATTGAGAGCCATTTTGCTCTCTGACTAAAATCAGAAGGTCAGGCCATTTTTGTTGCAGTACAGAGCAGGAAGCAGATGCCTTGAGGCTATTGACCTCATGACTGGTCCATTATCAGTTAAGTTTCATCAGACCTACTATCCCGATCATGTTAATTCAAGACAAATGAGTAACTGATCACGAGAACCCTTTCCTTAACAAAGAGCTTGTGTTTCCTCAGGACCTCAGGAAATGGGGTTTTCAACCCCCATGCAAGACAGAGAGTTGACTAATTTTAGTCAAACAGAGAATCAAAATCCTCTCTGAATTTTATAAACTCTCACCAAACCTTAAAGTTCATCAGATCATCCTCAAAACGATGATAGCGGACTTTTAATGAAATGTCATGTTATTGCTCTTGTATGACACCTGAATCCTGTGTATGTTAAGAATGCATTAATCATGTGTAACCATTATGCTTTGATTTTTCACAAATATACCATTGTAATGGCTGTAAACTTTGTATTATTTACGGTAATTGTGTAGGATATAGGTGAAATACGGTAATTTCCGGTTACGCGCCGTCTTTATGAATGGAGCGTCAGCTGTAAGGAGGGAGTGTGGCGTGCACGCCAAGCAGACAACACCAAGCAGCAATGCCGACAAATGAATGAAGGTTGGGCTGAGTCAATGTTCTTTTTAGGATGTGCAGTCGGGGATACCTGAAGGTGCTAAATGCTGAATAGCAGTTATTGTGGCTGTGTCCAGGTGTTGGCTTATGTCACTGTTTTGAGTCACTTTTATAAGGAATGTGGAGTATTATTATATTGCATATTTGCACATTATCTAAGAGAGGGGTATGACCCAAAATGTCTTGAGAGTATTGCACGTTTGCACCTGATATGAACGCCCTGTGTTTATTGTGCCCACCTGCTACCAAAGTGTTTGTTCTAAATGTTAATTGGAAGGTATTCCTCTTTGCGTAACCAATAAAGGTAATTTATATGAAAGTTAATTTTCTTTAATGGTCACACCATTATGTGTATGTTATGTGAGATGAATGAGTGAAACCTTTTCCCTTTCTTTCATTTACTTCCGTTTAATTATAGATTTGTAAAATTAATTAAAGATTTGTAAAGGTTCATATTATAAATGTATGCTTAATACTATATTTCTAAGCACCCTGGCTCATGTAAGTGAGTCAGGCCAAAGCTGCATGTGCAAACATGGGACTGTCACGCAGATCCACAGACAATGCCTTATTGATCCAGCTATATTAGGGGCCGGAAACATTGGTAGTTAAAATCCATCACCTAAAACTCGCAGAGCAGAATCTAAGCAAAGCAGAGTCTAAGCAAAGTAAAGCAGAGTAGAGCATGGCAGAGCAGAGCAGCGTCTAGGCAGAGTACGGCAGTGCACAGCAGAACAGAGTCATCCAGTCCAACAGAGTTGCACCAGCAGCAGCTGTTGAAAAGTGGAGATGCTCCACTTCCAGGACAACTCTTCTCTAGGTCCAGTCTAGGCGGACTTGGACATCAAGATGGGATGAGACCAACCTTAAACTTCCCCATCTTCCGTTTACTCTTCTTTCTTTTCTTTCCGTTGAGAGTCCCGTTAAGTTAAGTTGCAAAACCAGTCAATAGGACAACAGTTTTGCCGTATCCAACTTGAACTACCGGACTTCACCTCACCAGCAGCCTCAGAGAAGTCATTTCAACAGCAAACCAACCACCAGTGAACCCACGTGGGAATCCAGCTCCACAGAGGGATTTCACCACATCACTAAGGAATGCAAGTACATCTCCAGATCCATAGCTGAACTGGTGTATGATCTGCTAAACATGTTACATGATAGATAACCCTGTCTGAGAAACAGTAAAGGTTTAATTGATTATTTGGTTCACTTGGTTAGGTTTTACATCTTGAGGTTTTACATCACATCTCTCCTAAACTCTTCTTTCCTTCTATTCCTTGTCTGCAACCAGTATGAATGTGTGTGTGTATGTGTGTTTGTGTTAGTTTTGTTTGTAGTCAATAAAGTCTCTTTTGTATTGAAAGGAAAGTGGCCTGTGTATACTTCTGAATCTATTGCCTTATACCTAGATCTTGTTACCCTGCTTAAATATTAAAGTGTTTTTACTTTATTTTGAATAGCAATATTCATTGTTGAGTCAACAGCCCTGTCTGTTCAAACGAGCGCTGGACGATTCGTTTGTTCAGTTCAAGAGAGTTGATTCTTTTGGAGCCGCTTTAAGTACATAATTGTGTATTACGTGTGCGAGGCACTACAATATTTTACCACATGAAATTACCAAGCAGTCTGTTAATGACTTACTCTGAGCATAATGGTTCGGGCGTGGGCCCACCCTCCATGGCAACTGCTCATTGAAAGACAGTGCCATTAGGATGGACCAAACCAGATCACTTGAAAACCTACTGCAGCAGTAAAAATTTGCTTTTTGCATTAGCTCACTCATGCTAGCTGCTGCTCTTTGCCCCTTCTCGCCTTACTTTCGGACACTGCACGGCCACGCAATCAGGTCGCAAAGAACTTTCCATGCAACCTCTTAAAGTTTAGGAACCGCCCAAACCGCAAAAGAACTTCTTCAAACCAACTCTCATTAGAATCTGTCACCTCGGTAACCCAGGACAACTTCCACTTACAAGCAAGTGAATCCCGAGGACTTCACTGAAGCTGAGTCACCAACCAATCAGGAACGCCGTGTTTCGTCGAGGCCAGTCGGCGAATGATACTCAAACCAAAGTTGTCTCTTGCTGATCTGGTGCAAATTGATCTTAAGCAGTTAAAGATAAGCAAAATCTCTGCTTTTGTGGTTTCTCAGGTGTGATTCTATGATCTAGTAATAAGAGCTAAAATTAATTTGGGACGGTTGTCAACTCATTTTGCACAAGCATCAGAATTGAGAACCACTGCTCTGAGGTACTCAAAGGCCCAATCCCAATTCTATTTTTGTACCCCTACCCCTTCCCCTTGGCCCTTACAACCGAGGGTTAAGGGGAAGGGCTTCAAAACATACCCCTAAGAATTGGGACAGCACTTCAACACCTGCACACGTCATCATATGTCATCATGATCTCTTGCTTCATATGAGATCAGACGATGGCGACTGCTGTAGTTATTCCAGTAGTGTTATTTTGTGGTGTTTATCTTCAGGAAATCACTGAAGGCATATATTATGTTATCATAACGATCTAATGTGGCAGTAAGATCGTAACTGTACTGTGTATTTACACAGTGGCCATATTCATCTATGTAAACACACGAAAACAACATTAACATTATAGCAGACACTGTAAAAAGCTCATTTTCAGCCACTAGACTGCTCTGACAGGGTATTCGAGTGACAGAATGTTGTGGGACTGCTGTACAGGAGTTATTATTAGGGATTATAGATCGCGAAATTTAGCGTTTTTTTTTTTTGCGTTTTTTTTTAAAAGCATGACCGTAAAACATGAACGCGGTTACGAATATACTAAAACATGTGTTTGTTTGTCGTAAAAATTTGTAATAATGACAAAAAATACTAATTTGTGGATCTCCTTACTTCCGGGTTCAGCTATACTGCCGTTGTGGCAGGTGTATTCTGGGAAATATTCTTACCCCTCCGTTTCAAGTGTGCTCCTGGAAAATCTTCGTTCGAAGGGGTGTATAGCCCTTGCCCTTAGCCCTACGCCTTCAAGCTAAAGAGAATTGGGACACCCCTAACCCTTGCGGGCACGCGCAAAACGAGGGGTAGGGGTAAGGGGAAGAGCTAGAATAGGGTAGAATTAGGATTGGGCCAAAATAACAAACTATCGAACTCAAAATGAAGTGCCTTCCTAAAGTTACTTCTCTACTTCAGTATGTTCCTGTAAATATTTCTTTACAATATTTAAAACAGTTTGATAATTTAGTCTATTAATTTCACTGGAACAATAAGCACCCTAGGTTGCACCTATGGTCATGACTGAAAGGACAAGATCTCGGATACAACCGGACACATTTTACAAAGTGTTATGACCCGTTTGTTTGAGTCGCAACATAAAAGAGAGATAAGCCAACAAAATAGAATGCAAATTATTTATTATAAAATAGAACAATCAATCAAAGCAACCAACAAATGTTTAGGGATAATAATGAAGATAAAGAACTTAGGATATAATCACAACAACACTTTAACTACATGATATAAGTAATGCAAAACAAAACCATAAGGTTAAAGAGTCAATGAGATGGCAGGTCTTGACGAGGAGTCCTGAGTAGCCACAGCATCCTGGGGTAGCTAGCACAACAACTTTTATATACCTATTGATGAGTAATTCAGGCATCCAATCAGGATTTACCACATACTCCAATCTGGAGTCTTGGGATCATCACAGTGTATTAATATTGTAAAACTTAATACCTGTTGCTCTGCCTAAATCATAAAATATTCATCAAGTTTGTATTCTACTCAAAAAAGTAAATGTAGACAACTAGAAAGAATCTTGAACCGAAAAGTAAAGAAACTTTACTAATAAAAGATGAAACACAGGACAATTGAATAAGCTTTTTTTTTTTTTTACTTGAGGCCCTGGTATACTGCAAACTAACCGTCCTGGAGCTCTACCTTCTTTGATGTGCGGTGTCTTCCCAGTGATTTGTTTCTCATTCAGGGAGTCAGACAGAGAACATCATCCAAAACAACACTAGCTACATGAATACACTGGAGAGTGGAGTACAGATGTATCCGCACCTGTACAATCACTTGCTAAGAGATTTTAAGCCGCAGGGGTGCTGTTTGCCAGATGTTTATGAAACCGTTCTTCTCTCAGCCGCCATCATTGTGTTTATAGTAAACGCGAGAAGCTCAAGACATTTACAACCCCACCTACTGCAGTGTAGGAAAACAGTTTACCGTCACTCAGCCTTTTCAAACATTCAGACATGAAACATCCTGTGCACGAGAAAATGTTTTGCTGCATTTATGTCATGTGTGAATTTTTGGCCCAATCCCAATTCTAATTTTGTACCCCTTCCAACGGAGGATTAAGAGGAAGGGCTTCAAAGTTTACCCCAAAGAATAGGGACAGCACCTGCACACGTCACCAGATGTCATCGCAATCTCTTGCTTCATATGAGATCAGACGATGGCGACTGCTGTAGTTATTCCAGTTGTGTTATTTTTTGGCATTTATCTTCAGGAAATCACTGAAGGCATATATTATCTTATCACAACGATCTAATGTGGCAATAATATCGTAACTGTACTGCGCATTTACAGTGGCCATATTCATCTATGTAAACAAACGAAAACAACATTAACAGTATATCAGACACTGTAAAAAGGTCATTCCCAGCCACTAGACTGCTCTGACAGAGTATTCGAGTGTCAGAATGTTGTGGGACTGCTGTACAGGAGTTATGATTATAATAGATTGCAAAATTTTGCTGTTTTTTTCTAGCGTTTGTTTTTTTTTTTAAAGCATGACAGTAAAACATGAACACTGTTATGAATATATTAAAACATGTGTTTGTTTGTTGTAAAAATTCGAAATATTGACAAAAAAAAAATACTAATTTGTGGATTTCCTTACTTCCGGGGTCAGCAATACTGACGTTATGGCTGGTGTATTTTGGGAAATTTTCTTACCCCTTGGTTTCAAGCGTGGTTCTGAAAAATCTTCGTTCAAAGGGCTATTCAACCCTTCCCCTTGGCCCTACGCCTTCAAGCTAAAGACAATTGGGACACCCCTACCCCTTGGCGTGAACATGCAAAACAAGGGGTAGGGGTAAGGGGAAGAATTGGGATTGGGCCTTTGTCCATAAGTTTCTAAAGCTGCGTCGAATGAGGGAAACTCTGTAGACCATGGGTGACCAACCCTATTCCTGGAGATCAACCTTCCTGCAGATTTTAGCTCCAACCCTGATCAAACACACCTGAACCATTTAATTAGAACCTGAGGAGCACTTGATAATTACAGGCAGGTGTGTTTGATATGGACTGCAACTGAAAACTGCAGGAAGGTCGATCTCCAGGAATAGGGTTGAGCACCCCTGCTGTAGACACTGATCAGATCTGTACGGTTTCTCTCCAGTGTGAATACTCTTTTGTATTTTCAGATGTGTTAACTGATTAAACCTCTTGTCACAGTGTGAACACTTATACGGTCTCTCCAGTGTGAATCGTCTGGTGCAGTTTCAATTTTGGAGCTGTAATAAATGTCTTCTCACACTCAAAAGCACATATACTCTTTCACACTAGTGTGGATCTTCATGTGTTCATTAAGGTTTGCTGATCTGTTGAAACTCTTCCCACACTGAGTGCATGTGAATGATTTCTCTCCAGTGTGGGTCTTCATGTATTTGTTCTAAGGTCTAAGGAGTTACTGAAACTCACACAGAAGCTGCGGTCACACTAGAGTTTGGGCATGCGAAATTCTGTTGTACGGTCATGCAAAAAGGGGCGGGATTAAACAAGATGACTAGACATTAAAAAGGTGAGCAATTGGTCCTGAGTTCACCAAAGTTGAACTATGCAACGCAGCGAACTGCGAAACTTGACGCACGAACTTGCATTTCCGGTCTGACGCATTCGCGTGCATATGAATGGAAGTCTATGGGTTGAAAAGTACAGCGTGAACATGGCTTAAGTGTAAGTGAATGGTTTCTCTCTAGTGTGGATTATCATGTGTTGATTAAAGTTTGATGAGTGGCTGAAACTCTTTCCACACTGAGTGCATGTGTATGGTTTCTCTCCAGTGTGGTTCCTCATGTGTTGATTAAAGTTTGATGATTGTCTGAAACTCTTCCCACACTGAGTGCATGTGTATGGTTTCTCTCCAGTGTGGTTCCTCATGTGCAGATTAAAGTTTGATGATTGTCTGAAACTCTTTCCACACTGAGTGCATGTGAATGGTTTCTCTCCAGTGTGGATCCTCATGTGTTGATAAAGGTTTGATGAGCAGCTGAAACTCTTCCCACACTGAATGCATGTGAATGGTTTCTCTCCAGTGTGGATCATCATGTGAATCTTTAGCTTGCCTTTTCTTCCAAAACTCTTTCCACACTGAGTGCAGGTGAAACGATTCTTGTCTCTCCTTTTCAAAATACCATCAGTCTGTAAATGAGTTTTTTCCTCAATTTTGACATGATGTTCCTCCTCTTTACTCCCCTCATTCTCTTCAATTAGGTCTGAAATAAATAAATAAAACATTAGTTTTCATTAAGTCTTAAAAACTCTCATCAAAAGCTGAAAAGTGAAAGGACACTGGAAACATTGGCTACACACACTGTAATTTTGATGCACATTAAATGTAAAATAAATCAAATCATATTTTGTTTGGTCTATTAACGTGTACACATTTAAAGCAGATTCAATTCAATTCATCTTTATCTAGAGGTTTTACAATGTAAATTGTGTCAAAGCCGCTTAACATAGAAGTTATAGTAAATAGACTCTATGCACGAACTCTGCTGACGTGTTTCCGATAGAATATCAGTCAGGCTCTTTACACCCGCATAGCGCGTTCCACAGCAAAATCTAATAGCGGCAAAACCTACACGCATCAGAGCATGGCAATATATATATATATATATATATATATATATATATATATATATATATATATATATATATATATATATATATATATATATATATATATATATATACATACACAGGGAGTGCAGAATTGTTAGGCAAGTTTTTTGAGGATTAATTTTATTATTGAACAACAACCATGTTCTCAATGAACCTAAAATACCCATTAATATCAAAGCTGAATATTTTTTGAAGTAGTTTTTAGTTTGAGCTATTTTAGGAGGATATCTGTGTGTGCAGGTGACTAATACTGTGCATAATTATTAGGCAACTTAACAAAAAAATAATATATACACATTTCAATTATTTATTTTCACCAGTGAAACCAATAGAACATCTCAACATTCACAATTATATACATTTCTGACATTCAAAAACAAAGCAAAAACAAATCAGTGACCAATATAGCCACCTTTCTTTGCAAGGACACTCATAAGCCTTCCATCCATGGATTCTGTCAGTGTTTTGATCTGTTCACCATCAACATTGCGTGCAGCAGCAACCACAGCCTCCCAGACACTGTTCAGAGATGTGTACTGTTTTCCCTCCTTGTAAATCTCACATTTGATGATGGACCACAGGTTCTCTATGGGGTTCAGATCAGGTGAACAAGGAGGCCATGTCGTTAGTTTTTCTTCTTTTAGACCATTTATGTGTCAAAAATATATTTAATTAAATAGTTTGGTCTGAAGCACTGTTCATTTCTTTATTTCCTGAAATAAAATAAATGATTTTTGCTTTATACACAGACATCTGTCAACGTGTAACCTTTTTTTCCTGTACATTTCTCACGTTAAAGTGATGCTCATGTGACTTTATTTGTCTGTGAAGATGAACCATATACAGCTACTTTAAAATTAAAATAAATAAATAAAAGATTGTTTTGTGATACAATAGTGAAATTCAAATATGGAAAAGTGCAGACAAATTCTTACACTGCTTTTTAGTTGAGGCAGAAAGAACTTCATCTGCATTCAAAACAAAAAGCAAAGAAAGCTCCTAAAGCTTTCTGACAACAATCACTTACAACTGTGACAGATTGTGTGGTTTAAGGTCAAATAATTCAACCACTGATTAGCCTTTATTAAGGGACAGAGCAGCTCCTCAGAGTTATCTGGTGGCCCACAGCTGTTAGACAGGCCTCAGCCTCCTTTCTGTTAGCTACACGACAGAAAGAACATTCTAGAGTGTTTAATATATAGCTCCAGTAATCAAATATGACCTTTTAAGTGAATGTTTCTGTGTTTAATTTTGACTTTAGACAGAGTTCTTCTAGCTCCAGAAGGATTCGTTTCTATAAGCCTTATATACTCAAAACACGGTATTATTGTGGCCTTAAGAAACTAATGGCAAGAAAATTAAAAGCATGAGTGGTTACACAACATACTCAAAAAGGATGTTTTTATCTATTATCTTATATCTCTTTCCTTTATTGATGCAGATGTGTAAATATTTTTTATAAATAATAATATAAATAAAAAAAATTGACACGTTTAAATTTGACACAATGTTAAACATAAAAAGTTGTGTTAGTGTGTTTGTAAAAGTAAAAAAGAAAAGAAATGGTCAGCTTCCTCTGAAACATGTTGTTATTTTAGATGAGCTGGATCATCATGTCATCCCGAGTATAAATAACCTTTCACTCAAACTATACAGCTTCTCTGACTTCATCATCAACCTGAAACGCTAATCTCTCCTGTCACTCCACTCTTATAGGACACTGAGAAATAACTTACAGTTAGTAAATAGTATATATATATATATATATATATATATATATATATATATATATATATATATATATATATAATCAGTGTTGGGGAGTAACGGAATACATGTACCGGCGGTACGTATTTAGAATACTATTCATGAGTAACTGTATTCCGTTACAGTTACTATTTTTAAACAGGGTATTTAGAATACAGTTACTTTCCTAATACCATTGGAATACTTCGGGCGATGCGTGTCTGGCTCATAATAATATTACTGAATTGCCGCCAAAACCATAGAAACAGAAGCTACACTCCCGACTGCAATCACCAGCGTTAACTCAGTGAGACTCACGCAAATGACCCTGTTCTCACGCTCTCACGCCACACCTCCATTTTCTCATGCAGCAAAAAGGATGATCGCAAACACCGAACAACCGGACAACAACCATGATTTTCAAATAAACTGCTTTTTTTGCCGTCATGGTTCGTGAATTCGCTGCTTGATGTTTCGTTTGCGCTTTCAGAGGTTTTGTTTATGCTTCTTAAATTTACGTTCGCTTCTTTAACACAAATGTGGGCGGGACTTATGGGCACCATAGCCAAAGTTGGCAGCCCTGGTTAACTCGAGTGTACAAAAATGGAGGATTCAGACCAGGAGCTCGAGGGGTTGGAGCAACTTTCTAGCAGCAGTAAAGGTAAAAAATGCATTCACGTCTTGGAAGTTCAAGCAAGGTAGTTCAAGGTACTGTAGATAGGTGGCTACTGGCTAATATGTTTGACTTAAAACAAAACTTGTTCATTTTGATGTTTACATTTTTGTAAAGCAAACACATTTTGCATTCTTCTAATATTTGCAATATTGTTCTTAGCTGAGAAGTTTTCATAATAGAAATTAAAATGTTGGACAGAACCTGTTACATTACCTTGGTTTTACATAAACTATTTTGAAGTTTTTCTTTTCTTGTATACCTGATATTTTTCTGTGCAGACTGTGAAATACAAAGGGTAAGCAAAATGCATATTATATACTAGGGATGCACCGATACCGATACCAGTACCGGGTATCGGGTCGATACTTGGTTAAAATACTCGTACTCGTATTGGACATGAAAGGTCGATACCACGCACCGATACCGCTGAACAGTAATTCACTATGGATGTGATTTGTTGCCCTACCTGATTTCAGTGTCTTAATGTATTAATTAGCCTAATGTATTATATGTTAATAGCTTAGTCCTTTTAAACAATCTGTTGATAAAATACATTATTAACGAATCTATAACCTAGGCTACTGAAGAATAAACCGAATGTGAAATATGATCGTTGCATAATGATCACAGCTAAGCACTCAAACAAGCTAGCACTCATTTTATATATAAACTATAAATAAAAAAATGAAATAAATTTTAGGAAATGGAACATTATGTAAAAAAAAAATCTAAAGACTACAGGCTAAATAAAAGCGCCTGAGTTTAAACATCACTGCGGTCACTGCGCGCGTCAGTTTACAGCTTCTGTAAAGATCAGACAGCCTATACAGATCACACAATCTCAAACACCATGTAAACGTATAAATATTTCGATAAGTATCGTTAATGTAATATTTATAACGAGATGATCTTGCTTGTGGTTAAATCGATACCGGCTTTGAGCTGTCACGCGCGCTTTTTCAGCAGCTGTTGACGCGCACTGCGGCGCTATACACACAAGACAGACAGCAGCATACACTGGCAAGACAAGTGCTGAACTTCACGGCCCGTATATTTTATTTAGGGGGGATTGTGTTGATGTTGCAGATGAAAGTCAGTACGTTGGGGGCGCGTTTGCCGCCCTCACTATTATATATTATAGGTCGCCTCTATATGGACGCGCCGGCCCTGGGTGCGCAGTATGAATATACCTGTACGTTTACACACTGCATACACGGGCCTACAGATCTGGTGTGTTATGAATGTTTTAAATGACAGCGAGGCATGCTACATTTAGTTATTATTGAAAAATATACCTTATAACTCAGTACACAGTAAAATAATATTTTTGAATGGCTTGCCTTGGCAGCGCATATAACCGCTAAGCTTAAACAGGCTAAGCATATTTTTATTCATATTAAAACAAATTAATACAAACTAGTCACCCTTTGATTTTTTTCGTTTCCGTATATTTTTTATCAAACGAAAAATGCAATGAATTGTTGATTTTGGTTTTCATTTTATTAGAATTAATATAGTTATTAGGCTACACAAATTGTACATACCATCGGCTCTGATTGCGTCAGATATCCTACAGATAGCCTAGGCTTTTTGGCTCAAAGACATTTATGCCTATAAATTTCAGTGCTGTATTTTGACAGATTTCGCAAAGGCTTCAGCTATTCTGTAAACTGGTACCAGCCTCCGTTTTGCGGCTTGACTTGTGCGTCTCCGTATCAATGTCTGGATGACAGCGAGACAGAGATTAGATCAGACCTCAGTTTCGATGTGTGGCCGCACGTCACAGTTATTCTACTGCAGTTTTTAAATATTGGCTTATTTAAATTAACTTTTCATTGGATTAAAAGCCGAAATATTGCCTGACATAAACAACTTTCGGTTTTGGAAGAGAGAGGCTTCAGTGAAGACGCACACACACACACACAGGATACACTTTTGAGGTCTATTCATTATTGATTTTTTAACATTAAACGCATAATAATCAAGTGCAAAAAAGAACAGCTGAACTTCGGAAAAAGAGATCACTGCGGTTGCCACGATGGTTGCTTTGTTTTTCTGCAGTTGGCTTTGTCAGTGGCTCTGCATTGCGAAATCACTTTTATTTTAATTAAACAAGATTATTTATTAATAAACATTGTGAGATTATGGTCGCGTGATTTTTAAAATGAGCTATTAACCACAACCCACCCATAAACATCTAGTACTTTTTGATTAATTGACCGCGGATCAAAGGCAGGACTCATGAATATGAAAGAATGGTGCAAAACAGTGTTTTATGCGTCCCCAATATGCAATGACAGTGACTCTATAAGGTAACGTACACTGCACACACCTTGTGTAATGTGTGAAGTTGTGCACACATGTAAGCCGCAAGGATATCTCATCCTTTAAATGTCCATGCTTAATCGTTAATAGACAAGGTCTGGGTTGCAGGGTTTTCAACAATGTGTATATTTTTTGGCTTGGAACAGCCTCCTGTTAAAGATTTTGGTGTTCATCCTTGCTACAGGCAAAAAACAAAAAACAAAGCAAAAAAACGAACAAATAAACTTAGTTAAAACCAAATCTATGAAGTATCGGTATCGGTATCGGCGAGTACACAAATCAAAATACTCGTACTCGTATCGGTTTGTAAAAAATTGGTATCGGTGCATCCCTATTATATACATATACTGTATATTACAGACAGTAATGCTGTCTATGTTCAAGAACTTTTTATCTTTATTACAGAAACAGAAATTGAATTTGTTGACACTTTGATAAATAAACATTATTTAATAAACATAATTATATTGTTTTATTTATTTTTCCCTGTCAGTCAATAATGTTTAGCATTAGAGGCCCTCTGTTTTCCTGCAGAAATTGCTACCATCGCATAGTGTGACATTTAATAGACTTGAAGGCTGTTTTCAAGGGGAAGTATTCCAAGTATTTAGAATACAGTACCAGGATTGAGCAAAGTAACGGAATACGTTACAAAATACATTTTAAAGCAGGTATTCTGTAACTAAATGCATTTACAAAGTATTCTCCCCAACACTGATTATACACAGTAATGGACATGCAAACACTGCTAAATATTTTGCTAATAGCCTGTGAATGGCAAATAATCTTTTTATATATAATTTTAAATATTAGCTAAATATTTGCTAATATATGACTGGAAAATAGATTTTTATTTAACTAGAAAATAAAAGAAAAAAAAAAAATCACAAAATACAAAACAATTTAGGTGCTTTTTAAAAACATTGTAATCAATGGTATTTTATTTCTATTTAAATGAAATAAAGGACATGCAAACACTGCTAAATATTTAGCTATAAACTCTACCGACTGGCTTCTTCCCTGCACAATTTCACATGATATATCGAACTTATTTCCACACACTGAAACAAATATATGTAATTCAGTGTATTTCATTTTTAATTTAATAAATGAGTTTCACTTTTATTTAGCAAGATTTCGTTCAGGCCCAATGACTCACTCTGAGCTACTGGATGCGATCATGCGAATATGATGGTGTTTGATACCGCTCACAGAATGAAAAAAAAAAATCAGCTTTTCCCGGACAGTATAAACGTGTGTTCCGTGATGAAGATGTGACGATGAGTCTCCAGGAGATCATTCAGTGAGTGTGTGCGTTTATTTGCGCGCGCTTAGAGATGTGTCTGTGGTGCTTTACTGACTCGCTAGGTGTGTAGGTCCTGTCGCAAAATGTGGCTAAAAGTCCTTCACGGTGTTAATAGTTTGATTATGGCGTTTACATATCTGCACTTCAATAATGCGACTAAAATAGCAATACTCCACGTCGTAATTCCATTTACGTTTACGAAGATTATGCCTTTCAGCATATCTGAAGTGCTATTGCATTGCATGGATACAAACCATAATGTGTGAGGCTGTAGTTGTAGCCTATGTTGGATGGGGCACCTGCTGAACTCCGGTGAAAAAAAATCGGTTACGTCACACCCGCCCACTAAGTGACAAGCGCAACTCTGAGGCCAGCCTGGGTTGCCAGGTGTGCGCAAGGCACTTTATTTGCAGATCAAATCCAATCCTGCCTCAAATCGTCAATGCTAATTTCTCCCGCACGCTCCATCATAACATCACAACTCACGTGACGAGACAACTTTTCACCTCGACGAGAAATCTCGCTGCGATTTCATCTCGCAAGATCTCGGTGTACGAGATCTTGTCACACTCATAGTTCCGACCATTTGATTGAAGTGTGGAATATGCACAAATATGGTTATCAGTTCATAATAAGTTGAAACATTGTTAGATTTTGCTGTATTTGGCTTAACGGTTCTTGGGTGGCTCGTCAATGTATAGATGACTCTAATACATCAAATAAGTAAGCTGACCAAAGTTCTTACGGGGAGACTTTATTGAAGACAATGAATAGTGAAGTTCCTCAGCAGTGATGTTAACTCATCTGTCTTCAAGTAACTTAACCTAAAGTACTGTCTGTGAGACACTACTTTATAACAAAGTACGTAATCCCACCCCCACCCCACCAACAGTACCCAACTGCTTTGGTTGGGTCACACACTCCTGTAGGCCATTTGGTTCACACTTTTTCAGATGCAGATACTTGTTTGAATATGAAACAAGCCATACAATCTATCAACATATAGAGTTATTTTGCGTTCTTGTAGCCCAGTAACAACTCTCACAACCTGATACTGGGCTGTGACCCCTGATCTACACTACAAAACTGTTGTCAAAATCTTCACCCCTCTTCAGTTATTGAGTTTAAATCTTCAGACGTTCAAATGGTTTCATTTTCAGCAACTTGATATGTATTCAAGAGTTCACACTTGTTTGGCATGCTGTCCTAGGAGAGAGCCCTAAGCTCATAAGATCCTGGGCTCCCTCCCGTAAGCAAGGTAAAAGGGGGACTTTGAGCTCAAGTAGATCTTGATGAATTCCCCTGACTTGTTTCTGTTCTAATGACAGATATAGGGATGGCTAAAGGGAGATATATGGCTTACTAAGTGTTTGACTATTGTGCCAACTTAGAATGTTCAGTTTACCTAGGTCGCGTGTTTTTGGACTTTGGGAGGAAACTGGGGAACACCACACAGGCATGGGGAGAATGAGTAAAGTCCACACAAATGTCAACTGGTTCAGTAGAGAGTTTAGCCAGTGACATTCTTGCTGTGAGGCAACAGTGCTAACCACTGAGCCGCCGTGTTGCCCAATCTAGAAAGGAGGGGGAGTAGGGGTAGAAGGGGACCCAAGATCGCTGAAGAACGCATTTTGAGAAACAGCCTCTGATTATTTATAGTGAGTCAGGAATTGTCTGATTGGTGAATCAATGTGTTGGCTAATGCGAGACCAGCCGTGGACAATCAAAAGCATGCGATCCTCTCGAAAGAAGTTTAGAAATAAACTTCACATGAATGAACAGCAAAACTACATGAAAAAGCTGTCATTTGTGTGGACAAGGCCTCAATTTTGAGGACTCTGCTCTCTATTGTGAAGCTTCAGGTGAGAGCTGAGGCTTTTTTTACATTTATAGCCCTTTCCACACTCACTGCATCTAAAACTACCCTCTCCTGAATGAATCTTCATGTGTTTCCTAATGGAGTCTTTGCGTGTGAGACTCTTTCCACACTGATCACATGTGAACACTATGGTTCCAGTGTGACCATTCATGTGGTTCATGAGGCTAGCTTTAGTTGTGAAGCTCTTTCCACATTGAGCACATGGAAACGGCTTCTCTCCAGTGTGAGTTCTCATGTGGTAATTGAATATGCTTATACGTGTGAAACTTTTACCACACTCTGTGCATGAGTAAGGTTTCTCTCCTGTGTGAATTCTCATGTGAATGTCAAGGCTTTGTTTTTTAGCAAAACTTTTCCCACACTGTGTGCAAGTAAAAACTCTTCCTCCATTGTCTCCATTGTGAATTTTCTTATGCACCTCTAAGTTTCCTTTATAATAGAAACTTTTTCCACACTGTTGGCATGTGTACGGCCTCTCTCCAGTGTGAATTCTCATGTGGACTTGAAGGCTGCATTTTCGACTGAAACGGTTTCCACATTGATGACAAGTGAAATTACACCTAGATTTAGATTTCCGAGGTCTTCCACGTGATGAAGTCTTTTTAGTCAGTGTGGGTTTTTCATCAGTCGTTATGTTTTGGTGTTTCTCTTTCATTTCATTCCATTGATTCGTCTCTTCTTTCAGCACCACCAGGTCTTTAAAAAAAAAAAAAGTTAACTTTAGTATGAAGGCACAAAGCGACAATCATGAAACGGAGGTTTTTAAAATGACCTTACCATTTATTCTCCGTCATGTGGTTTTAAACATTGGTACAATAGTCTTGAGGTTAGCGCGCCGACATATGGTGCAGTAGCACGTCAAGGGTATCCCAAGTTCAAATACTGGCTGGAGGACATTTCCCAACCTTACACCCCTCTCTGTCTCCCACTTCCCTTCCTGTCTAATTACTGTCCTATCTAATAAAAAGCAAAAAAAAAAAAATAATTATCTAAAAAAAAAAAGCCAGTGTTTTATCAAAATATCTTCTTTTGTGTTCAAAAGATTTAAGAAACTCATAAAGGTTAAAAACCACACGAGGGAGAGTAAATGGTGATGCTATTTTCATTTCTGCATCAACTATCCCTTTAAAGGGTTCCTATTATGAACCTTTTTTTACAAGATGTAAAATAAGTCTTTGGTGTTCTCAGAATGTGTCTGAGGTTTCGTCTCAAAATCAGATCATATACCTTGCAGAATATTTAATTTTGGGGGTCAGAGGAAAACCAAGCTCTTTCTGTGCCTGTGGCTTTAAATGCAAATGATCAAATGCACTCGCTATAGATTACTCGTGTTGTGTTCCCTCATGTGTATCTTCCACTGGATTTAAACATTTGTAACTTGCTTGGAAGACCCGATTGAGAAAGATTCTGCATGTTCATAGCAGGCACGCGTAATTCACACTAATATTTGTGAGTTTGCATTATTGTATATAACTTATGCAAATGTTTCCCAGTACTGGGTTGCAGCTGGAAGGGCATCCGCTGTTTAAAACATATGCTGGATAAGTTGGTGGTTCATTCCGCTGTTGCGACCCCTGATAAATAAAGGGACTAAGCCGAAGGTAAAGTAATGAATGAACTTATGCAAATGCTTAATGCCATGTTTGCTGTAAACTGGAGTGATGAGGAAATGGCGAGATGACATACTTTGCTATTTGTTTTCATTCATTTGTACTTTTGTCTTTGTTTTCTTGCCTTTGTGCATGTCCTGAGGCTTAGCTGAAGACCTACGTGGTGACATTTTATACCCGACAAGATGCAGAAATGCCCTCTAAAAAGGTGACCTGCTGTTTGTCCAATCAGGAACAGTGACAACATAAATATCCCAATAATAATGTTAACCCGGGTTTTGTGAATGTGTAATGTCTGTTAATGAACACCCAGGATTATTTTTTAACCCCAGGTATAGCATAAGCAGTGTGAAACATGATAACAGATAACCCAGGATTCTGTTTATTTAGGGTTAGAATGACCCAGGGTTAACAATTTCAAGTGTGAAAAGCCTTAAAAATACTCAGCATCAGCTCTCAGGATACCCAGAGTAAAATGACAAACAGCGACAATTGTCAATCATGTCATAGTAGTGACCTGGGGCTTGTTTCAGAAAGGAGGTTAAGTGAAAACTCAGAGTATTTTAACCCTGAAATGAGAGAAACTCTGGGTTTTCTGTTTCAAAATGGCAGGTTTGTCAAACTGGAGAAAGCAGGGTCAAGTCAAGCCTGTTTCTGAAAGAGAGGTAACTTTAACTCCGAGTCAGTTACTGTGGTAACTTACTCTGTGAACCTAACCTGGTCAGGAGCAGGTCTTATTCTCTAAACTCTTGAGTTTCTGTCAAGTGGAATAAACCTTTATTTGATAAGAAAAGATGCGCATAAACTACGATGAAAACACTTTTACTGAACAAATTCTAGTATGTGCATTAAAAAACGTTTTGTTATAGGAGAAGATGATGAAAATGTGTGTGAATGGATAAACCAGCAGGCTGAGCACACTGTAAAACATCTGAAATGTTGTTTTGGTCATTCTAAAACGCCTCAACCATTTCAGTATTAATGTATATTATTAATTACCTCCAGAGCATCTGAAGCGTGTCAATAGTGTCTGTTCTCCGCGTCTCATGGCTTTTAACGCCACCACGTGTTCATTGTGTGTCAAGTACATTTTGCCTATAAAAGGGCCACGAAACCCCCTGTCTCAGCAGGGTGTTTACACATCTCTGTTTTGAAAAAAGTCAGGAAAGTTGGGCGTGTCCAGTTCTGGGAGTGTGGGAGTGTTGGGGGAGGGAAAGAGGGTAGGATTTGCAAGAAAAGGGAGTTTCGATTTGGGCACGCGCTAAGTTTCACAGGCAAAACAAACACAGAGGCTGATTTAATATCGCACGGCGAATGAGAGAAAAAAATCCTCCGCATTTCTCTGTAACTTATGTACTTGTTTTAGCAACACAACGTGGCGTCTCTCTGCCGTCTGAACAGTGTAAACAGTTTCCGGAGCTATCATGCATATTAATGAAGTTTCGCGTCATACACAATAGAGCGCGCTGATTGGTTTGAAGCACGTCTTTGTCATGAATTAATGCAGCACACTCAGATACGTCAGAATGTTCTCGAAAAGACAGACAGACAGCCACTCTCCAGGCTGGATTTACACCCATGTATCTCATGGCCGTGACGTAGCTTAAAAAATTCGTTTCAAACCGGAAGAACGAATTTGCTTAAAATAATGCAAAAACAACCAATTTTCACTTTTTAGTGCAATATATGTGTCCTAATAGTGTTTATAGCAACTGTCAACAGCTCAAAAAATGTGTTTTGGTGTTTCGTGTCCCTTTAAATAAAGAAAAGATTGACGCAGCTTCTTCTACCGCAGTAAATTCTGTTTTTACTGTTAATATTTTGCGTCAAAGTGCGGAAGTGACGATTTTGTTCTCTTTGATTCCTTGGATGGAAATCTTTTATGCGTTATTCCAGTTTTGAACATAAATTTAATAAATATTTTTGGATGGAAACATAGCTATTGCCTACATTTCAGTCACACAAACAACAAAGTCACATACGAGAATGGCTTGTCGCTTTTTAATAAATAATTAGCTTAAATTCACTGACCTTCGACATGTACTATAACTAGATTAATGGAAATATTATTCGTTCTAAAAACTATTTGTTAGTTCTGCTTACATTCTAAATGTCATATCAACCTCTACCACTTGATCAATATTAAGGCAGACACACAAGTGCACTTTTAAATCTATAAACGTCAAACATTACATTACTTTTTTATTATACTTAAATTATTTAGATGTAAAATTACGCATTAACTTGAGCAGCTATGTTTCTCACACTAACTGTCTCTGTCTCACTGATGCAGTGGTGTTGCTTTTTTAAATATATGCTCATATTTGCTATAACTTTGCATGAGCACATCAAGTTCAGCTGGAAAAAGAAATGCTGGTCTCTTTTTTTCAGATGTTGCTATGGTCACTCGTAATATCTGCGCTCCATTGATAATGCCTTTTAATGGTCACAGTGTGCGCGCTTAACTCTGAGTTGGTCTACTCAAAGTTGATTGACCCAACTCACATCAACTATTCTGAATCCGAAAACTCTTGAGTTTTTAATCTCTCGTAAAGACAACTCAGAGTTCAAGTTGAACCTCCTTACTGAAACAGGCCCCTGATCTCATATGCTATTGTTTTAGCTCTTCAGTTGCCTATTGGAGAAATGACCAGGAATAATAAAATGGCTACTTGCTCTACAAACAGGTGTGTTTCATGACTATACATACAAAGAAAAATAATAAAATTAGAAAATATGACTTTGCAACATCAAGCAGCATTAGGCATGGGCCAGTATAAGATTCTGACGCATGATAACCTTAATAAAAATATCAGGGTTTCACGGTACTGTGATAACTGCTCTAAAATATATTCTTTTTAAATGTCTTGGTAAAAAAACTAAAACTTTTTACCTATGAACACAATATATTTTCCTTTAAGAACAGTTTACAATATTTTGGAGCATTAAACATGTCAGGCTGAATAATTCAAATGAATCATTGACTTCTGCTGTCTTCATTAATTGCAAAAACACAGATTTCTTTACGATTTAAAACGGCATCTTTAGATATCTTTTCTGCTGGAGAAACTTAAAACAAAACATTACAAAAAAAAAAAAAAAAAAACTTACATATGCCGTAGGGACGGTATAGCAGAAAATACTGGCTGTTTTAAAACCTTGACTTGGTATACCTTGACGCGTAAACATTTGAGTTTACTCGCTTCATTCACGTGTCAAAATCCGCTTCAATCTTGCGTCAAATTTACGTCAAAACAGACGTAGATTCGCATCATGGGCAGGGCTTCTGTCTCAGGTGACTGTAGCTTCGTTGCTAAATGACTAACATGGAATTTATTGAGAAAATAACTGTGTTTATGTGCTTTATGAAGGCTGAAAAACAGCGTCGATTCAATTGGCGCAAATGTCTGCTGAAGTTTAGATTTTTGAACTCAAGCAATTCGCGCGATAAGTGCGTCAAACGCGCAAAACGCAGCATTTGTGCCGCAGGATGTCTATTCACTCCTTTGCATTGACTTAACATATAAATCACTCGCGCTTCTTCCGCGTCTGGTGTGAACGCAGCATTACACAGTTTTTAAGGTCTTAAAAATTTGTTCTTTAAAACTTTCAATCTAAAAGACTCCAATGGCGGCGCCTGCTGGTACGTGAAGAATATGGTCAATATTCAGAGATTTTCTGATGAACTTTACACTCAAATGTTTGCATATCATCAGCATGCTGTAATCCATTTCTTAAGCAGCAAAAGTCATTTTTAGACTAGTTTGTTGGCCAGTTGTAGTCAGTGCAATGCTAAACGTTATTGTTCCACTATAATATTTTAGTTTTGTGTCACGTCGTCCCACTAAACATCATATAGTTTAGAATACTGTACAATGTTGTATAACAATTAATTATTTTAGTGTCCATTTCATTCAGCATATTCAAAATTGGGGGCATCCAGGTTCTGACATACTTTAAACACAATAGCCCTGGTAATTAGTTATTAAAATAATGATGTAATTCTAACTCAGATACTATCTGTGAGAACGGTAACACTTTATTTTGATGGTCCATTTGAGTATTAGTAGACTGTCTGCTTAATATCTGTTGATACTGACATTTAACAGTCAACAGACATTTAACTGACTATAAGAAACTTTGCAAGTACATGTCAACTTACACTAACCCTAACCTCAACCTCAAGCCTAGCCCCAACCTTACAGTCTACTTATAATCTAATGAGAATTAGTTGCAATGTAACTTATATTCAACAAACGAACCATCAAAATAAAGTGTGACCGACTACTAGACTACTAGAAACAAGTTTAAACCCATAAGAATTTGATGAAAAAAGGGAATTGTGATCAATGTCACATATGCAAATGGAAAGTACTAAGCCAACACCATGACTGTAATAGCAGATATCTTCTATGAGAATACTGTAGGTCAAATATCGTCAGCTCAGTTAAACTTTTAAAATTTATTGTTTATATTTATTTTATAGCGCCTGTGCTCAAAGGACGCTTTACAAACAGTAGAAGAACAAGAAAAGCAATAACCTTAAGAAGGTAGAGTAAATGGGAGACTAATAATGCATAAAATAATGACAAAAGACATGAGAACAGGGGGGGCGCTAGTGAGTGCCGAATGGAGTAGTCGTGTTTCTGTGGTCCTCCTCTCTATTTTTGACATTATTCGGTCATTATTTTGATTACTGGGTTTCTTTGCCAATATATTATATTTCTGTTGTGTAAATATCAGCATAATGACTAAGCCTAAAGCCGAAAAAGGAAAGAAGATGGATAAATCATCGAATGATCTACACCCTCAGTCACCGCCGGGAATGGCTGACCAGGCCGCATCAACCTCTGAGTTAAGTGTAGAGTCTGAGGCGGAATCTAACAGTATTCTTCTGGCAATACAAAATATGAGCAAAACAATGACTGAACGATTTGATCTTCTGGAGGCATCTTTGGCATCTACACAAGCATCTTTAGTGACTCTCGGGGACAGAATCAAAGAGGTTGAGGATGCTACCGTGGATTATGATCGCCGCCTCACTCTGGTGGAGCAGAAGTGCACGAAAATGGAGACAGAAAATGAAGCCCTACGCAGTAAAGTGATCGACTTGGAGGCTCGTTCCAGGCGGCAAAACATTAAAATTGTTGGCTTACCTGAGAAGATCGAGAATGGGCGACCCACGGAGTTTCTGACGAAGTTTATCCCCGACCTACTGGGCGCAAGTAACTTTTCTAAGCAGTTGGAAGTGGACCGCGCTCACCGACTGGGTCAACAGCTCTCCAGAGAAGGCGCGCGGCCGCGTGTGATGATAGCCCGGATTCATCACTTTCAAACGAAGGAAAAAAATTCTTCAACTGGCTCGTCAACAATTTCCTTTGCGCTACGAGGGCAAGCAGATTCACATCTTTCCTGATCTCCCGGCTGAAATAATGAAGCAGCGACAGGCATTCAATGATGTAAGGAAGCATCTCCGAAATGCCGGTGTAAAGAGCGGATTTATTTATCCGGCAAAACTGCGCGTCACCCAAGGCTCAACTGACAAGGTGTTTTCCTCGCCTGAGGACATCATTGGGTTTTCATTGGGACGCTGTCTTGAAAAGGACATATCCATTCAGGCTCTGGTATGTGACATTTATTCAGCAGTTGCTTAGACTGCTGATATGACTGATTTGACCGTTTCCCTGTTATTTATTCATTTCATTTGAGAGGAAACTGCGGGACTTTTCAGCAAAAGCTGTGGTTTACTGTTCCGATGGCCCGGCAATCCCTCTGTAATTTTCGGGGACTTGTGCTCTCGCTTTGTTTGGGAAAGTGGGACGGGGGTGGGGGGAAAGTTCCTTTTTTTCTTTTTGTACGAGTAAGTTTTTTTACTTTTTTTTTCACGATTATTTCAAAAGGGCGTGCACTATTTACTTTCATTTTTTGTATGAACCCTAGTTTGCCTTCAAGGGGCAGTGGCATTACATTTACCAGCTGGAACGTGCGCGGCCTGGGTCATATTCTCAAACGAGCTAAAGTATTCTCACACTTAAAATCATTGTCTGCCGATGTTATATACCTACAGGAAACACACATTAGGCCCACGAAAGAGAAAATGCTTAAATGCAGCTGGGTTAGCCATATTTTTCAGTCTACCTTTTCCAGCAAAGCTAGAGGGGTTGCAATTTTAATCCGTAAAACAGTTCCTTTTAGACATATTTCGACTTTATGTGATCCTAATGGCCGTTAAATCTTGGTAACTGGTTATATTTACTCATTCCATGTCACACTTCTTAATGTATATGCACCAAATTTTGATGACCCTGATTTTTTTACCAAAATATTTAATTTATTGTTGGATTCTACTGATTCGAATGTGATTGTGGGTGGTGACTTTAATTGTGTGTTTGATAATTTTTTGGACAGGTCAGCCCAAACAGCCCAGTTACCTTCTTCCTCAATAGTTTTAAATATTCTAAAGTCTTCCATGAATCTGGTTGATATATGGAGACTTACACACCCCACAGGTAGAGATTATTCTTTTTTTCACAAAGGCATAAGACTTTCTCTAGAATAGATTATTTTTACTAGACTCCAAACTTATATCTAAAGTTATTACCACAGACTACCATAACATCTTAATTTCTGATCACTCTCTGACTTCGATGGTTCTTGATCTTGGCCATAAGTTTAAGTCACATTGCTGGCACTTCCGCCCCTCTCTACTCTCTGATGCATCATTCTGTCAATTTATATCTGGAAAGATTTCTGAATTTTTAGAGATAAACGATAACTCTGAAGTCACAGACTCTTTTTTATGGGAATCATTTAAGGCTGTTTGCAGGGGACATATTATTTCTTTTGAGTCATCAGCCAGAAAAAACAAGCGTAAACGCCTCTCAGAAATAGAAGAAGAATTATCTAAATTAGAACCATCATATAGAATTTCTGCTAGCACGTCCACCTTGCAGAATATACTTAAATTGAAATATGAATACAATACTATTTTATCTGGACAGGTGTGGGACCAGTTGTTGAAGATAAGGCAAAGATATTTTGAGTTAGGTGATAAACCCCATAAACTGCTGGCTCGACAGCTAAGGAATCTACAAGCGAATAAAGCCATACATAAAATTAAATCAAAAACTGGGGATATTATTGTGGACCCCAAAGGTATAAATGATTGTTTCAGAGAATATTATGAACATTTATATACATCAAGAGCAAAAGGGGACATCTCTGAATGGCTGGGGCCCTTAAATCTTCCTAAACTAAGTGATGAAGCTCGTGAGGCCTTAAACTCTAACATCACTATTCAAGAGATTGCTGATGCAATAAAATCTTTTCCTAGTGGCAAGGCAGCAGGGCCAGACGGTTTTGGCATCGAACTATATAAAAAATTATCTGGGATGCTAGCTCCTCTTTTGCTGAGGATGTTTACTCATTCTCTTGAAACTCAAAAATTCCCTGACACATTATACAATGCTAATATCTCATTAATATTAAAAGAGGGTAGGGATGAGATTGAACCTTCATCTTATAGGCCTATTGCATTATTAAACTCAGACGTGAAAATATTTACCAAAATATTAGCTAATAGATTAAATAAATATATTTCATCCATTGTACACACGGATCAAACTGGTTTTGTTCCTAATAGATTTTCATTTTTTAATGTTAGAGGATTAATGAACATAATGTATAATAAATTTAAAAAAAGGCTCCAAGGTGGCAGCCTTGTGTTTAGATGCGGAGAAGGCATTCGATCAGGTGGAATGGCCTTATATGGTGAAAGTTTTGGAAGAATGTGGGTTCGGTAGTCGTTTTGTATCCTGGATTACAACATTATATGCTCACCCTACCTCTTCTGTATGTACGAATCAAGAGAAGTCAAAGCCATTTTCATTACATCGTGGGACACGTCAAGGATGTCCCCTCAGTCCTTTGCTTTTTGCGATCGCAATTGAGCCCCTTGCGATCAGTATTAGAAATCACTCATCTATCAAGCCTATAAGCCTTGGAAATGTAAATCATTACATTTCTTTATATGCGGACGACATTGCTCTATTTTTGTCTGATCCTGAACAGTCTGTCCCTATACTGTTAGATCTTGTAAAATCATTTGGTACAGTTTCTGGATATACAATTAACTGGCAAAAGAGTGAATTCATGTCTTTAGGCGCAGATCTTGATATGGATTTCTTACATAACCTTCCTTTTAAAATTACAGACAGACTTAAGTACCTCAGAGTTGTTCTGCCTAGGAACCCCAAACTTATTTTCAAACTGAATTTTATTGAGAAATTGGAAAACCTGAAGTCGGACATTAGTAAATGGAGGACACTCCCTCTTTCCATGATAGGCCGTATTAATGCAATTAAGATGGTTTCGTTACCTAGATTTCTATATCTCTTTCAAAATTTACCTATTTATTTGCCTAAGTCCTTTTTTAAAACTCTAGATTCCGTAATTCTCCCTTTTATTTGGGCATTTAAAGCTCATAGAATATCCAAAACACATTTACAGAAGCCAAAAGATGAAGGTGGGTTAGGGCTACCATGTTTTTTACATTATTACTGGGCAGCGAATGCCAGGGCCCTTGTCTACTGGCAAGATGATTATAAAGTCGAAATCTCGACTGAGACACCCCACTGGGTCGCCATTGAAAAAAATGGAATTACAAACAGCTCACTTCCAGCCCTGCTGTTTTCAAATACTAAATTGCTCACATCAGTCAAGATTGATAATTGGATTGTTTCAAACTGTTTAAAAATATGGCGTCAAATTAAGAAGTGCTGCAAATTACCAGACACTACTACTTCTGCCCCAGTATATCGTAATCATGCTTTCCCCACCTCTATCTCTGACACAACATTTAATATTTGGAGGCTGAAAGGCATAGTCACCTTGGAGGACTTGTATGTTAATAAAAATTTTGCCTCATTTTCACAACTAAAAGAGAAGTTTTCTCTCCCCGCTACACACTTCTTTCGACATTTACAGATTAGAAATTATGTAAGTCACGCAATACCCAATTTTGAATCACTGCCAGATGAAAGAAAGATTTACAGGCTACTATTGAGCTCACCTGATTCCAAACATTTGATTTCAGATTTTGTATATGTGTTTTCTAAAGAACTGAGCTACTCTACAATTCACTTGAAGAATGCTTGGGAAGAGGAACTGGGTATACAGATTGAGACTGATACATGGGAGGAAAGCCTCAGTAGAATTCGATCTTCTTCTATTAATTCCAGACATCAGTTAATTCAATTTAAAGTAGTGCACAGACTGCACTACTCAAAATCTAAATTACATAAAATTTTTCCTACCATTTCCCCTGCATGTGACCGGTGTAAGTCTGCTGAAGGCTCCCTTGCCCACCTCTTTTGGACGTGTCCAAAACTTTATGATTTCTGGTGTGACATATTTAAATGGTTTTCCGATATGTATGGTTTCCCCTTTACACCCGACGCAGAAATTGCTTTATTTGGGTACTCTAGTTCTCTGCTGGATCATAATGCGTCCATAAAAAGCACCATAATTTATGGAATGATTATTGCTAAGAGTGTCATTCTAAAACTGTGGAAATCAGATTCAGCTCCTCAATTTAAGTCATGGTTAACTTATCTCACTCAAATATTGCACATGGAAAGAGTCCGTTATGGAGTTACTGACAATCTTGCTAAGTTCTACAATTTATGGCAACCATTTCTTGATCACCTGGACCAATATAATGCGGATTCTGTGCAGCAGTGTAATGCTTAATATGCTCACTACCCCTATTGACTGTCTCTTTGTATTTTCATTGAAATCGTTTGCATGCCCTAATTGATTTTTATTATTATTTATTTTTTCTTTATTTTAATTATTATAACCATTATTTTCTTTGTATCATCATGCTTATTCCTTGTATTTTTTTATTATTGTTGTGTTGTTTGGTAATTATTAAAAAATGTGAAACTAATAAAAACACTTGTTAAAAAAAAAAAAAAAAAGACATGAGAACAAGTGACTAAAGAAACTCATTCCTGTCTTTCAATGAGTGCTTATGTGCATTTAGGAGAACTAGGCAGCACACTCAGAGCTGCAAGATGGGTTTAATTTAGTTTTCTTATTATTAAAATATATCTGAATGAGGATCAAATGACTGAGTTGGTCTTTGAGAATGAAAATTAACCTGTTTGTTCCTGCAGATCTTCCTGTTTGACTCTGAATGTTTCTTCAATCTTCACATCTTCACTCTCCTCTTTAATAAACGCCATCTTTATAACAGTGTGGAGATCAGTCGCTTCAGCAGGAGTTTTTCTCTGTGTTTGGACACTTTATCCTGTTTAAAATGAACAAAACAATAAAAATGTTCAGTTTAAAATAAATAAAACAATGAACAGAAACAAAATAACTTCTCTTCAACACTTGCTTCAACAGTTTCTTTATATAAGAGTCATTAACAAACAGAAATCAGGTAAAAGAGTAAGTCTGAGCAAGAAACAATAGCCACAAATGAGCTGATTAAAACTAGTAACTTTACTCCATTTCTTATATATAGTGATGTATACTTAGAATGGACTGACATTATGCTATTTAATAAACTAAACCTTCATTAAAACACTCATTACACACATTTCTGTAACTTTATTCAAACTTTATGTTCTTAATTCTTTTGTTTGTTTTATTTACTTTATTGCTTGCTTACAGCAACGTTGTAGCATTTTTTTGCACAAGACAAATTTCCTCTCAGTGACAAATAAAGTTTATCCTATCTTTATTCAAACAATAGCCCTCATTACTGTGAGTAAAATAGTACTACGTTGTATAAAGGGTTAAAATAACATTTTCAACAGCAGGTACATTTAGCCTTGAATGAAAAACCTGAAACTTTAAGCAATCGGTTCATATCTGTGTAAAAGCTTTAAAACAAACCTTTCTTCAGTTGAATCGCAGCACGGGAGTGGCGCAGCCTTATGACGTCACACGCCATGCCAAAATAAAAGTCTTTTTTTGTTTAGCTTTAGTCTTGACTTATTGATAAATGTCTCCCTCGTTTTCCACTTACTATATCTGCTCTCTCTCTCGCTCTCTCTCTCTCTCTCTCTCACACACACACACACACACACACACACACAAACAGAGAGAGCTCAGTCTGTGTACTTAATGCTCCTTGTCGAGCAAGGGCTGTGTATTAGTATAGGCTGTAACCAGATAATAGCTTAATTTGTGCTCAGATTTTTGTGACAGTAATTATGTATAAGTAAAAGCAATTGTATTTGAAGTTTTTAAAAAATAATCAATTATCAATATTGATTCACTGTGAGTATTTTCAATGCTGGGAAATGAAATGATTAACAGTTATTTAATGTAGATAATTTCAACAAAGGCAAATTATTGAATTATCAGCATTGATTTACTGTAAGTATTTTCAGTGTTGGGAAATGAGTAAATTATCAACATTTATCCAAAGCCAGTATTTACAACAATGGCAAAATGATTGAATTATCAATGTTGATTCAATGCCATTATTTTCAGTGTTAGGCAATGGGTAAATATCAATATTTATTCAATGTCATTATTTTCAACAGTAGGAAATGACCAAAATATCAACGTTAATTCAATGTTTTTCAGTGTTAAGAAATGTGTAAATTATCAACATTGGTTCGATGTAAGTATTTACAACAATGTGAAGTGATTGAACTATCAACATTGATTCATAATTTAATTCAATGCTGAATATTAAACCTCAACCAAAATAATGATTCTGATAGAATTTCAACAGTGAATTAATGCCACTCTGCTATCTGGGTAGTTATTACCTTGATAATAGAAAATATGAGCTAGGCAAGGCATCATGTATGACAGTTGCCAAAGTGAGATATGAGCTATATAAGAGAAAGATCATGTATGAACATATCGTCACCTTGGAATTCTAAGGTTCTATCTGCGTTCTGAATGATTTTGAGATATTGAGCTTCAAAGTTTTTGCATTCCATAGCAAACAGTATGTGTGTAACATTTGTTTTTTTAAATAAAAAGTCTTAAAATCTAAACAACTTATAAAAAAACCCATCCCATAATGTAAATAAGTTGTCATTTAATAAGAATATGTCAATAACTCAATTTTGACTAAGACGTCAGATAGAACGTTATAATTCTAAGGTGACGATATAGGACTTATATGTGGATATGAAGAAGCAAAACAGGAGACGTATATGGCCTGTATATGCACATATGTAGTGATGTGACCGACCAGCCAGCGTTAAGCATATGGTGGGTGGACCCTCTAATTGGGGTATTCGGGGTGTATAAAAGACTGCTCTGACCCCGTACTATGCGCGTCGCCACCCACCTGGCGGGAAAGTTGAGCGCTGACAACGAGCACGCTGCTTTTGGACGACGCCGGATTTAGGACGCTGCTACGAATTGAAGGACATTTGTGGTAAACTATAGAATAGAAAGGACAATTTGGAATAAGTCTTGGATAGACCCAATGGATGATGAATCGGATGATGACAACCAGGAAACAGAATTCCATGAAGTACGATATAATAAAAGGAAAAAAGGAAATAACATGGGTGATGAGTCTGAATATGAGCAAATGTGTTCAGGCGGAAATGAGACGGGACAAAGGGTAATGACAGTTAACGAGGAAAGAGATATTAAAATCTTAGTCACTTTTGTTAAACCGTCAGAACAATATATGCATCCTGTTAAACTATCAAAAGCAATAGAAAAAGAAATAGGATCAGTAAAAGGGGCAACATGTCTAAGTAATGGAAGAGTTTTGATTAAATGTAAAGATGAAACGCAAAGAGTAAAGATACTAAAACTAAAAACATTGGCTGGTGGTAAAATAAACTGTACTGAAGTAGGGTCAAAAAAGAGTGGGGTCATCTCAGGTGTACCTTTAAATGTAACTATGGAGGAAGTTAAAGGCAACTTGAGTGGAGGCAAAGTTGGTATGGCCAGGAGACTAATGATGTGGAAGGACAATAAAAAATGTGAGAGCCTTTCTGTGTTGATACACTTTGAGGATAAAAATTTACCAGCAAAGGTGAAAATAGGCTTCATCAGTTATACGGTACGAGAATATGTTCCTCCTCCTCTTCGTTGTTATAACTGCCAACGCATAGGACATTCGGCTGCTGTTTGTAAAGGGAAAATGCGTTGTGCAAAATGTGGTGAAGAGCATCAGTATGGGAAGTGTAGGGATGG
>CAIGQS010000064.1:110853-152065 GCA_903798195.1 Danio kyathit
AAACCCTCATCACTTATAACTCAAATGAAAGTGAAAGGAAAATGCAAAATGAGTTCAGGCCAGCAGATTCGTCAGATTTGAAAACGGGGAAAAATAATAAGGATAATAATAATACGGGGAGAAAACATAACAAGAGAAATAAAATGAGAATTTGGGTAAAGAAAACAAAAACTTTTCCTTCCTACCCACGGAGGGAAATGAGAGGGGAATGGCGAATGTGGAGGTGTGGATGTGAAGGTTGAGGGCGTCGACGAACCCAGCCGGTGAGTAACAGCCACGGGTGCCTAACAGGAAACTCCGTCACTGTCGACTGCGGGATGAAGGCTTTCGGCAGCTGACTCCATGCCAGCGAGATAAATCGGTAAGTTGATTCTGTTTAGGAAACACTGCACTGAAGTCTTTGGTGACGCAGTTGTTCACAGACGTCAAGAGCACTTCAGTAACAAGACAGCGGTCTTTGCGCCGGTGCTTCGATACGTACTTTCTCTTTTTGTTTCTTACAGCCAGTCGTTAAGTTTACACTGCTCGTCTCAACCTGGTTTCTTTACTCGTTTCCCCGCAGTGCAACAGTTCAGTCAACTTCTCTTTCTTCCGCACACCACATAATGCTGCCCTCTTCAACTCTCCTCCTCTTCCTTTATACTCACACATTTCCTTTTTGCAGTCCCATGGGTGGAGGCCAATTAAACAATGTTGACTGTCGTCACAGTCATGCTGTCATGGCTTTGCAATCAAAAAATGTTGCTATAATAGAGGCCAATGGAGGAAAAACAGCCATGAATATAACAAAAAGGGAGAAAATTTGCCCAGAGTGTATTGAGTTTTTTCTGGGAAAGCATTTCCCCAGAATATGTCAAAATAAGATGTCCCCAAATATCAGTCCGTTTGCTGAAACAAGAGAAAGTTTTGGCCAAATTAGCCTCAAAATCACCCCAGAATGGATGTAAATGACCCAACAGCACACAAGGGCAAAGGTGACCATTCCAGCCTTTATGCAGGTGCTGTACAGGTATGTCTCATGTCTGTGAGGCAAATATTTGTCCAGCTGTTACCCCAGAACTTTTTTTCTGATGCGTTAACCAGTCAGGCACAGAATGAACAAGTATTCCCTGTCTGCTTTACAAATTTTGGAAAAACATTTTGTTGTAATTATGAATATAAACGAATAAAAATAGGCCATTTACAGCTTTCAAATCTGTGTCTTATTAATATGACCAAAATGACTTATCATCAATTATGTAAGTGTTACGAACCCTTTTTTTAAACACAAAATAATTAATCCATCAAGGAAACGCAACAGAGTACACATGAATCAAGTTGTCTAACTAGTAAATTTATTACAACAAATCAAATCAAAATCATGAAGCTTGATGGCTGGCAGTGAAATCTCCTCTCCCCGCTCAATCTCGGTCCATATTTATAGCCAATTTGCAAATAGCGCAACTCGCCGCAGGTGCGCGAAGGCGGACCACTCTAGGAAACAAACAGTGAGTGACGTCATGACACACACGCACACACAAGCACAAACAAGCAGCAGTCGTAACACTCCCCCACCTAAAAGAAGAATCTTATCTCCTGTTAAAGGGAGAGGATTCTGGGTGAAGCATCCAAAAGCCAACAAGAAAATAATAAGAAAATGAAAAAAAAAAAAAAAAAACCTTTTACTTTTTAAAATTTAAAGGGCATCAGCAACCACATTGTCACACCCCTTTTTGTGCTGGATCTCAAGATTATAACGTTGGGCCATCAACGCCCAGCGCATTAATCTCTGATTATGATTGTACATTTTATTTAAGAATACCAGTGGATTGTGGTCGGTATAGATCATGATGGGAGTAGAACTGCAGCCAACATACACGTCAAAATGTTGCAAGGCAAGCAACATTGCCAGGGTCTCTTTTTCTATAACAGAATAATAATTTGATGGCGATTTAATTTCGCCACTGGGTGAGTTATATCATCAGCACCATCCTGAAGCAGGACAGCTCCAACTCCAGGCATCCACCTCTAACTTAAACGGTCGATCCACAGCAGGGGCAGACAAGACAGGTGCACTGCAAAGTAGAGACTAACTGTACGTTCACACCGAAAGCGGCGAGAGCGTCAAAAGTAGCTGGAAGTCATTCATTTTCAATGGTAGCAGCACGGTGCGTCTTCGCCGGTGTAAGCGTCAAGGAGAGTTGAAATCAAGTCAACTTTATGGTAATGAGCTATGACGCGGTTCGGCGGCAAGCAATCAGAATGTAGAAGTCCACCACTTGAGAGGAGCCAGAGAACACAGTCACTGTGAACTTTGGTTCCAACCACAGTTGTTCCCAAGGGTTTAATTATTGCGGTCACTGGATTTCCAATTATTTGCAATGTTTTCTTACTGGAACGTAAATTTAAAAAGTTACTGGCGAGTTACTGATGTGCATCAATGTTATATATATTTTTTTTCTTTAAAAAAAGCGGGAATTTCATGTGACGATACAAAACAGTATTGCTGCTTCAGAATATTTCAGGCATATGGACACATAGTGGAGCAAAGCCACACCACATGCAACTAGATCTTCCGTAGTTAAGTGAATTTGATATTAAGTGTGCAACATCTTCACGCTAGAAAGCATGTTTTATGCGGGAGTGTAACTGATATGATATGCAGCAACGGCTCCTTAAAATACGAGATCAATGTGTAGCGAATCTTGACGCTCTTGCCGCCGGAGCTCAAGGCAGACAGCATTGTCGCCAGGGCAGCCAAAGCGACCTTGACGCTCTCGCTGCTTTCGGTGTGATCGTACAGTTAGCACACAAAAACGCATTATGACATTCATTAGTCCAAATAAACGCAATTTTAAAGCTACACAATTTCGTAAGCGGAGCCACTACCGTCGAGAAGTTCTTACAGAAACACCTATAGTACCCGGTCATTCCGAGAAATCGTCTCAATTCTTTCCGTGTACTAGGAACAGGACACGCAAGGATTGCATTCTCTTTAGCATCCACTGGGCATACTTTACCACTCCCAACCTGCTTGCCTAGGTATATAACTGAAGCTTTTGCGAAGATTTAAAGTTAAAGAGGCAGACGATAAATGACAAAACACCTCATGCAGGGTTGAAATGTGGTCAGTCCAACTAGAAGAATAAATAACGTCATCCATATAGATGTTACAATTTGGAATGTCGCCGAGAGCAATAGACATTAGTCTTTGAAACGTAGCTGGTGCAATTCGTAGACTGAACGCCATCTGTGTATATTAAAGAAAGGTATCGGGGGTCACAAAAGCAGATATATCTGAAGCGCGTTCAGTCAGTGGCGCTTGCCAATAACCCTTCAAAAGATCTAATTTTGAGATGTACTGAGCACTTCCGATATTATTGACACAATCATCTATCTGCAGTAATGGAAAAGCATCCGGTACAGTCACAGAATTCGCCTTTCGAAAATCAGTACAAAATCGAAACAATCCGTCCACTTTTGGAACTAATACGCACGGTGAACTCCAAGGACTGGTGCTTTTTAGCAAAGCCATTTTCGATCAAATATTGCACTTCATGCTTCATGATCTCCCGCTTACCTATAGGACAGCGATACGCATGCTGTTTTATGGGACTGGCGCTGCCCACCACAATATCATGCTGGAGGACTGTAGTGCCAGACGGCACATCATTGAAGAGTTCAGGAAAACTCCTCACCAAACTGATCACATCCTGTTGTTGGTCACTAGTCAGATAAGACAGTTCAGAATATAACCTTTTGTGAAGTTCATTTTTTAAACGACCACCATTCAACATTTCCGCGGAGATACTCAAGCCGTCATCTTCCTCCTCAAGCTCCAGAGTTCAGGACAGCATGGACACTCGCTCCGATTCTTTTTCCTGCTTACTCTCAGAAGAAACAGTTTCCTTTACAGGATTATCAGTAGAACACAAATATGGTTTTTACATATTTACATGACATAAACGCGTCTTCCGGCGGCGGTCAGGTGTGTGGATCACATAACCGGTATCACTGATTTTACTTTTGATCACATATGGACCAGTGAAACGTGCAGCTAAAACAGAACCCGGTGAAGGAAGCAATACAAGAACTTTCTCATTAGGCTTAAACTCACGTGAAACAGCTCGCTTGTTAAAGCAATGCTTTATTTTCTCTAGTGACAGCGCAAGCGCTTTCTTTGCTACCTCACAAGCACTGTGTAAACGCTCACGGGTACGTGAATAAAAATCAACCACATTGCTTTTCTCAGATGAACCAGTTGAAAAAAACTCATCCTTTAAACGTCCTCTGATATTATAGCCGAAAATTAATTGGGAAGGGCAATAACCTAGTGATTCCTGTCATGCTTCATGTAGTGCAAATAAAACAAGAGGGACTCCATCATCCCACTCATTCTCAGTTTCCAAACAATACTTACGCAGGGCAGATTTTAACGTCTGGTGCCATCGCTCCAAAGAACTCTGTGACTCTGGATGATAAGCACTAGACACCACGTGAGACACTCCCAGAGCCTTCAAAACATTTTTAAAGACTTTAGACAAAAAATTTGAACCCTGGTCGGTTTGAACAATCCGTGGTAATCCAAATGTGGTGAAAAATTTGATCAACGCTTTAGTGATAGATCTAGCAGTAATATTTCGCAACAGTACTGCTTCCGGAAATCGCGTAGAGCTGCACATAATTGTGAGAATATACCGACAACCAGTTTTTGTGCGTGGAAGTGGTCCAACGCAGTCAATGAGCACACGCTCAAATGGTTCGCCAACAGCCGGTATGGGATGGAGTGGAGCTGGTGGGACAATTAGATTTGGTTTCCCTATAACCTGTCAGGTATGACGGACTTTACAATGCCGAGAAACATCAGCCTTTAAACCCGGCCAGAAAAAATGTTGCAGCACCCTATTATAGGTTTTATTTATGCCCAGATGTCCAGACCACGGATGGTCATGAGCTAAATTCAAAATCTGCTGTCTAAATTGAGAAGGCACCACAATCTGATGGACTACATTCCAATCATCCTGCACATCACCACTCCACGGACAAGGACTCCAGCGACGCATTAAAACGGTGTTATTCCAATAAAACTGGTTACATGGTGACAAATTACCATCAGCACTCAAACAACATTTCCCCAGTGTGGAATTATTTTTCTGGGCTTTAGTGAGGACTTCACAAGAAATAGGTAAAAACACATCAGGATTTGGGCGTACAGCTTTAAAATGTTAGGAGCCTCTAGAGACTGAGGAAATGCGTCCTTCTTCAAAATCTCTGCAAAAACAGACTCACCTAAGTTAACATTGTTTCCCTTCAAACGTTTCGCTTGTGCCCGAATTGTAACGGCACTAACCGCAAACACACTTGGAAAGCTTTCTGCCAACTCATCAGGCTGCCGCTCAGGAACTGGTGTATTTGTAACATGCATTACTGGGATAACTTTACATCCAGCAATGTCATTATCCATAATCAAATTAATTCCTCGTACAGGAAGAGAAGCATGAATAGCTACATTAAAATAGCCAGAAACTGCCTCAACAACAGCATCATGTGACAAACGTGGTTCATCATGACCAGCTGATAGTGATTCTGCTGATTTCTCAACCGTCTAAAGGTAATACTCCTTTTTCAATTAAACCAGTCACCAAACAAGCCTTTAAGTCTCTTTTAAGCATTGTTTTAGAAACAAATATTTCAAAATGTTGTGCAGTAAAAAACAACTCTTTTCTACAAGTCTCTAATGCCGCAAGATTTGGTTGTTTCAAAAACTCGCTTAAATCAAAAGTTGCTATTATTAAACATTAAACAAACAAAACAAACAACTCCGGCCGTAAACCTACCTATTCAAAACTAACTAAAGACCTTTCTAGTCTTCAGAGGTTACCAGTTGAGAAGCCATGCCTCTCCCTCGCATTTCCTACAAAAATAACAAACTAAAACAGGGGTCACCAATCTCAGTCCTGGAGGGCCGGTGTCCCTGCAGGGTTTAGCTCCAGCTCGTCTCAACACACCTACCTGGGTGTTTCAAGTATACCTAGTAAGGCCTTGATTAGCTTGTTCAGGTGTGTTTGATTAGGGTAATAAAATAATAAAGAAAAATAACAAATAGTAAATTGTTGTGAGGACCGGCGCTAGACACGGCCCCCCTCATTTACTCTACCTACCCGGAGTTATTCGCAGTGTCTGTTCAAAATAAACAATCTCGGTCAAGCCTCCAATTTATGTTACGAACCCTTTTTTTAAACTCAAAATAATTAATCCATCAAGGGAACGCAACATAAAGAGTACACATGAATCAAGTTGTCTAACTAGTAAATTTATTACAACAAAACAAATCAGTTCAAAATCATGTGTCACAACTAAGCAAGAATGAATAAAGAATCCAAAACTCACGTTCTTCAACAAATATACAACACTAACATAAGACTAACAACACAACAATTAAAAAAAGACTTGAGGGGGAAAAAAACAAGGAAATTAAAGGAAAAAAAATTGAAGCTTGATGGCTGGCAGTAAAGTCTCCTCTCCCCGCTCAATCTCGGTCCATATTTATAAATATTTTGCCATATTTTGAAAATAGCGCAACTCGCCGCAGGTGCGTAAAGGCGGACCACTCTAGGAAACAAACAGTGAATGATGTCATGACACACACACAAGCACATACAGGCAGCAGCGTAACATAAACTGGACTGACACAGTTTCAATTTACTATAACTATATGTTAAGCAGCTTTGACACAATTTACATTGTAAAAGCACTAGATAAGTAAAGATGAATTGAAATGAATCTGCTAAAATGTGTACACGTTAATGGACCAAACAAAATATGATCTGATTTATTTTACATTTAATGTGCATAAAAATTAGTGTGTGTAGCCAATGTTTCCAGTGTCCTTTCACTTTTCAGCTTTTGATGAGAGTTTTTAAGACTTAATGAAAACTAATGTTTTATTTATTTATTTCAGACCTAATTGAAGAGAATGAGGGGAGTAAAGAGGAGAAACATCATGTCAAAATTGAGGAAAAAACTCATTTACAGACTGATGGTATTTTGAAAAGAAGAGACAAGAATCATTTCACCTGCACTCAGTGTGGAAAGAGTTTTGGAAGCCAAAGCAGTCTTAAAATTCACATGAGAATCCACACTGGAGAGAAACCATTCACATGCACTCAGTGTGGGAAGAGTTTCAACCACTCATCATCCCTTAATCTACACGTGAGGATCCACACTGGAGAGAAACCATTCACATGCACTCAGTGTGGGAAAAGTTTCAGCCAATCATCAAATTTAATAATCACATGAAAATCCACACTGGAGAGAAACCATTCACATGCACTCCGTGTGGGAAGAGTTTCAGCCAATCATCACACCTTAATCAACACATGAGGATCCACACTGGAGAGAAACCATTCACATGCACTCAGTGTAGAAAGAGTTTTAACTGCTCATCACACCTTAATAAACACATGAAGATCCACACTGGAGAGAAACCATTCACATGCACTCAGTGTGGGAAGAGTTTCAGCCAATTATCATCCCTTAATCTACACATGATGAGCCACACTGGAGAGAAACCATTCACCTGCACTCAATGTGGGAAGAGTTTTAACTGCTTATCCCACCTTAATCAACACATGAAGATCCACACTGGAGAGAAACCATTCACATGCACTCAATGTGGGAAGAGTTTCAGCCAATCATCATCCCTTAATCAACACATGAGGATCCACACTGGAGAGAAACCATTCACATGCACTCAGTGTGGGAAGAGTTTCAGCCAATCATCAAACCTTAATCAACACATGAGGATCCACACTGAAGAGAAATCATTAACATGCACTCAGTGTGGGAAGAGTTTCAGCCAATCATCATCCCTTAATCTACACATGATGATTCACACTGGAGAGAAACCATTCACTTGCACTTAAGCCGACTGGAAGTCAGACTGGAAACGCAAGTTTATGCGTCAAAAGTTCAAGCTTGGTGAACTCTGACCTGCGAAATTGCATCACTTGACTGTGAGACCATTCGAAGACCAAAACATGACCTCTCTGGACAGAAATTTAAAATATGGACCAATCGCTCACTTTTTTAATGTCTAATCATCTTGTTTAATCCCATCCCTTTTCACAGTGGCGTACAACAGAATTTCACAAGCTCAAACTCTAGTGTGACCACAGCTTCTGTGGGGGATGAGTTTCAGCAAGTCTACAGACCTTAATACACACATGAAGACCCACACTGTGTACTGGTTGGCCTTGATTTAATCACCTTAATTAAACAAAGATAAACCAGAATCCTCTCTTGGCTATATTTCTTAGCTAGAGTTTAGTTGAAGGATCATCTTTTAAATGTTTTGCAAAAAGAATACATTAGATCATACTTTACCACACAGGGTATCTTGATGGGTTCTGGCAAAGGAATTCAATGTCCACTCCAGCGAAGTAAATTAATAAAATATACTTTTATTAACAAAATGAAATCCAGTGAAAAAGTTGAATAAACAAAAAGACATATAACAGAAACAAAATCCTTACTTTATCCTCCGTTGAGAATAAAGGGCTGCTAACCTCCAGTATAGAGAGGTTAGGAACACACAATGCTGATCAAAATGGTTCAGCTTTTATACTTTTACAATCAGGTCATGCACATTAATATACCTCGTACATCATTGAGGTTTTGACACATTGGATTATGTTCACAGGGTACATGTTCAGTCAACCTTCTGGGTTTTCCCCATTATATATGAAAACAGTTTATAAATCACTAAGGACCAACAATACAATGTGGTCAAAACTACTTAGTTAAAATTCCAATAGTCAGCAAAACCTATAGGTCATGTCTTATGTGAACAAATTTATAGCTGTTCCTTAATATCACAAGAACATGAATCAACATCTAAATAATTAAATGCACCTCGTTGAGACAGCTTTAATCCTTTAATGCATTCAAACCATCACTATGCATTCAAGTTCAGTCAAGCTAGGGATGTTGTCGAGGTACCAGAGAGGGGGTCATCAGGAGGTAGAAGTTCCTTTCCTCTCCGCTCGGCCGCCTTGCGAGTCTTCTGCTTGTAGCGCCTCTCATTCCTTTTACCCTTGAGAGACTCAGCGAGAGTGGAGCTTTGGAGCATGGGGAGGTCAGAGTAGAGGAGAGGCCTGCGCTCGTACCTTTTTTGTCTCATATTAAAAATGGCATTTTCTCCTAAACCAATTTGCCTCACATCCCCTCTTGCCATTTGAAGTTGAGACACAAAATATTCGTTGTCTAATTCATCTAACACACAGATTCATATATACACTGTTGGAGTTGAACAGCCCATCCATCCGTGCCAATTAACCAAAGATTGAATAACTTTTCTCCTTTACGGTAAAACAGCTGGACGGTCAGCAAGCTACTTTGCCCCAAAGAGGCCAGAAGACCCCGGCCAATTCTTTTCGTCTGCGAGAAATTTCGCGAGGTCGTGGGTAAATTCATTAATTGGGCCATTGTCATCCGAACGATCATCCCATTGTGCCAAAGGATTTCCTCCGTCTTGGTACTCTCCCATAGGCCATCCCTCCATATCAGGACCGATTCCTGCAGATTTGATGTACAGGGTTTTATCGTTAGTGACAATGCCCATGTGGATTTCACCATCAACCCAATAAGGTCTGACAAATTATTTGCTGCGTCTGCGCCTTGCTTGAGTTATCACTGGAGCCCATGGTAAAATGGGTTGACCAGTAGCAATCATCAAATTTGCCAATAAAGGCTGTAATTGGCTGTCTCTCCAACAGAGGATATAATTAATTGTGTCAAAATTTTGTTCTTTGTCTATAAAACAATCCATACAACATTGTGATTCCACCCCATTGAAGTACCAATAAATTTTACAGTATTTCCTTTTACTATGGTCACAGATCAGGCGTTCCTGGCTTGATCCTCCTTCACACTGGGCCTAAGGAATTAATATGTCATAATTACCCCAATGTCATATTCATAGACAGTTACATCTTTCGGTTTCACTTTTCATCCCATAATTGATTCCAACTTTATGTTATACAATCATGCTAGATTACTCATATGAAAACAGCTGGTGCTTGGTTCAATATACATTGATTTTAAAAAGTTCATAAAAAACTTCATCTTTTTCAAAAATCTCAAAAAGCATAAAAAACCCAAAAACCCCCACTGATAACCATTATCTCTTGTGCCCAGGTATTTTCGCATCTTGGTTATGAAAGGACAAACGGAAATAATAACCATTTGTATGATCATAACTGGCTTTTTCCTTCTCATTATCTTCCCATATTTCTGGGTCATCACAATAAATTACTTATTTATAATTTAAAATTAATGGAATTTAATTACCTGTGCAAAGTTTTTTCCCGAAATAATGGTATCAGCTCTTCCACAATCGTTGTTTAAAGATGCCATTTCCAAATCTTTAGGTTTTAGATATTCAGAGAGCCAAGAAGTGTTTTCCACAGCGTTTGCTTTGTGAGAGACACCCATTCACAACTTCTTATATTATCTCTGCTCTGTTATGCTTCAACAATCTGCTTGTTATGTGGGCCTCAGACGCTCATAACTCATTGCCCTGCACGGTTTACACAGGCACCCTAGCAGATTACATAGCTGTGTAACTTTCAGGCAGACACATATGATTAATATACCTGCTAGCACACAACCCACAATAATTAGAACTAATTTTATCCATTTCCACCAACCTATAATAGTGTTCTTGATCAAATTAACAGCGGTCCCTGTACCTAACGCCACAATCACACCCGCGTTTACCAAAGCTCTTCTAATTTTAACTAGGGTTGAAACTTCATCAGTTTTATATCCAACCCGGAAACCCATCTGTTAACATAATACCAGTTAGCACCTACGCTCACACCTTCGATATAATTATCTACAATGTCAGTTAATCTCCGTTTACCATTGTAATACTGCAGATTAATAATACTACAATGTTTTCTGACCTGGTTTTCATACTTCGCCACTAGAGGTAGTACTGGTACAAATAGTGAATACCAGGGAATTGAACAGTTTATCTTATCACATCTTTTACGGATTTTTTCCGTTATTATTGAATGATTTTCCCATGAGCAAAAACTGTTTTCCCCCTTCCATAGTCGTATTTCCCCCCCCTGACGAGAGTATGGTGGCATATATTTATAAGTCCAGTTATTAAAGATATCTGGATCACACTCTTGTAGGTCAACCCCATATAAGCTTACAGTGTTGTTTAATCCATTGTCTTCATATAAATTCCATTTAAAACCGCTAAAACCGTGTAGTCTCTCTAGATGCTGAGAAAGCATTTGATAGAGTAGAGTGGGATTACCTTTTTTTAGCTTTAGAAAAATTTGCATTTGGCCCTAACTTACTTTCATGGATTAAATTATTATATAGTACACCTTCTGCTGTAATTTTAACCAATGGTATGCAATCCCGTTCATTTAATCTTCAGCGTGGAACTAGGCAGGGTTGTCCATTAAGTCCATTATTATTTGCTCTTGCCATCGAGCCCCTGGCAATTGCTTTACGTGAATGTCAGCAAATTGCCGGGATTACACGTAAGGATGCCATGCACAAGGTAACATTATATGCAGACGACTTACTGCTTTATATATCCAATCCACAAATTTCCCTGCCCCCGGCTCTAATTTTGTTAGAGAACTTTGGTAGGCTCTCGGGCTATAAGCTCAATTTACACAAGAGTGAACTTTTCCCGATTAACATGGTAGATAAGCAATTGCAGTACTCTAATATACCTCTGAAGATAGTTAAAAATAAATTTACTTACCTTGGTGTTTGTATTACCCGCCAGTATAAACAGCTGTTTAAGCATAATTTTGGAGTGCTCTTGGAACGAACTAAGAAAGATCTCTCTAAGTGGTCACCTTTAAGGTTATCACTTATAGGACGCATTAATTCTATTAAGATGACGGTCCTACCAAAATTTCTTTATCTTTTTCAAAGTTTACCTCTTTTCATTCCTTTATCTTTTTTTAAATCTTTAGATTCAGTCATTTCTACTTTCATTTGGAATGGGAAACATCCTAGGTTGAAGAAAGCGCATCTTCAAAAGCCTAGGTGTGAGGGTGGGATGTCACTGCCTAATTTTAAGTTTTATTATTGGGCAGCGAACATGCGTAATACATTGTACTGGTGGCATTATCATCTGCAGCCTAATAAACCATCCTGGGTAGATTTGGAGATGCATGCTCATAATCAAATTTCTCTCCCGGCTCTACTTGCGGCCAAGCGGCAATTGATTTCTTACAAGTTTATGGATTGCCCAGTGGTGAAACATTCACTAAGGATCTGGATTCAATTTAGGAAGTCCTTTAGTTTTGATAGCCCTTCTCTTCTCAGCCCTATAGCTCAAAATCATTTTTTTTCCCCTGCAATGCAAGACAGCTCTTTCAGAAATTGGTCTGATAAGGGGATAATATGCTTTAAAGACCTATTTATAAATAAAGTGTTTGCATCTTTTGATCAGTTGATATCACATTATGGGTTGGTTAAGTCTGATTTTTTTAGAGTCTTGCAAATAAGAGATTATGTTAGGTCCCTCTTACCGGACTTTCCTGTCTTGCCCTCTGGAAACCATTTAGACTCTTTTCTTTCCTGTAATATATTAGTTAAAGGCTCCATTTCTGTATTGTATAATCAACTTCTGAATCAGTCATCTTCCCCTACAGATTACATTAAGAGTGCTTGGGAAAAGGACCTTTGTGGTTCGATTTCAGATGATCTGTGGGACGATATTCTTAAACAAATTCACTCATCATCAATGTGTGCCCGGCACTCTCTCATTCAATTTAAAGTAGTGCACAGAGCTTATATCTCTAAGACTAAATTAGCCCAAATGTTTCCTGGTACTAGTTCTTTGTGCAATAGATGTCATTGTGCTGAAGGCACTTTATTCCACATGTTCTGGACCTGTCCTAACTTAGAGCATTTCTGGCGGTTAATATTTGATTCATTGTCTGTGATTCTTCAGCACAAGTTAGAACCAGATCCACAGGTGGCACTGTTTGGGGTTACTTCAGAGGAAATACAGTTGCCTTCATCAAAGTGTAAAATCATTGCTTTTTCAACTTTACTGGCACGCAGAGCTATTTTGCTAAAATGGAAAGATTCTCATCCTCCCACTCATGCTCAGTGGATTAGAGAAACTATGTCTTGTCTCTATTTGGAAAAAATCAGGTTTTCATTAAGAGGGTCGGAGGGGAAATTTTTTTAAGGTGTGGCAACCTTTTATTGATTATGTGGAAAATCTCAAATAATTTGATTTTACTGTACAGATGGTGTGTATGGTTATATGTTAGTATTTTTTTTTTTTATTATTTTTTTTTTTAAACATTTTATCTATATATTTGTCTATTTAACTTGGTTTTTATTTTTTATTTTATTTATTATTATCTTTATTTATGTTATTTTTTTTATTTTATTTTTTTTTTTCTCGTATTTAGACCTACATGTACAATTGTGAACTTGTTAATCTTCGGCTAATGTGAGCGCTACCCGCTAGTTGGATTGGTATGGGTCAGGGGTTTGTATTGTTGTTTTCCTGGTTTGAAAAACTGAAAATCAATAAAAAATATCTAAACAAAAAACCGCTAAAACCCATGTTCAACGTAGCTCCCCCCTTCCAATATTCATAGGTGTTGTTATCAAAGGAAACATCGATTAGATTTCTAGTATAAATGGTTTTTCTAAAGCTTGCATGAAAAAACCTCAGTTTATTAAATTGATGTTGATAAGCTCCTTTTAGCTTATGGCCAAAATCAAATTTAATATAGAACTTATTATGCCACAGGCCATGTACACTGTCTGTCAATCCCATATGGATTGGACTAGGCCTAATTATATATTCTTCCCCTAAAACAATTTCCCATTGGTAAACATATAATGCTAGGGCCATTCTATATTGCTGATCTGGAATAGATTTAATAAAATCTGTTATTCCACTTTCATTGGCTAATGCTTTAGGGATACCATAGCTACTGTCTAACATAAAGGGATGTATACCACGCCCATCCAACCAATTCTTATCAATAAAACATTTTATTGTTTGGCAGGTTTCATTTAAAACCCTCTCTTCTCGAATACCCTTGTATTTAACAAAATATTTCCATATGTTAAATATTTTACTTTCATATTGGTCCATCAGGTTTTGTTCATACAGTGACTCACCTTTTATATAACAGTACCAATATTCTGTTTTAGACAGATCTGTACAATATTTAACCATATTGTGTTGGAAGAAAGACGCCCAGGAATTTGATTTTAGTGACCCATATTTCTTGATGAGAAATTTAGCCCCACTAGAGCCAAAAGGCTTCATTCCTAGTTTATTAGTGCAATCCCTTTCACTGTCACAGTACTTTCCTTGGGTTAAGTGTTGCTGACATGTGACCCAATTAATTTCTTCATAAGGAATTATTGGTTTTGACTTGTAAACACCTAATATAAGGTGAGAACTATTCAAATCATCAGGCCAATATGTCACATGTCCTTTAGCTCCTCCCATTAACCAGTTGGTTAATCTGCGTTTCCTAGATGTGTCATTACCTGCTTCTGATAATAACCCCACCCTACTTATACGGTTACTATGTAAACCTCTAAGTATTTTGTCATTTTTTGGTGCAGTAAGGGAGTCACTCATTACCCATTGCTTTTCATTTGTTAAACTCTGCCAGCAATGGCCTACTGATTTGCTTAATTCTATTCCTACTTCCAAATTCCAGACACTTAGGCTACTTTCATTAGTCCATATTGTCTGATTTTCATTTAGGATTTCAAGCCCAATCAGTTTAACATGGGTGGCGTTTTCCACTATAAGCCTATCCCATTTAAATTTAACTTTGTTATTCATCAAACCATTATATTTGGATGGTATGAATAATGCATTTGGTTTTGAATGATTACATACCCAAAATCTGTCGTCAATGTCTTTAACATATGACTTCATCATAATCTCAAAATCACTACTATTGTAGGTTCTGTTTTTTACAGCTATTTCTTGATTTGGACATACCCAATGTTCAAATTTCTCGACACGTTTACACACATGTCGGGTCTCTTCTGTGCTTTCAGTTTTAATCTCCAGTCCTGAAAAGATGACACCTGTTAAAATTAATAGTAAAGACGAGGTTAGCATTATACTCATCACTGCACTCCCAATGCGTGACTCTGTACACTTAGTGCCAGCCTTCACCATTTTCTCCGGGTCACCTTTCTGCATGCTTCCTGCAACAGAGAATGGAGAAAAACCATGTTTCATCACCTAATCTGTCCCTCGACTAAATTTTTTCCAGATCCACTTCTTTAATTTAATTAGTTTATTTTCTGATTCTATATCCGATTTCTCATTTGATTTTGTCAAATAGACATTAATCCCCTCAATGCACTCTCCTATCCCCAAGTAACTCCCTGTTAAATTTAACAGAATGGTTAAATCTAGAACCTCCATTCTGGATTTATCTTCATCACTTGGTTCTGTAGTCATTGATGGATATGGCTGTGTGGATCTGATTATTTTAATCTGAGCTTTTCCCTCTCTAAAGCACTGTCGTGATCAATACACTGATATGTTTGTTTCACTGAAATAGCTGGGCTCATCCTTCTGTTCGCAAACTTTGATGCATTGGTTAAACGTCATTCCTTTTGCTGCTATAATTATAGCATCAGACAATTCACATTTAAACCACTTGGTGTCATGCAAGAGCCATATACACGCACCCCCGCTGCTCCTCTTGTAGCTTACATGCCTATGTAACTGTAATTTCACAGCGGTCTCCCACCCTCCTAGATGGGTGAGATACACAAGCCCATTTCGGAAGCTCTCGTTCCCTGTTAAAGACTCCTGCCCCCCTGGGATTCCCCCCGGGCAAAAGGACAGTTCTCTGAGTCTTTGGGCCAAGAATTCTGTATCTGTATTTGTCATAAGAGATACGGGATTTATATTCCAATCTGTCATTATTCTATTTTCAACCAAGGCTCCTAAAGCCTTTCTGGATTTTCTAGTCATCCATATTTGCTTTTTGCTTATTAACTTCAAGCATTTGCAATTGAATAAACACTTACATCTATCACATGATGTAAATACTTCCCCATCAAACAAACAACGACATTCTTTTCCTAATGCTAGGAATCGTTGTTTACATGACTGACAGTTTCGACATAGGCATCCATCCTGTTTTATCTCATATTGTTCGATTTCGACTTTTTGGTGTGATTCTCTGCAATCACCACAAATTGTGACGTGATTTAAAGCACAAGCTTCAATCTCTCCTAGCTCGTTCCACCACGGGAAATGAGCTTCTAAACCATGCTGAATTAGCAACTCTGCTTTATTCGGCCTATTAGCATATAAGCCTTCAGCTAGTTTAATCGCTACATTAGGTTTTGTACATACGGCGCAGTCTTCGATCCTGTAACTTATAGCAGGTGTACCTTCAACACTTATAGACTTTCTACCCAGAGCTCTGTCATATTCTGGCTTAAGCCATTTTTCAATGGTTAAGTTTCCAGAAAAACCTCTAATAATTCTGATGAAGCCTTTTTGCTTATAAAGGCCTTCACTAGACTTGAGGTCACAGGTCACGTTTTTCTCTGCCATTATTCCGGCTTTTTAATTAGGTCACGGAGACTCCAGATGCCGTTTGCTTCTAATTCGACCGTAGTTTTAGATGGCACGGATATAACTTTATCCTCTGTACCTAAATTTTGTTTAAATCTACGACCTTTTACCCTTCTTTGGATATATACAGTGTCTCCTACCTTTATCTGGCCCTTGCCTTGTCGGGGATTTTCCTCCTTTTCAGGTATAGGAACTCTGTAATTTAGAAATTTCAAGCAGTCATTAATCTGCTCGTCCCAATCTTTATCCTGATTTTTTTTTTTTTTTTTTTTACAAACCAAGATTTTGCTTCTTTGATCATTCTCTCCGCTATTCCATTACTAGCGGGTTGATATTTCACTGATTTGATCAGTTTTACACCTTCATTCTTTAGAAAGTTTTCTACTTCCTGTCCGGTAAGATTATGCGCATTATCGCCTCGGACACGATTTGGTGTTCCTCTATATTTAAAATATTCAGATAAGCTTTTAATCACTACCTGTTCTGTAGCTCTTTCACACGGATAAATCTGTGTGTAATTACTTGCCATATCTGTTATTAAAAGAAAATAACAATTTTTCTTTTTAGTTTGAGGCCTAATAGGCCCTGCGAAATCCATGCTGATTTCATCATTTTCCTGATCTGTTTTTATAGATCCGTAGTCATTATTACGTGAATCCATTGCCTTTCTGCAATTTGGACAGTTCACTTTTATCCTGTGATACTCGGATTTTAAGTTTTGAATATTTAGGCCTTAAGCATGACAATATAGCGCTAAATATTTCGTTGTAGGATGTTTCAATTCTACATGCAATTTCTCAAGTAAGTCTTTTTGACTTTCTTTTGTAATCGCCTGTACGGTACGAACATAATTATCTACCTCTTTATTTCCTAAGGCAGCTGTCGTACTCTGTGACGTATGACTGGTTTGATGTAATACAGTCGGCTTAATTTCCATGATTAGATCATTTATTACTCGCCAATCTTCAACTTGTTTTAATTGCTTCCCTTTGGAAGTATTAAAATCATTATTTTTCCATGTAGTTAGGTGTTCTTCAACAGCTTGATAAATATAGTCACTATCCGTTACTATATAACAATTAATATCATTAAGCTGTTTAGCTTTTTCTAAAGCTTTTCTGAACGCTTTAACTTCAGCTGCTTGAGCGCTTAAGCCTATCTCTAGGCAACCTTTGTCTGACTCGGTGACCTTCCGGCCCTTCTTCCGAATCCAAGCCCATCTAGTTTGTCCTCCTTCCGTTGTACCATCGGTATAATAACAAACTTTATTTATGGGTACGTTCGTGGTCTTTTCCCTTTTGGGGATCTTTTCAGCCAAAAAGCTAAACTGCGTATCATTTAGCAATAAAGACCATTTGGCCCATGTGTGAGAATGCACACGTTTGTTTTCGCTAATTAGGTTCTTAGCTTCTCTTACTATCTGATTTATACCCTCACCTTTAGCTTTAACTATTATTTGCTGATCCAGCGCCAAGCTTTTCAGGGTTAATAGTGATTTAGCTAATGAGGCTAAAATATCAGCACCGCTTAGGTTTTGCAACTTTTTCTGATTAGCCGCTTTAGTGCTGGATATAAAACTTACAGGATTTTTCTCATTTCCGTCATTAAAGAGGATTAATTCTATGTCATCCTCCGTATTAGCTATTTTTACTACCAACGGAGTGCTTTCATCTCTTCTGACTAAACGACCACTGTTTAAAGCTTCGTCGATTAATTTAGCCTTTATTTCGGATAACTTTTCATTCCAATTTAAAACGCCTCCTCTGGTTGCATTATAAAGAGGTTTCGCATGCTTGGCATATCCGGGGATTAAATCTCTTACAAAGTTTAATGTACCCAACATACTCTGCAATTGTTTTAAACTGGTTATATGTTTTCCTCTCAATTCCTTTAATTTATTTTCCGTAGTTTGTGACAGGAATCGTTCATTACCAGTTATCTGAAATCCTAAAAACTCGACATTGTCATTAGCAATTTCCATTTTCTTATAATTTAACCTAAACCCTTCTTTGGTTAGGCGACTTAAGGTTTCATCTAATATTTCAAGATGTTCTTCCTCGTCGTTTGTAACTATAAGAATATCATCGATGTATACAACGATTGGAAGGTCTTTAAGAATTTCCATCATTATGGCTTGAAAAGCATTTGGAGAATTCTTAAATCCTTGTGGCAAAACATTATATACATATTGCTTATTCTCAAAGGTAAAGGCCGTGCGCGCTCTGCTTTCCGGCGTCAGCGGCACAGACCAAAATCCATTTGCAAGGTCTATCTTTGACAATATTTTCCCTTCTGGGGCTGCGCTTGTCGCATCTCTTGCATTAATCAGATATCTCGTATCTGGTATTGTTTGTTTATTTAATGCTTTATAATTCGTTACCAATCTCCATCCCCCATCCGGTTTTGCATCCGCTTGAATTGGAGAATTCGTTGGCGCATTATCAACTTCTTTTATTATACCCTTACGTTTTAATTCCTCAATAGTAATTTTTATCTCTGGCAGCGCGCTTTTATTTATCGGGTATTGCCTTTGTGGTGGAGGGATTCCACCTTTTATTTCGTACTGCCATTTATCAGATAATTTTCCGCAATCATTTTTACTTCTTGCGGCGTGGGTTTGATATTTTCTTAATATCTCTGTTACTTTAGTGCGGTCGGCTTTGCTAGTTTCGGCCATTCGTTTTATTTCCTGCTCCAGGTCTACTTTTTTCAACCAACCTAATTGTTTATTTTGCAATATTGCGCTAGCATCTTTTAGTGTCATTAAATTATTAACACCTTTGATAATTTGCAAATTTTTCCAATCATAAACTTTATGCATTTCTACATTACCTCTAAAGTCTTTGACATTAAATGCAATTTCAATTTCTCGGGCTTCTTTAGGCAGCTGACTCACAACAGTGACATCTGCTCCTGTATCAATATCAAATAATATGCCCTCATAATTTATATTTAAATTCATATCTGCCGTTTCTATAACTTGATCAGACATGATGGCCTTTTTCCCTGGAGTCAGGCAACCCTATTCTTCTCGATTCTGAGATGACTTTCTGTTGCTGTAAACAACTCTGTAGCTTTTAACTTCTTTAGTTTTATTCTTTGATTTTGACTGTTTCTTTTTATTTCTTTTTTCTCTTAAGTCCTGTCTCTGTTCTGGGGTCATTCTTTCCCAGTTCTCTTTTGAGACATAATCGCTTTCTGCAGATTGTTGTTTAACATCTGACTTTTGGAATTTACTCTTATTCCTAGATTTTTCCTGAACTCTTTGGCTCGGATATTTCTCTCTGGGCACGTTTCTCTCTACAGCTTCAGCTCTCTGCTTCTGCTGCCTGCCTTTTCGTGCGGGCGGGGCTCTTTGAGCTGCGGCTCTGTGAGGCTGCACTCTCTGTTTGTCTGTAACAATCTTACGCTTCCTTTCCCAGCGGATGGCAAAATTTGATAATTCCACCCAGCTGGTTTCGGGCCCTAGCAGCTTCACCTCTGCTAGTCCAGGCACTAAATCTGTCAGTTCTTGGAGCTCTCGAATCAGCGAATACACAGATTCGACTTTACCCTGTCTGTCCAGACAATACGGGTAAACTCCAATCGACTTTATTAATTCAGCCCGCTCACTTCTTTCATCATCAGGGGTTTTGCCCAGAATCATCCCTAGCTGTAACCTTACTGTGGCCACTGCGATTTTACGTTTAGTATGATGGACTATCATAGCTTCGATTAAATCATCATCAGCTTTGTATAGCTCGCCCATTCTAACAATTTCCTGGGCTTTTTCCATCACTGTAGCTTCAGGGGAGAAGGTTATTTGTGTTAAGGGATATAGAGCTCGCTCATTTAATTCAGAAACAACATGAGAAGATTTTTTAGTTTTAGTAGGTCTTCCCAGCATTACTGATTTACGGACGGACTCTTCTTCAGAGGAGCTGGCCGCTTCAGAGCTGTCTGTCTCACCCGAAGCACTGGGCAGCGGAGTACCGCGTCTTACCCTTTCTTCGGTGATTAACTGCCTACCTCTGCTTTCTTGAGAGCTACTTTTAGCAAAGTGTTTTCTGATTTTATTTACCGTTCCTAATTTAGGGGTTTGCTTGCCTGGCTGATCTTCTTCTATCATTCCAGACCAGATTATTCCACTAATTAGGGCCTGAAGAGCGTCAGCCAGCTCGCAGATCATATCCAATTTAGCTTTCTGATTAATATCAGTGCGCTCCAATATTTCATCTGCAGTGCAGGCTGAGGCTAGGTAAATCATATCAGCATTTTCTCTTTGCTCTGCCCGCGTATCGCCCTCGACCTTATTTAGTTGGATTTTAAATCCCGCTGGGATTGTTACCCTTCTATTTCCGGCCTGTACGACACGTTTATCTACGTGGGCTGATGTTTTTCTGTCCTCGGAGCTCGCCCTGGCACCTTTCTGCCTAATTCTGCCTCTCGTTGGCAGGTCTCTGTCATCTTCTGATGACGAGTCGCTCGTGCTGTCATTTCTTAAAGGACTCAATCTAGGAACCCTATTTGTGGCGGTTTTTAAATGTTTTAGGGGGCTTTGTTTAATTATTTCTCTATCCCCTCGCATTTCCCCAGGGTTATACGGGGTGCTTGTTTTTGGTCCCCACTTCAGGGGAACCCTTTCTCTGGTATCTGTCTCCGTCTCCCTCCCCCTTCTCTGGGGTTGGAAGGTGACCTCAGACCTGTGCTGGGCTCCAGCGGAAACCTGATCGCCCAAGATAGAACTAGCTCTTTCTTCTTCCGATTCAGCATAATATTCAGGACTTATGGTCGTGCTATTATTTTTAAACACTTTTATCCGGCCTCTGAATCGTTCTGGGTATTGTACGGGACCCTCATGGTTATGTAGAATTAACTCTACTTGTTCACCGGTCTCCGTCGCTTTGTCTATTGCGTCGTACAACTCCAGCCAGTTAATTTCTTGATCCTTTACGCCTATGTAAACACAATTACCTATAGTACACGATTGAGGCGAAACATGTAAAGGATTCTCCTTTTTAATCGTTTCCAATTCCTCATCTGAGATAAGGTGGATTTGAATGCCTGAAACTTCAGTCATGTTTTTGTATAGAATATAGATCCGTATTTAGGTCTATGTGCACTTATCCTATACTCAGTTCGAGAGATTTCTTTTTCGGGCGTCCCCTACTTTTCTCTCTGATCTAACTATACTTCCTTTTACAAATTAAAATACTCTCCTCACTAAGGGGCCTCCATGTACTGGTGAGCCTTTATTTAATCACCCTAATTAAACAAAGATAAACCAGAATCCTATCTTGGCTATATTTCTTAGCTAGAGTTTAGTTTAAGGATCGTCTTTTAAATGATTTGCAAAAAGAATATATTAGATCATACCTTACCACACAAGGTAACTTGATGAGTTCTGGCAAAGGAATCAATGTCCACTCCAGCGAAGTAAAGTAATAAAATATACTTTTATTAACAAAATGAAATCCAGTGAAAACGTAGAATAAACAAAATACAAACAGAAAACAAAACTCCTTACGTTAACCTCCGTTGAGGATAACGGGCAAACCAACCTCCAGTATAGAGAAGTTGGAAAACACGCAAAGCTGGTCAGCGTAGTCCAGCCTTATATACTTTCACATACAAGGAATGCACACGCATATACCCCATTCATCTTTGAAGTTTGACATAACAGATTATGTTCATGCGTGTCCAAACACATAACTCTTTGGGTTTCCCCATTACATTTGACAACAGTTTATAAATCACTAATGACCACCTGTATAGTGGGGTCGTAACTATTTAGGTAAACATTCCAACAGTCAGTTAAACCTATTTATCATGTCTTGTGCGAACAAATTATAGCTGTTCCTAAATACCTAAAGAACATGATTCAACATTCACACCTTTTCATGCACAGGTTAAGACAGTTTTATGACCAGGCTTGGTGGTCATCACAGTCGTTAAGAAATTCTTTGCCTTGCACCTGCGTCCGGATCCCCACTCTCTCACGCACTGAGAGTCAAGCGTGCAAATTGGGAGGTCAGGTCACCTGAAGTTCCCACAGCTGGCTTGTTATCTCGCTGCGCCCTCTTGCGGAGACGTCTTGGCTTTCCTCTTCTGCTTTGCTTGATCACTTAGAGCTGTGCTCCTTTGCATTGGGATGTCGGAATACTTTAATGATCTTTTATGTCTCTTATATATAATGTCAGGGGAGAACTTGGATATCACAATATATATATATATATATATATATATATATATATATATATATATATATATATATATATATATATATATATAACCCCAGTGCTTAAGGATGCTTTAAAAACAATAGGAAAACAAGAAAAGCAATAACCTTAAGAAGGTAGAGAAAACGGGAGTTACATAAAATGAATGACAAAAGACACGAGAACAAGTGACGAAAGAAACTCATTCCTGTCTTTCAATGAGTGCTGATGTGGATTTAGGAGAACTAGGCAGCACACTCAGAGCTGCAAGATGGATTTAATTTAGTATTCTTATTATTAAAATATATCTGAATGAGGATCAAATGACTGAGTTGGTCTTTGAGAATGAAAATCAACCTGTTTGTTCCTGCAGATCTTCCTGTTTGACTCTGAATGTTTCTTCAATCTTCACATCTTCACTCTCCTCTTTAATAAACACCATCTTTATAACAGTGTGGAGATCAGTCGCTTCAGCAGGAGTTTTTCTCTGTGTTTGGACACTTTATCCTGTTTAAAATGAACAAAACGATAAAAATGACCTGTTTAAAATAAATAAAACAATGAACAGAAACAAAATAACTTCTCTTCAACACTTGCTTCAACAGTTTCTTTATATGAGAGTCATTAACAACAAGAAATCAGGTAAAAGAGCAAATCTGAGCAAGAAACAAAAGCCACAAATGAGCTGATTAAAATTAGTACTCCATTTCATTGAGGCAACGTTGGTTTTATAATCACACATTCATACTTTCTCCCCAATAGTATAATTTCAGAAAAGTATTTGCTAATAGTGAAATCATATTAGCAGCCAATGACTATCAAAGTACAACATTCTTCACAGTCACATAAATAGTGTTAATGTTGTTTTCAAGTCATACTTGCAGGTTATTTCAGACTGAATATTCAAAGTACTGTGGTAAACAATATAGGGACTATGTAAGTTGTCACTGAACGAATGTGAGAATAGAAAACCAACTTTACCTTTATCTCCATTTCTTATATATAGTGATGTACACTTAGAATGGAATGACATTATGCTGTTTAATAAACTAAACCTTCATTAAAACACTCATTACACACATTTCTGTTACTTTGTATGTTCTTATTTCTTTTGTTTGTTTTATTTACTTTATTGTTTGCTTACAGCAACGTTGTAGCACTTTTTTGCACAAGACAAATTTCCTCTCAGGGACAAATAAAGTTTATCCTATCTTTATTCAAACAATAGCCCTCATTACTGTGAGTAAAATAGTACTACGTTGTAAAGAGGGTTAAATAACATTGTCAACAGCAGGTACATAATTTTGCATTGAATGAAAAACCTGAAACTTTAATCAATCGCTTTATATTCATGTAAAAGCTTTAAAACGAACCTTTCTCTAGTTGAATCGCAGCACGGGAGTGGCGCAGCTTTATGACGTCACACGCCACGCCAAAATAAAAGTCTTTTTTGTTTAGCTTTTCACCACTTATGATTTATTGATAAATGTCTCCCTTGTTTTCCACTTTATACTATATCTGCTCTCTCTCTCTCTCTCTCTCTCTCTCTCTCTCTCTCTCTCACACACACACACACACAAACAGAGAGAGCTCAGTCTGTGTACTTAATGCTCCTTCTTGTATTAGTATAGGCTGTAACCAGATAATAGCTTAATTTGTGCTCAGATTTTTGTGACAGTACCTATGTATACGTAAAAGCAACTGTATTTGAAGTTTTTAAAAAATAATATATTATCAATATTGATTCAATGTGAGTATTTTCAATGATGGGAAATTAATAAATTATCAACAGTTATTTAATGTAGATAATTTCAACAAAGGCAATTTATTGAATTATCATTGTTGATTAAATGTAAGTATTTTTCAATGTTGGGAAATGGGTAAATTATCAACATTTATTTAATATCATTATTTTCAACAAAGGCAAATTATTGAATTATCAGCATTGATTTACTGTAAGTATTTTCAGTGTTGGGAAATGGGTAAATTATCAACATTTATCCAAAGCCAGTATTTACAACAATGGCAAAATGATTGAATTATCAATGTTGATTCAATGCCATTATTTTCAGTGTTAGGCAATGGGTAAATATCAATATTTATTCAATGTCAGTATTTTCAACAGTAGGAAATGACCAAAATATCAACGTTAATTCAATGTAAGTATTTTCAGTGTTAAGAAATGTGTAAATTATCAACATTGGTTCGATGTAAGTATTTACAACAATGGGAAGTGATTGAACTATCAACATTGTTTCATAATTTAATTCAATGCTGAATATTAAACCTCAACCAAAATAATGATTCTGATAGAATTTCAACAGTGAATTAATGCCACTCTGCTATCTGGGTAGTTATTACCTTGATAATAGAAAATATGAGCTAAGCAAGGCATCATGTATGACAGTTGCCAAAGTGAGATATGAGCTATATAAGAGAAAGATCATGTATGAACATATCGTCACCTTGGAATTCTAAGGTTCTATCTGCGTTCTGAATGATTTTGAGATATTGAGCTTCAAAGTTTTTGCATTCCATAGCAAACAGTATGTGTGTAACATTTGTTTTTTTAAATAAAAAGTCTTAAAATGTAAACGACTTATAAAAAAACCCATCCCATAATGTAAATAAGTTGTCATTTAATAAGAATATGTCAATAACTCAATTTTGACTAAGACGTCAGATAGAACGTTATAATTCTAAGGTGACGATATAGGACTTATATGTGGATATGAAGAAGCAAACAGGAGACGTATATGGCCTGTATATGCACCTCAATATTGCCTATATGTGGCATATATACACATATATGCAGCAGATATATTATCATATATGTGCATATATACTGCATATAGGTTTCATATATGCACATATATCCTCATATAGGTTCTTTCCATGCGGGCTGGGTCTATAGGCCTTGCTAAATCAGTGTGCACCATTTCTTCAGCTGCTTAGGCTCTAGCATCTGGCCCTCTATTTCTAGTATGGACAAACATTCCCTGTGTGCAGACTTCACAATGTAGGATGACTTTATCTTATGCATGTTTAGATTTTATAATGCTAGCATTCAGATATAATTTGAGTGTAAATTCAGAATGTGAAACTTACCATTTCAGTCTTCAATGAAGACGTAGGATGAGAAATGGCCTCAGTAGGCTTTTCTTTGTATGTTGTTGTTGGTAATAATCCCTATGTAGGAATCTACAAATGTAGTTTGTCCTCCAAAGTTGTTCTCTTTACTCAGCTAAATAAGCCACTGAACATTCTGTTAGGAAACTGGAATACTGTATATAGATACAACCCTGCCAAGCTACTGGATCTAGAATGTGATTGGATAAGACTCAATTGGCCCCCATTAATGCTGGAATAAAGATGCAAATGAGCAATGGGGAGCAGCGAAGACTCAAGACACATTACTGTGGGGGAAGTGAAGTTCAGCAGCTTTACAAACTATAGTTTTACAGAGAAATAATGATGTATTGGGAAAATAAGTTGACTTCAGCCATCTTCATTTGTTTTGTGGCTGTTGTTGTGTAGTGTGTAGGCCTATAGATGGAAGCTTTGCCAATACATGTCATGCTCCATTGTAAAAGTATTTAGTAGTATTTCTAAACATAATTTATTTTGAATCATGTTGTGGCTGCTGCATTTTGTAGTTATTGTTGATACACTTATGTTGAGGTACTTTGATTTAAAACACATTTAAATGTATTTTTCCCAAGCCTGGTTATAAAGTAATGCTAGAGTTGTGTGTTGTTTTTGTAGAAGCTTCTCAGAGTCTCTTGGCTGAAGTCTTTGTTTAAAGATGCAAATGAGCATTGAAGACTCAAGCCACACCGATGTTTTAATACACACAACTACATTCACTTATATAATAGTTATAGAAGACTTATGCTATAATACTGTGATATATTATCATTTATAGAAAGAAACCATTTCTAAACTTCACAGTGAGGTTTTATTTGTGTTAAGTTCAGTTAATACATTGACATGAGCTATCTATTAGCAATGTTTTAGTCATTTATTTAGCACTGAACTTGTTCTTTATGTGAGTTTAGAGTCCTTTATTTTTCTTAAAGCACATGCAGCTCATTACTGGTTTCTGTAAGACTGGCAACACCCTCTTAACAGGTCAATTATTTCTTTCCAAAAGTGTCTATAGATTCTAACTATCACAATGTAACTTGTTTCTGTGCCAATTTTGTTTACTTTCCTTCGGTTTTTAGTTGAACAGAACATGTGTGAGCAGCTCAGCTTTCTCGAAAGCCTCTTACTCACTTGGTAGGTAACAAAGATGTTTTTCCCTTTAATTATTACTTGTGTTTGTCCATATAAATATGCATAGAAATTCACAAAATAATATAAAAGATACCCTGTGACAAACCTTTTCTTTTAACACAGTAAAGCTATCACATACTGTTTTTGCTACTTTTGGCCTTTGTAGATCATTGTTTGTAAATTAATCACAAATGGATGAGACACACTGTAACTTTAAACTCATTTGTGTTCATTCCAGGTGCTGTGAAATGTTATGTATAATCTGCAGAGGCGATCAGGTGTGAGTAAAATGCCATATAACGGATCCAGTCCTCCAGCATTTTTTTTGCTTCAAATTAAAGTCTTTTACACTAAAAGCATTATGAAATTGGTCCTTTGTCGCTAATAATTGATTTATATTATCTGAAATATAACTAATTCTATTATATTTGAAAGTTAAACATTCAATTAGTTTGAATTGTCAATTAATATAAAAAAAATTACATTTAAATATGCATCTAAATTTGCTTCAATATATAAAGCTTTTAAAATGAGTGTGTATTGACCTGTTTGTGCAGCTAAATCTTTAACAAAAGTTGATTGATTTGCACTGATATTATAGTTTAAATTGCCGTCTTAAACATTTGCTGCATCAGCAGTGTTTATTTCTGGATTGTAAAAGTATTTACCTTCATTATATTTTTATATTATGATATATCTATAATCTACGACACAGAAGTGAATCGCAATGACTCGGGAGAAATGAGTCAAACTGTCTCTCTCATGTCTTGTGATTGGCTGTTTGCTGCACTTGTGTGTGTCGTGAGATTGGCTGTTTGCTGCACGTCACACTTTCAGCTGCGTATGCTCCAGAGTTGATCACCATCTAAAATTAAGTTAACAGGAAAGTTTTATATCAAGCATTGTCAAATCAATTAACATCGTCGTAACCAGGTTGGGTTTATTTGATTTTGTCAACTTCCAGAGATTCCTTTCTTAACCAGGAGAAGGAGGTAAAAAGCACTCACTCTGCATAATGGCATTCTGAAATCAAATTGAAACCAGCCTAATAGACAAAGTAATCAATGCAACCGAACCAATGCGCAAACAATCACAACGCATTAAAGGTTACCAAGACAGACCTCACAACGAGATAGATCTGTCTTGGTACAGGCACAAATCAAGCAACAAGTAACACAAAAAAATCAAGAAAGCCGCTTCTAGTCAGGAACTTCCACAGCACAGCAGCTTCTAAAGGCACCTACTCTGTCTAAAGGCTGATTTATACTTCTGCGTCAAGTGCACGTGTATGCTATGGTGCAGCCTATGCATGGACACATAGCCCCTCGCGTTTGACGCGCACCTCTCAAAAAATGTAACGCATACACATAGCGGAAGCTCTGTGATTGGTCGGCTTGGTAGCGCTGACGAGTGTGGGCAGAGGTGAGAGCCGCGTGCCCGATGCAGTGAGTGTTTACAAGTGTGGAGTCCCATGAAGGAACTCCGGATGGGGACTGTTGTTTTGTGTTTACCTTATGATTAAAGTTGTTGCTTGTCCGCCGGTTCCCGCCTCAAAATGAGCGAATTTAAACCACTTGTACATTAAGGAACTGTTCAGAAAAAACAAAACCCCAGCGAAGAAACAAACACCTACTGCCAGCTAGAGTTTCGAAAGTGTATTGCAGAGAAACAGAAACAGCGCGCAGAATTATAAATGCACGGCTATGCGCGAGGCTTGCACCGTGGGTCACGCCGATCACTTGACATAGAAGTATAAACCAAGCTTAAGGCAGGCTAATATCTAGTAGCAGCTGGGCATAGTTAATCAAAAAGCAAGTTAGGCCGCTGTCACGCTAGAGTTTGTGCTTGCAAAATTCTGGGGTACAGCGCTGTGAAAAGGGGTGGGATAAAACAATATGCAAGATTAGACGTTGATAAAAGCGAGCGATTGCTCCATATTTAAATTTTCTGTACAGAGAGGTCATGTCTTCCATCTTCTCATGCACTCACGTGATGCAATTTCAAGCTTTGCTCTTACCTTTGTAGAGTCCACTATCAAATCTGTAATGTATTTAGAATATTTAGAACTAGAAAATAATTACAACACAAGTAAAATTTGGTGTATAGGCAGTTTATACAGGGTAATTCAATGACAAGAGTTTTCTTTTATATATACACAATGCATAACTTTTCATGTGATTAACCTGCTCCACCTACACCAACTACAGCATTTCTCAGACTTCTTTTTCACCATGGTGTAATTACAGTGGTGGACATCACATAAAACAACATCTGCACTTAATCCTCTAACTTGTTTGCAACAATGAATTTTAAATATTTGTGTCACATATTCATTTAAATAAATGGTTCATTATAGGCAATTATCTTTAGTAATAGCTGCCTGATAGGCCAGACCATTAACTGGATAGGATCGTTTTACACATAAGAAACCTGTTAACAGGTATAGCTGTTCATGCCAATACCAACTTGATAGCCTAAAGCATATTACATGATCAGGACATGCCTTACATCTCTTAAGACAAATAAGCAGAGGTGTCTATAACAATACATGCTTGTTTCCCCAAATCATTACAATCTGAATGGTGCCTTTTCACATATTTTGAAATTAGCTAGACAACCATTAGTAAGTAGTTCTTCACCAATACCAGTTTAATACCTCAAGTTATTACACTACAGCTAAAAAAACAAAGGAGTGGCTTCACAACAATTCTGTGACTGTTCTTGAATGGCCCAGCCAGAGCCCTGACTTAAACCCAATCGAGCATCTCTGGAGCGACATAAAAACGGCTGTCCACCAACCTGACAGAACTGGAGAGGATCTGCAGTGGATCCCAAAATCCAGGTGTGGAAAAACTTGTTGCATCTTTCCCAAAAAGACTCCTGGCTGTATTAGATAAAATTGGGCTTCTGCTAAATGCTGACCAAAGGGTCTGAATACTCAGGAGCATTGAGATATTTCAGTTTTTCTTGCTTAATAAATCTGCAAAAATGACATCAATTCTGTGTTTATCTGTCAAAATTGGCTGTATGTACATTGAGGAAAAAAATACTTAAATGATTTTAGAAAATAACAGCAGAGTGAAACAAAAGGGGGGATACAAAAATTTCAGTACTCACTATATAAATATATATATATTTTTTTTTTCTGTTTATTTTTTCCCTCAATTTCTGTTTAACGGAGAAATTATTTTCAACATTTCTAAAAATAATAGTTTTATTAACTCATCTCTAATAGCTGATTCATTTGATCTTTGCCATGATGACGGTACATACTATTTTACTAGATATTTTTCAAGACACTTCTATACAGTTTAAAGTGACATTTAAAGGCTTAACTAAGTTAATTAGGTTAACTAGGCAGGTTAGGGTAATTAGACAAATTATTGTATAATGATGGTTTGTTCTGTAGACTATTTTTTGACCTTAAAATGTTTAAAAATAAATAAATAAATAAATAAATAAACTGCTTTTATTCTACCTAAAATAAAACAACTGTATATATATATATATATATATATATATATATATATATATATATATATATATATATATATATAGTAGGGCCTCACACATGTAAAACACAATTATGCAGTGCGTTAACTTTAGATTAGCTTAAAGATAATATTACGGAATTTAAAGCAGCTTTGAAGGAATCAACTCTTTTAAACTGAACAAACGAATCGTTCAGCACTCGTTAGAACAGATAGTGCTGTTGACTCCAAAATGAATATTGCTAGTTGAAATAAAGTAAAAACACTTTAATACTTAAGCAAGGTAACAAGATCTAGGTATAAGGCAATAAATTCATAAGTATACACAAGCCACTTTCTTTTCAATACAAAAGAGACTTTATTGACTACAAACAAAAGTAACACAAACACACTTACAAATGCACATCCATACCGGTTGCAGACAAGGAATAGAGTTAGGAGAGATATGATGTAAAACCTCAAGATATAAAACTTAACCAAGCGAACTAAATAATCAATTCAACCTTCACTGTGACTCAACTCGTTGGACTAGAGGTGTGATTTTCACTTTGAGGGCGATAGGACACAGGTTCAAATCCCTGATTCTATTCCTGATTCCTGTTTCTATGTGTAAGCTTTTAAAGGGCCACTCTGAAGCACTAGATTAGGAAGCACTGCTCAATGCACCATGCATGTGAAGCCATGTGAAAAGGACATTTTTTTTCTGTGGCTCGTTGGTCCAGCGGGGTGATTCTCTCTTTTAGTGTAGGAGAGGGGTCCTGGGTTGAAATCCCAGATGAGCCTTTGCAGTTGTCTTTTGTTTTAAGGGACATCATGGCTTTCACAGTGGCCTGTTAAAATGCCAATTTACAAGAAGATAGTATCTCATAAAGGTCTTGGTTCCATGGTGTAATGGTTAGCACTCTGGACTCTGAATCCAGCAATATCAGTTGAAATCTTGGTGAAAGGGTTATGATTCTGGCTTAGGGTTTGAATCCAGGGATCTGACCTCAGTGGAACCTTTCCCTTCTTTCCTAGCAGTTTCAAACAGTGAAATGAATGAGACCAATTACAATCAAACCAATCAGTGAGTGGTTCTGATATTATGCACTGAGATAGCTATTTGATGCTATCAGGATCCTCCTCCACCAATGGCTTACATAACGTTATACGTAGTTTTCCCATGCAGCTTGATTCTGTGAAATGGATATGAGATTAATTTACCTCACTGAAGCTGCTGGATGAAAACAACAACAATTTAAAAGCAAACAAAAATGACTCAACTTGTTGGTCCAGGGCTGCGAATCTTGTTTTGGGGGGACAAGTCCTGGGTTCCAATGACACACAAGTCCTGCTTCAACGCTTGAACGTTTGAAGGTATGTTCTGACTCAATTGTTAAATAAAGATTTCTTCAGTTGCAGAATGGAAGCCGGGCTTGCAGTTATCTTTTGTTTTGAGGGACATCATGGCATTTACAGTGGCCTGTTGCAATGCCAGTTTGCAAGAAGATAGCATCTCAGAAGGGTCATGGTGTAATGGTCACTGAAGCTGCTGGATATAAACAACAAAAACAATTTATAAGCAAACAAATGACTCAACTTGTTGGTCTAGGGCTGCGAATCTTGTTTTGGGTGGGAGAAGTCCCAGCTTCAAATGACAAAAGCCCTGCTTCAACGCTTGAACGTTTGAAGGTATGTTCTGAATCAATTGTTAAATAAAGATTTTGGACCATCCGATGCGTCTGATGCCATGTGAAAACTTCATGCTTCTGTGGCTCGTTGGTCTAGGGGTATGATTCTCACTTTGGGTGTGAGAGGTCCTGGGTTCAAATCCCAGATGAGCCCTTGCAATTGTCTTGTGTTTTACAGGGCATTATGGCTTTCATAAAAAAACCTCTTTCGAAAAGCTCTTTTTTTTGGAGAATGCTGGCTTCTGTGGCTCGTTGGTCTAGGGGTATGATTCTCGCTTCGGGTGCGAGAGGTCCCGGGTTCAAATCCCGGACGAGCCCTTACAGTTGCCTTTTGTTTTGACGGACATCATGGCTTTCACAGTGGCCTGTTGAAATGCCACTTTGCAAAAAGATAGCATCTCAGGAGGCTCTTGGTTCCATGGTGTAATGGTTAGCACTCTGGACTCTGAATCCAGTGATCTGAGTTCAAATCTTGGGGGGAACCTTTGGATAAAACCAATTGCAATCAAACCAATTATTGATTAACTCTCTAACTACACGCATCGATAGCTGTTTGATGCTATCATAATGCTCCTGCACCAATTGCTTACAAGATTATATGTGCCTTTGCCAAACAACTTAAAATCTGACAGATGGATAAGACCAAATCCCTGACTGAAGCTGCAGGAGAAACAACAACAAAGTATAAGCTAACAGACGACTCGGCTTGTTGGTCGAGCGGGGTGATTCTTGCTTTTAGTGTAGGAGAGGTCCTGGGTTTAAATCCTAAACGAGCCCTGCTTTAATGCATATGCCTTTGCGAGTTTGTTCTGAATCAATCCTCGACTAAGAATTTCTGACCACCTTGTGCTTCTGAGCGCTGCAAGGCTTTTCTATAAAGCTGGAAGAGGATCAATACAAAACAGCAAATGCATTGGCCGTGAATCGGACCCAGGTCTCCCGCGTGGCAGACAATAATTGTACCACTGAACCACCAATGCTGATTCGCTTCTTTTGTTACCCTTGTGGGGTGTGAGCACCATACACAGCAAAATATGGGGACCCAAAACAACTCTGAGGTAGTTAATTTCAACACTTTGAAGGTGTCTCATGGGGTCCGCTCCCAACAGAGTTAGATCAACACTTTCAAAAGTGTTGGCACGTTGACACCGACATTAGAGTTAATTTTAACTCTGAGCAGAGTTAAAAAATTTAACTATATTTAACACCGCCCAGTGTTTTTACTTCAATATATTGGTATTTTATTCAACTCTCTTGAGTGTAAATATGGTAAAAGGTAAAATAAAGACTGTAAATTACAAAAAATATATATTTTATTTGAAAACATTCACCACTTCAACAATTCATTCAGTTTTTAAAATGCAACAATATGCCAAATATGCTTTATCATTTTTATTATTACAGACAGTATCAACACAATATGTATGACCAGTGCTCAAAAAGGCTGTTCCAGTCCTTTGGTCCACACATAGACCGAGCTGGCATGTCTACTGATGTTTTGACAATTAAACTTCACGTTTCATCAGAGCAATTTGAAAAAGTTCAATATAGTGTCACTCATAGTTTTCTTCTAAAAATACATTTTAAACTCAAAAGAACAACTTGGCTTGCAAATCTTTTACTTCTGGTGTTTCATCAATATCAAAGACAGCAGTCTGAATGAAGGTATAAATGCTGTAAACTTGTATGAAAACAAACTGGACCTAGGAAATCTCATCAAGCATGTCCGGTGAATGATATGCTTCCCAGCCACAGGATGACCTTGGATGTCCCTGACGATGTAGTAGCTGCTGATCGCTCGTCTGGTGGTTCCTGATGCAAGGATATAGGGTAGCTGATGCTCATCTCAGAACTCTTCAAGACTCCAGCATGACTGAGAAAATGTTTGAAAACAAATTGCTATCAAATTCTATTATATATTCAAAAGAACATTTAAAGTAAATATAACATATTCAAGAAATCTAAACTCACCTTTTGAAAATCACCATGATGATCCACAACTTTACTCTCCAGCTGGTTGAGGCAGGGGCGCCGCTAAGGGGGGGAAAGTTAGGACGATTCTAAGGGCCCATGCACTCTAGGGGCCCCCAGAGGTCTGCTTTATAATTAATAACAGTACTATAATGTAATATAAATTATAAATGTATCTCTAAATTACAAGTAAAACAATTTATTAGAAATAAAAATATGGCTTATATCTGCCTCTCGTGTCTGTCACTGTCAAATTGCACCCCCACCTCCTTTCACTATATGGTTCAGTCCGTCAGTAGCGGGAAGAGAGAGTTGACGCTTTGTTGAGTGCGCTCGTCAGGTAAACTGTCAAAGCAGCGATGTCCTCGAGGTTAACAAAGACTAAATCCGGTCATCAAAAACGAAAAGAGAGGTTTCAAAAAGCAGAGAGAGAGAAAAAGGGACGGCAGTTGCTATCAGTTTTTTGATAAGAAAGGTAACGTTATGTTTATTCACAGAGCACGGAGCTTTCTTTAAAAAGCTTAATTTACTTTGCTAATGATGAGCTCTATATGTCTACCTCATACATAGATGCAGATTCGTCCTCACCCACTCTTCCCTACGAAGTTCCCCAAACTCATCTCACAGTTAAAGAAGCAGGTAACAAGGATATCACTGAGATCCTGCGTTTAAATACAGCATATGCATTACAGTCTGCGTTTAAGTATAAATTTCACTATGATATTAACTTAATTGTTGACACATACACATACAGATATTCTTTTCTTCTTTAAATATTTCCCAAATGATGTTTAACAGAGCAAATTTTCACAGTATGTCTGATAATATTTTTGCTTCTGAAGAAAGTCTTATTTGTTGTATTTTGGCTAGAATAAAAGCAGTTTTTAATTTTTTTTAAAAACATTTTAAGGTCAATATTATTAGCCCCTTAAAGCTATTTTTTTTGATAGTTTACAGAACAAACCATCATTATACAATAACTTGCCTAATTACCCTAACCTGCCTAATTAACCTAGTTAAGCACTTTAAGCTGTATAGATGTGTCTTGAAGAATATGTAGTCTAATATTATTAACTGTCATCATGGCAAAGATAAAATAAATCAGTTATTAGAGATGAGTTATTAGAATGATTACAACACCAGAATGACAAAAGAACATTTCTTATTTATGGGTCTCATTGTAATATAATTGTGTCTTAATGATTTTTGTCACTGTTCTAGTGTATTGCACATTGTATGAGACACTATTGCAGTACAGTAAATAGTTACACATTAGTGTTTTGTGTGTTTAAGGGTTTTAGAGGGGTTTTGGCCACTTCCAGGCTGGTTTCCAGCCATTTCCAGTCTGGTCTTAGCTGGTCAGGCTGGAAAATTACCAGCTAAAACCAGCTTGACCAGCCTGGTTTAAGCTGGACATAGCTGGTTTTGGCTGGGCTCCCAGCCTGGCTAGGCTGGTCAAGCTGGTTTTAGCTGGTCATCTCCCAGCCTGACCAGCTAAGACCAGGCTGGAAATGGCTGGAAACCAGCCTGGAAGTGGCCAAAACCCCTCTAAAACCAGCCTGGTTGACCAGCTAAAACCAGCCAACCAGCCTAGGCTGGTTTAAGCTGTTTTTTGTCAGTAGGGAAATGTTAAAGTTTCAGTGAATATTTGATTACTGTTCCTTTTTTTGTACTACATTTACATTTGAACAATAAAACGTCTGTTAGCTACAGCCATGGTCGTTCTCTTACTAAAAACTGATAATAGTGGACAAAATCAATAATAAAATGCATAGGTCAGTATAACTACATTGCAGACAAAGAGTTTGGATAGCTAGCTTGGTAGTAGGGGGCCCATCCTCATATTTTTTCATGGGGCCCAAATTTGCTAGCGGCGCCCCTGGGTTGAGGTGACAGGATATGCAAAAGTAGAAAAAAACATATATCACTGTTGGAATCTCCAAAACCTTTCTTTTCTTTTCTGTTAAATTCCATAATGTGATCTTGATCTTTTCTCCAATAATTATTGACTTTAAAAAGTTATTTTTAATGACATTTTTAATAGTTTGAAGTGAAACTGTATATTGTCTGGGTTGGTGGTGTACATTATGGTACAAAAACTTTGTAATAAACTGCATGAACATTGTCTGTTCATGGACTTAATTCTCTCTATATTATTTCTTACACAATATAATATTTAAAACTACACAAATGTCAAAAAAGTCAAATAAAAGTTTCAACATCAATTATTGACCAAGTGGAGATCAATGCTGCAATTTGTACACAATTAATAAACAAAAACAAACATGAATTATGAAATACGGAAACTGTTAATTCACACACATACATATATTGCAACCTGTGTGTGTGTGTGTGTGTGTGTGTGTCCAGATTAAACTTGTTTGGCCCTTCCAGGTACAGTATTGGTGTCAACCTTCCAGGAGTCTAGCAGATGTTTCAGGTCCAAATAGAATCTAAAATATTAAGATACGCAGAAGGGGAAAAGTGTAAAGCAAAGAGCAAAACATTATTTAAGTAACAGTTCACCCACCATACTAAACTTATCACCTTCATGTCATTTGTTATTCTCTAATGCTGTACTGCCCTCTCAGCTTATTGTGAAACAAATACAGAACTTTATCAAACCTATATTATTCTCTTCCATGACATACCTTCATTATAATCACCATGAATGACCAAGAAGGTGTGCTTGGTCATTCCACCAACTCTGTAAATACACAATCTCAATCAGTCTCTACTCAGTCATCGCCACAGTCAGGGTCTTGTATCATTGTATGGAGAACTGTGGCTGTTAAAAAACAACACATTAGTATCTAACACATATGCATAACCTTCAGATTAAAAAGAAAAGGTAAACCTACCTTCAGCGATGAACATCACAAAGCATGCCTGACGTTCCTTCACATACCTTTTGATTCAGGTGTTGATTCTTGATAATAATTCTACAAATCAAACCTGTAAATAATACAATAAACAAGATTGTAAGTTTTAACAAAATGAAGCTATTTCACAGTGTTTACACGCATTTGTTAGCTAACTATACAAAGGGCAACAAATGAGCCATTAAAATATTAATTTATATAAAATAAACAAACAATATATTGTGACATGTATTACATAAAATGCAATATTATCTGGAGGTATTGCAGATGCAGAAAGCTTCCCTTGCTAGTTTTGGTACTAAAATACAGAATAAAGTTGTAACCCCAGGTAAGATGCTGACAACAGATTGCGGATCCAAATGCAGGCTTTATTTAAAGGGATGGTCAGACAAGCAATGATCAACACAGGCGCAAACAGATGTATGAGGGCAATCCTGAATCGTGGTCAATGTAGCAGGCAGATGGTCATAAGGCTGGCAGCAGACAGGGAGAAATCAACAATCAAAGCGAGGGTCCAAACACGGCAAGAACAAGACTAGGTAACGCTAGGAATTGTGACTGTGAACAGGTAACAAGACTCGGCAATGGAGTGAGTGTATGTTCTGCTTATGTAGTGTGTGTGATCAGTTCTTGAGTGGCTTCAGCTGTGGGATGCAATCAGTGATGATGTGGAACCGGTTGTGTGTGATGTCAGAGTAGTGCATGTATGGGGATGTAGTCCATAAGATGGCGGATTTGTAGTCCATGAGTGAGAGTGCATGTAACCCAGCGATCTATGGGAGAAGATCGCTGGTGATTGTGACAGAGCCCCCCCTCAAAGGAGTGGCTTCCAGACACTCCTACCATAGTTCAGGCGGGAGGTGGAGCGGAGGCGGAACAGGGGGAGGGATGGAGGGCCAGGACCATGCAGCGGAGGCGTGCCTGAAGCATGAAGCTGCGGAAGGCCCGGAGAGTGGAGCTGTACCAGGCCTGGAGTATGGAGCTGTACAAGGCCTGGAGTATGGAGCTGCAGAGGGCCTGGAGCGTAGAGTTGCAGAGGGACTAGAGCTTGGAGTTGCGGAAGGCCCGGAGCGTGGAGCTGCAGAAGGCCTGGAGAGTGGAGCTGCGGAGGGCCTGGAGCATGGAGTTGGAGCTGCGGAGGGCCTGGAGCGTGGAGTTGGAGCTGCGGAGGGCCTGGAGCATGGAGTTGGAGCTGCGTAAGGCCTGAAGAGTGAAGCTGCTGAGGGCCTGGAGTGTGGAAGGCCCGGAGAATGGAGCTGGGGCTACGTAAGGCCTGAAGAGTGAAGCTGCTGAAGGCCTGGAGTGTGGAGTTGCAAAAGGCCTGGAGCATGGAGCTGAAGTTGGTCTTGGGCTTAGGTTCAGCAGGCACAGGCAGTTCATATACCCCCCATGGATCAGGAGGCTTTGGTTCAGGGGGCACTGACGTTTCAGATAACCCCAGTGGGTCTAGAGGCTTGGATTCAGGAGATACAGGCAGTTGATTTAACCCCAGTGGGTCTGGAGGCTTGGGTTCAGGGAACTCTGGTAGTTCATTAAACTCCAGTGGGTCAGGAGGCTTGGGTTCAGGAGATACAGGCAGTTCATTTAACCCCAGTGGATCTGGAGGCTTGGGTTCAGGAGATACTGGCAGTTCATTTAACTCCAGTGGGTCAGGAGGCTTGGGTTCAAGGAGCACTGGCAGTTCGTATAACCCCAGTGGGTCAGGAGGCTTAGGTTCAAGGAGCACTGGCAGTTCATATAACCCCAGTGGGTCAGGAGGCTTGGGTTCAAGGAGCACTGGCAGCTCGTATAACCCCAGTGGGTCAGGAGGCTTAGGTTCAAAGAGCACTGGCAGTTCATATAACCCCAGTGGGTCAGGAGGCTTAGGTTCAAGGAGCACTGGCAGTTCATATAACCCCAGTGGGTCAGGAGATTTAGATTCAAGCATCACTGGCAGTTCATATAACCCCAGTGGGTCAGGAGGCTTTGGGACGTCACACGGCTCTGGCAGTACTGGGAAGTCACGTGTCTCTAGCACGTCACACGACTCTGGCAGCCCTTCCTGAAACTCAGGTGGTAAATCTTGTCCTTTGTGGAACTCAGGTGACGGCTCTGGCCTTTCGTGGGACTCAGGTGACAGCTCTGGCCTTTCGTGGGACTCAGGTGACAGCTCTGGCCTTTCGTGGGACTCAGGTGACTGCTCTGGCCTTTCGTGGGACTCAGGTGACAGCTCTGGCCTTTCGTGGGACACAGGTGACTGCTCGGACCTTTCGTGGGACTCAGGTGACTGCTCGGGCCCTTCGTGGGACTCAGGTGGGTCTCGTACCCCTGGCCCTTCAAAGCATTCAGGAGGATCTGGCGCCCGTGCTTCGGGGAATTCAAGTGGGTCTGGCGCCCGCCCTTCGGGGGATTCAAGTGGATCTGGCGCCCGCCATTCGGGGAATTCATGTGGGTCTGGCGCCCGCCATTCGGGGAATTCAGAAGTTTCTGATGCTCGCCCTTCGAGGGATTCAGAGGGTTCTGGCGCCCGCCATTCGAGGGATTCAGAGGTATCTGGCGCCCGCCATTCGAGGGATTCAGAGGTTTCTGGCGCCCGCCATTCGAGGGTTTCAGAGGTTTCTGGCGCCCGCCATTCGAGGGATTCAGAGGTTTCTGGCGCCCGCCATTCGGGGAATTAAGAGATACCTGGCGCCCGCCATTCGGGGAATACAAAGGGTTCTGGTGGCGTCAATGGCTCTAGCGACTCTGGCGGCGGCAACGACTCTGGCAGCTCTGGCGGCGACTCTGGCAGCTCTGGTGGCGGCGACTCTGGCAGCTCTGGCGGCGGCGACTCTGGCAGCTCTGGCGGCGGCGACTCTGGCAGCTCTGGCGGCGGCGACTCTGGCAGCTCTGGCGGCGGCGACTCTGGCAGCTCTGGCGGCGGCGACTCTGGCAGCTCTGGCAGCTCTGGTGGTGACTGCGGATGTGGCAGCTCTGGCAGTGACTGAGGATGTGGCAGCTCTGGCAGTGACTGAGGATGTGGCCGACTGGAGGCGGCCATCTTGTGACATGGCATACTGGAGGCGGCCATCTTGTAAGCTGGAAGACTGGGAGTGGCCCTCTTGTGCGCTGGGGAACTGGAGGTGGCCATTTTGTAAGCTGGAAGACTGGAGGTGGCCATCTTGTGACATGACAGACTGAAGGCGGCCATCTTGTGACATGGCATGCTGGAGGCGGCCATCTTGTGAGCTGGAAGACTGGAAGTGGCCCTCTTGTGCGCTGGGGAACTGGAGGTGGCCATTTTGTAAGCTGGAAGACTGGAGGTGGCCATCTTGTGACATGACAGACTGAAGGCGGCCATCTTGTGACATGGCATGCTGGAGGCGGCCATCTTGTGAGCTGGAAGACTGGAAGTGGCCCTCTTGTGCGCTGGGGAACTGGAGGTGGCCATTTTGTAAGCTGGAAGACTGGAGGTGGCCATCTTGTGAACTAGGGAACTGGAGGCAGCCATCTTGTGAACTGAAGGATTGATGACAGCCCTCTCGTGAGCTGGAGGACTGAAGGTAGCCATCTTATAAGCTGGAGGACTGAGGGCGGCCATTTTGTAAGCTGGAGAACTGGAGACAGCCATCTTTTGAGCTGGAGGACTTGAAGCGGCCATCTTGTGAGTTGGAGGACTGAAGGTGGCCATAGAGGTAGCCATCTTGTGAGCTGGAGGACTGGACTGATCAACTGGGGACAGGAGTATGGGTGATGCCAGCATAATGGTATTTATGGAGGGAACAGCAAGCCCCCTTGCCGGCGGGGCTTTCTGTCTATTGCCCCCCCCCCCAAAAAACATTTAGGGGTCTCCTCCACCTCACCTACGGTGAAGGTTGACCCAATGGCTCGTAAAGCCACATCTAGGGCTTGCTGGAAAGACCCCCGAGGACCATAACGGATGAGGGTGGATTTTAGTGGTTCATTTAGTCCATTATAGAAAAAAATCAATAAGTATACAGTCCAGGAGACCCAGCTAACATAAGACCAGCGGGCCACTAGCGGCCCGCCGGCGGCAAAGTCGGCGGTCCACCGGCGGGCGCCGCCCGCGGTCCACCGGCAATTTGCTCATCGTTATTCCAGCGGCCCACCAGCGGCTCCCGCC
>CAIGQS010000064.1:152565-155065 GCA_903798195.1 Danio kyathit
GACTCTGGGAAGTGTATTAGCTGTCAAATGAAGAAATTAAATAAGCTTACAGGCACCTGGTATTCCCAGGCAGTCTCCCATCCAAGTACTAACCAGGCCCAACCCTGTTTTACTTCTGAGTTCAAACGAGATCAGGTATGTGCAGGGTGATATGGCCGTAAGCGACAGCTGCTGTCAAGATCTGGTTATTTAAACGAGGCACAGCACCAGGACCCGACCGCAGTTTAGCTCGCATTGACACAGCTCCGACAGAAACAACGCCCTTGTCCCGTCAATTGTTCACGCATGGGTTTATTTGTCCCACCCCTCCCAAATAAAATGAGTACGATAAACAACACTAGCACCAGAACTGTGACTCTGGGAAGTGTATTAGCTGTCAAATGAAGAAATTAAATAAGCTTACGGCACCTGGTATTCCCAGGCAGTCTCCCATCCAAGTACTAACCAGGCTCAACCCTGTTTTACTTCTGAGTTCAAACGAGATCAGGTATATGCAGGGTGATATGGCCGTAAGCGACAGCTGCTGTCAAGATCTGGTTATTTAAAAGAAGCACAGCACCAGGACCCGACCGCAGCTTAGCTCGCATTGACACAGCTCCGACAGAAACAACGCCCTTGTCCCGTCAATTGTGCACCTATGGGTTTTATTTGTCCCACCCCTCCCAAATAAAATGAGTACGATAAACAACACTAGCACCAGAACTGTCACCCGGGGAAGTGTATTAGCTGTCAAATGAAGAAATTAAATAAGCTTACAGCACCTGGTATTCCCAGGCAGTCTCCCATCCAAGTACTAACCAGGCTCAACCCTGTTTTACTTCTGAGTTCAAACGAGATCAGGTATGTGCAGGGTGATATGGCCGTAAGCGACAGCTGCTGTCAAGAGCTGGTTATTTAAAAGAGGCGCAAGATATGTCCGGTTCACAGTTCTTTAAAATCTCACAGTCTCAGAATCGACTAAGTCCGTTTGGGGGATGGTGGGTCTGACCGGCGGTGTCTCTGAATCGACTAAGTCCGTTTGGGGGACGGTGGGTCTGACTGGCGGGAACGACATGAAGACTTCCACCGGTAGAGTTGTTTAGACCAGGCCCAAGCATGCCAGGCCATGCCCGATGGGAGACCACCCTTCCCGGACGTCCCGCACCTGGAGGTACGTGCCCGACCCCAGTTGCCTCTGACCTGCCATTGTGTTTTCGGAGAAGGTGCAAAAGAGTGGACTTAGGTTTTGACGGCTTTGTGGTTCAACAAACCAGGGGGTCTCTGGCGATGTCTGCTGCCGGGTAAGAGTCTCCGTCTCCCGCAAGCTAAGTGCAGGGCAAATACGGAAGCCTTACATGAACTGTTGGCAGAACTACGTGTCGTTGATGCACCTCAGCCACCTCGAAAACTGAACCGCGTCAGGAGGTGGAACTGGGCAGGGCTGGTGCACCAGAGCCAGGTGGGTCACCAACGGTACGTATGCCTGGCGTGTGCAGTTGGCAGAGTCTGTGTTCCCGGGCTTAATTGTGGGGTGCCCGGGCACTGCTGGAGAACAGGTGTCAATCCAGGGCCCCTGCGGAGCCGGAGCTTGCCCCGGAAAGGGCCATAGTCTCCGGGCAGAGTGGGTCTGGCTTTGGGGGCTGGGGGTTATGGTAGGAAATAGTCCCAGGGCCTGCGGTGGTGCAGTTTGGGCCGGGAAAGGGCGATGATCTCCGGGCAGAGTGGCTCTGGCTTTGGGGGCTGGGGGTTATGGTAGGAAACGTGAGCCGGGGAAGTGTATTAGCTGTCAAAGGAAGAAATTAAATAAGCTTACAGCACCTGGTATTCCCAGGCAGTCTCCCATCCAAGTACTAACCAGGCCCAACCCTGTTTTACTTCTGAGTTCAAACGAGATCAGGTATGTGCAGGGTGATATGGCCGTAAGCGACAGCTGCGGTCAAGATCTGGTTATTTAAACGAGGCACAGCACCAGGACCCGACAGCAGTTTAGCTCGCATTGACACAGCTCCGACAGAAACAACGCCCTTGTCCCGTCAATTGTTCACGCATGGGTTTATTTGTCCCACCCCTCCCAAATAAAATGAGTACGATAAACAACACTAGCACCAGAACTGTGACCGGGGAAGTGTATTAGCTGTCAAATGAAGAAATTAAATAAGCTTACGGCACCTGGTATTCCCAGGCAGTCTCCCATCCAAGTACTAACCAGGCCCAACCCTGTTTTACTTCTGAGTTCAAACGAGATCAGGTATGTGCAGGGTGATATGGCCGTAAGCGACAGCTGCTGCTCAAGATCTGGTTATTTAAACGAGGCACAGCACCAGGACCCGACCGCAGTTTAGCTCGCATTGACACAGCTCCGACAGAAACAGCGCCCTTGTCCCGTCAATTGTTCACGCATGGGTTTATTTGTCCCACCCCTCCCAAATAAAATGAGTACGATAAACAACACTAGCACCAGAACTGTGACCTCGGGGAAGTGTATTAGCTGTCAAATGAAGAAATTAAATAAGCTTACGGC
>CAIGQS010000064.1:162565-389746 GCA_903798195.1 Danio kyathit
CTCCTGATCCTTTACAAAAGTTTTGAACTAGCTGCATTGCTTTCTTCACATCTTCTACATTTTTAACCAATAGAGTTGTGTCATCAGCATATTGAAAAATATTATTCTCTTTTCCGGCAATCCCTAATCCTGTTATTCCTACTGCCTGTTTTATAGATAAACCTAAGGGTTCAGCTATTAAGGAATATAAAAGAGAAGACAATGGGCATCCCTGCCTTATTGATCTTGTTAATCTAAAACATCTCGTTAAAAAACCATTACACTTAATTCTTGTCACTGCCCCATTATACAATATTTTAATCCATTTGATAAAATTCTCTCCAAACCCAAAACACTTTAAAACTCCAAATAAATAATCATGCTCAACCCTATCAAACGCCTTTTCAAAATCTAAGCTGATAATATACCCTTCCTCATTTTCCTCATGCATATATCTTACAATATCTTTGATGCTAATAGTTGTATCAGCAATGTCTCTTTCTTTAACTCCATAAGCTTGGTTTGTTTTAATTAACTTTGGAATGACTTCTTTCAGTCTGTTGGCTAAAATTTTACATAAAATTTTTAGATCCGTATTTAACATTGTGATTGGTCTATAGTTTTTGAGGTCTGCTTTCTCTCCTTTTCTCTTGTATATTAATTTCATTAATCCCATTCCCATCCTTATGTTCATGTTTCCTTGCTTAAAAATGTCTTTATATATTTCTTTTAAAATTCCAGCTAAAATATCTTTAAAAACAATATAAAACTCATTGCCCAATCCATCTATACCTGGACTCTTATTTTTATTTAACTGACTTATTGCTCTTTTTATTTCGTCTTCTGTTATTTCTCCATCACATTCTCTTTTGTCAGCTTCTTCTACCTTTACTTTAATTTGATTAAGTAATTCTGTTTTTTCTTTTTCTTTTACCCCTTCTGAACTAAACAGCTTCTCGTAATATGTTTGTATTTCCTTTAATATTTCTTCATTTTTATCGACAATAATTCCATTTTCACCTCTAATTTCTTTAATCAGTCCTGCTTTACCCCTACTTTTTTCTAAATTAAAGAAATATTTAGTGCATTTTTCATCTTCCAATATATATTTTGCTTTACTTCTCAATCTAGCTCCTTCATAATTTTTCTCTTCTATTTCTTTCAATGATTCCTCCAGTTCAAATATTTTTTGAATATCTTTCCCATTTTCATTTGTTTCTTTTTTCAACTCGTCTCTTATTTCTTTCTCTTTACTTTTCTTATATTTTTGTATTAGTTTACAATACTTCATTGTAAATCTCTTTACCAAAAATTTGATATTTTCCCACCACATTCTTTTGTCTTCCATATACATCTCATTTGTCTTTTCCTTCTCAATCAGGGTTTTAATATTTAAAACATAATCCTCTTTTTCCAAAACTTTAGTATTTAAAATCCAAACACCCGGTCCTCTTTTCACATTGCTCCAATCTATCTGCATAAATAATGGTTTGTGGTCACTCATACTTGTTTCTTCATATTTAATTTTGTCTATATATCTTTCCATGTTTCTGCTACATAATATAAAATCAATTCTTGTTCTACATAAAAAATTCCCCACCAACTGTTTTCTTGAATACTCCTTAATATTTTCATTTCTTTCCCTCCATATATCGATCATATCCAGTTCCTCAATTAATAGTTTCAACTCCCTTCGGCCTTTGTCATATTTAAAACACATCCCTTCTGCCATATCCAATTTACTAAAAACAGTATTAAAATCACCCATCATAATAATTTCATTATAATTATTTACAACTTTTCTTAAGGCATTAAAGAAATCTTTCTTCTTATTTTCTTCTGTTGGTGCATGAATATTTATTAATATCGCTACTTTTCCTTCATAGTTCATCTCCACAGCTATGCATTTACCTTCGTTATCTTTGTATATTGTTTTATATGTTACACCACTGTTTTGTTTTATTAAAAAAGCTACTCCTCTTCCTTGCCTATCATCCCCATTATTATATAAAACTTCACCATTCCATCTCTTTTTCACTTCCAACATATGACATTCTTTCCAATTTGTTTCTTGCAATAAAATCACATCTTCATATTTGCACATTTCTTTCACTTTTTCAAATTTTTTTAAATCAGTCAGTCCTCTGGCATTAAAAGTGGCAAATCTTAAAAGCATAAAACATATAAAAAGAAACAATTTCATTTTTTCAGTCCATCTCCTGCAGATCCTTTAGTAAATCGAATTTATTTCTAGTTTCTATTGAGTTTTCGTTTAAAAATCTTCTTCTTGCCACCTCTAAATTGGGTTTAGGTTTAACTGACCTTCTCCTTTTCGTATGCTTTTCCTCCTCTTCTTCTTCTTCGTCTTTTGCTGTGTCTTGTTCCTTACTTCTTTTTTCAGTCTGTTCAATTTTTTCCAAATCCCTTTGTAAACTCTCCGTTATGTCCATTTGTGTCCATTCAGTTTCCTCTTGCAATGTGTCCGTTTGTTCGTTGCTTCCTTGGCCTGTTCTGGCTCCATTTGCAATGTGTCCTCTGGACTTTCAAATAAGTCCCTCTGCGTTCCTAAGTCTTTATTCAGTTGAGCTTGCTCCTCTTGGTCATTTCCTTCAGTTTCGTCCTTGTTTTCGGTTATATCATCTTGCTGTTTCGTTGTGGTTTCCTTTTCTGCTTGACTGTTGTTTCTTTCATGCATCTGCATGTTTACCTGCTGTTCTTCTTCGTTTTCTATCCAACATTCACATTTATTTAAGGCCAAATTACAATCCGGGCACAACACAGCTGTACAGTGTCTTGCAAAATGTCCTCTCTCTTCACATTTGTGGCACCTGAAGTCTGGGCATTCCTTCATCACATGGTCTGAGCTCATGCATAGTCGACAGGTTTTTACCTGATTGGTGTGCATGACTCTAAAATACTGTGGCCCTTCCGCCGTCTCGATTTTGGTGCTGTATGGTAGGGAGACCACCTCCTTTGGAAATCTGGCTTTTACAAACCTTGTTCCATCTTCTATGTTTGTGCCCGGATACAATCTTCTTTTAATTTTAGTTATAGGGAAAACTCCCCATCCCTCTAGCTTATTTAAAATTTCTTCATCAGCTAGGTAAACAGGCAGATGCATGAACGAAACAACATAGTCTCTGTTTTGTAATCTCCTTACTTCACATTTCATTCCTTTAATTGTTAGTCCATTGTCTATTAAAATGTCAGTGTCATCTTCAGTCTCCATTGTTACCTCATACTGTCTTGTTTGTTTGGGTCTCACCGCCAGAATCCTTCCTTCTCCGATCAGCTCCGTGACTGCTTTTATTATATCAGCTCCTCTTGCATCTTTCACATGTTCCACTTCCACAGTTACTGTTGCTTCCTTTGTGTAAACTCTTCTTTGTATCTCTTGATTATCCGTACCTTTTTCACCTCTTCGTTGGTTGTCCAGTCCATTTTCTTTATCTCTTCGTCTGTTGTCAAATCCATTTTCTTTATCTCTTCGTCTGTTGTCAAATCCATTTTCTTTATCTCGTCGTCTATTATCCAGTCCATTTTCTTTATCCTTTCGTGTTAGTCTCTCCATTTCCATGTCGTTGCCAGGTAGTCTGTCCATGTTTAAAAATGAAATGCAAAAAATAACCACCCTCCAGTCAGCAAAATGCTGCTGTTAGGTGGTTTTTAAAGAAAAACTAAATTCAAAAACAAAACAAAACAAAAACACTCAAGGTCAAAAAACAAAAAAACAAAAAGGTAGACAAACAAAATGGGGAGAGCCTTCCTCTCCCTACTGCTGCCAACTCACTTCCTGTTTGCTCTATAGCGCCCTCAGGGTGGTATGGCCGTAAGCGACAGCTGCTGTCAAGATCTGGTTATTTAAAAGAGGCACAGCACCAGGACCCGACCGCAGCTTAGCTCGCATTGACACAGCTCCGACAGAAACAACGCCCTATGTCCCGTCAATTGTTCCCCTATGGGTTTATTTGTCCCACCCCTCCCAAATAAAATGAGTACGATAAACAACACTAGCACCAGAACTGTGACCCGGGGAAGTGTATTAGCTGTCAAATGAAGAAATTAAATAAGCTTACAGCACCTGGTATTCCCAGGCAGTCTCCCATCCAAGTACTAACCAGGCCCAACCCTGTTTTACTTCTGAGTTCAAACGAGATCAGGTATATGCAGGATGATATGGCCGTAAGCGCCAGCCGCTGTCAAGATCTGGTTATTTAAAAGAAGCACAGCACCAGGCCCGACCGCAGCTTAGCTCGCCTTGACACAGCTCCGACAGAAACAACGCCCTTGTCCCGTCAATTGTGCACCTATGGGTTTTATTTGTCCCACCCCTGCCAAATAAAATGAGTACGATAAACAACACTAGCACCAGAACTGTGAGCCGGGGAAGTGTATTAGCTGTCAAGTGAAGAAATTAAATGAGCTTACAGCACCTGGTATTCCCAGGCAGTCTCCCCTCCAAGTACTAACCAGGCTCAGCCCTGTTTTACTTCTGAGTTCAAACGAGATCAGGTATATGCAGGATGATATGGCCGTAAGCGACAGCCGCTGTCAAGATCTGGTTATTTAAAAGAAGCACAGCACCAGGCCCGACCGCAGCTTAGCTCGCCTTGACACAGCTCCGACAGAAACAACGCCCTTGTCCCGTCAATTGTGCACCTATGGGTTTTATTTGTCCCACCCCTCCCAAATAAAATGAGTACGATAAACAACACTAGCACCAGAACTGTGACCGGGGAAGTGTATTAGCTGTCAAATGAAGAAATTAAATAAGCTTACAGCACCTGGTATTCCCAGGCAGTCTCCCATCCAAGTACTAACCAGGCTCAACCCTGTTTTACTTCTGAGTTCAAACGAGATCAGGTATGTGCAGGGTGATATGGCCGTAAGCGACAGCTGCGTCAAGAGCTGGTTATTTAAAAGAGGCGCAAGATATGTCCGGTTCACAGTTCTTTAAAATCTCACAGTCTCAGAATCGACTAAGTCCGTTTGGGGGATGGTGGGTCTGACCGGCGGTGTCTCTGAATCGACTAAGTCCGTTTGGGGGATGGTGGGTCTGACTGGCGGGAACGACATGAAGACTTCCACCGGTAGAGTTGTTTAGACCAGGCCCAAGCATGCCAGGCCATGCCCGATGGGAGACCACCTTTCCCGGACGTCCCGCACCTGGAGGTACGTGCCCGACCCCAGTTGCCTCTGACCTGCCATTGTGTTTTCGGAGAAGGTGCAAAAGAGTGGACTTAGGTTTTGACGGCTTTGTGGTTCAACAAACCAGGGGGGGTCTCTGGCGATGTCTGCTGCCGGGGTAAGAGTCTCCGTCTCCCGCAAGCTAAGTGCAGGGCAAATACGGAAGCCTTACATTAACTGTTGGCAGAACTACGTGTCGTTGATGCACCTCAGCCACCTCGAAAACTGAACCGCGTCAGGAGGTGGAACTGGGCAGGGCTGGTGCACCAGAGCCAGGTGGGTCACCAACGGTACGTATGCCTGGCATGTGCAGTTGGCAGAGTCTGTGTTCCCGGGCTTAATTGTGGGGTGCCCGGGCACTGCTGGAGAACAGGTGTCAATCCAGGGCCCCTGCAGAGCCGGAGCTTGCCCCGGAAAGGGCCATAGTCTCCGGGCAGAGTGGGTTCAAATCAACTCTAAAATTGTCTAAATATTATTCTCTATGATGCACAAGCTTTGTTTTTTACAGTTATGCCTTTGTTGATTTTATATACAGTAATAAATTCATATTTTCAGTATATTGGTTACACTGCAAACACCTAAATAAATTAAACTCTGACACCATTTGAGATAAAAGCTTCAAATCAACTCTAAAATTGTCTAAATATTATTCTCAATGATGCACAAGCTTTGTTTTTTTTACAGTTTTTTAAAGTTTTTTTTTGCAATCTGAATTATTAAACCCCCTGATTTATTAGCCCCCCTGTTTATTTTTTTCCCCAATTTCTGTTTAACGGAGAGAAAAAATTTTCAACACATTTCTAAACATAATAGTTTTAATAACTCATCTCTAATAACTGATTTATTTTATCTTTGTCATGATGACAGTAAATAATATTTTATTAGATATTTTTCAAGACACTTCTTTACAGCTTAAAGTGACATTTAAAGGCTTAACTAGGTTAACTAGGCAGGTTAGGGTAATTAGGCAAGTTGTTGTATAACGATTGTTTGTTCTGTATACTATTGAAAAAATATATAGCTTAAAGGGGCTAATAATTTTCACCTTAAAATGGGTTTTAAAAAATTAAAAACTGCTTTTATTCTAGCCGAAATAAAACAAATAAGACTTTCTCCAGAAGAAAAAATATTATCAGACATACTGTGAAAATTTCCTTGTTCTGTTAAACATCATTTGGGAAATATTTAAAAAAGAAAAAAAAAATTCAAAGGGGCTTGAATAATTTTGATTGCAACTGTATATAATGCGAAAGCTTTGTTTTTTACAGTTATGCCTTTGCTGATTTGATATACAGTAATAATTCCATATTTTCAGTTTATTAGATACACTGTAAACACTTAAATGAATTAAACTCTGACACCGTTTGAGATTAGAGATTTAAATCAACTCTAAAATTGTCCAAATATTATTCTCTATGATGCACAGGCTTTGTTTTTTACAGTTATTCCTTTGTTAAGTCGGATGCTATCAAAACCTCACGAAAGAGCATTTTTCCCCTTCCCCGGATGTGACAGCCCGAACACTGCCAGTCAGGGACGCTATGCCTTCCAGCTTGAAGGATCGGTGTACTCGGGGAGGGCGGTCTCCCTTCTCTCACACTCCCAGCCCCTCCTCCGAATTCTTAACGCAAGGTGAGAGTGAATTACGCGCCTCCTGCTCTTCCACGGGACCCCAGCGCTCCCTGTTTGAGCCCTCCCACTCCGAGCTGCCCCTCCACTGGTGGGTCAGCGATCGTGCCGATGATGCCACTTGCGAGGGCTCTGCCAGCCTGGTTAGCGCAAGCCAGCCTGTCCCAATGGCTCTATCGCACGATCAGACTTGGCTACGTGGTTCAATTCGCGAAACGGCCCCCCAAGTTCACGGGTGTGTATTTCACCAGGGTCAGCCTTGTGTCTAGCGAAGGATGCAATTGAGATGGAGCCGAGATGGAGAGCGGGGTTTACAGCCCATACTCCATGGTACCCAAAAAGAGCGGTGGGTTACGGCCAATCCGAGATCTGCGCATTTTGAACCGCTACCTTCACAGGCTACCGTTCAGAATGCTTACACAGAAGCTCATCCTCCGGTGCGTCCGTCCTCGGGATTGGTTAGCAGCAATAGACCTGAAGGACGTGTATTTTTTTGTCTCCATAATTCCACGCCACCGTCAGTTTCTGCGGTTTGCATTCGAAGGATGAGCCTGGCAGTACAAAGTCCTCCCCTTTGGGCTCTCTCTGTCTCCGCGGGTATTCACCAAGCTCGCGGAGGGTGCCCTAGCGCCTCATCGGCTCGCAGGTATACGCATACTCAACTATCTCGACGACTGGCTTATTTTAGCCCACACACGAGAGCAGTTGATTATGCACAGAAACAGGGTGCTTCAGCACCTCGACCTGTTGGGACTTCAGGTTAACCGAGAAAAGAGCAAGCTCGCCCCCGTGCAGAGCATCTCTTTTCTAGGGGTGGAGCTGGACTCGGTCACCGAGCTGATGCTGAACTGTCTGAGAGAGTTCGTCAGGAAAACGGTGGTCCCCCTGAAATCTTTTCAGAGGCTAAAATCTTTTCGAGGCATATCGTCGTCTCAACAGATGCTTACAGCACAGGCTGGGGGGCCATGTGTTGCGAGCATGCCGCTGCGGGCCTGTTGAAGGGAACCCAGTTGCATTGGCATATCAATTGCCTGGAGCTGTTGGCAGTGTTTCTCGCTCTGCGCTGTTTTTTACCGTACTGGAGGGGAAACACATGCTGGTCAGGACGAACAGCAAAGCGGCGGTAGCGTATGTCAAATGAATGGGGGGTTCATTGCATGTCACCGCATGTTTCAGCTCGCTCGCCGTCTGCTCCTCTGGAGTTATACACGCCTGAAATCGCTGCACGCCATTCACATCCCAGGCGAGTTCAACCATGTAGTCGATGCGCTCTCACGGCAGCTTCAACACCCCGAGTCCATCCAGCTGATATAGGCACACTTGGGGGAAGCCCAGGTCGACCTGTTTGCTTCCTCCAAAAATGGCCATTGCCATTGGTTCTTTTCCCTGACCGAGGGCTCCCTTGGCACGGATGCACTGGCCCACAGCTGGCCTCGGGGCATGCGCAAATATGCATTTCCCCCAGTGAGCCTGCTCGCGCAGCTACTGTGCAAGGTCAGGGAGGACGAGGAGCAGGTCTTGTTAGTTGCGCCTCTCTGGCCCAACCGGACCTAATTATCAAAACTCTCCCTACGGCCCCTCCCTGGCAGATCCCTCTGAGAGAAGATCATCTCTCTCAGGGACAGGGCACCATCTGGCACCCTTGCCCAGGTCTCTGGAACCTTCATGTGTGGTCCATAGATGCGGCGAGGAAGACTTAGGTAACCGACCGATGGCGGTGGGTTAATACCATCACTCAGGCTAGAGCACCCTCTACGAGGCATGCCTTCACCCTGAAGTGGAGTCTATTCACTGAGTGGTGCACTTCTCACTGAGAAAACCTCCAAACTTGCCAGATCAGCTTTGTGTTTTATTCCCTTCAGGAAAGGTTGGAGCGTAGGCTGTCGCCCTCATCATCATCCTGTTTCCTTAGAGGTGCGAGGCGATTAAATCCACCCTGCCCTCCTCTCATGCCCTCCTGGGATCTCTCTGTAGTGCTTACGAGCCTATGCGGAGATCTGTTCGAACTACTCGACACAGTATCCTTGAGATTTCTGTCCTTCAGCTCTGTTGGTTGCGTTGGCATCGTTTAAGAGTGTCGGGGACCTGGAAGCATTTTTGGTCAGTGACTCGTGCTTAGATTTCGCACCGGCCTACTCTCACGTTATCCTAAGACCCCGGCCTGGGTATGTGCCCAAGGTTCCTACCACACCGTTTAAGGACCTGCGGAGGAGGCAGACCCAGCATTTTCATCGATGTGTCCTGTTTGCGCTTTGCAAATTTATGTGGACCGCACTCAGAGCTTTAGATCCTCTGAGCAGCTCTTTGTCTGTTATGGTGGTCAGCAGAAGGGAAGTGCCGTATCTAAACAGTGGTTGGCTCACTGGATAATGGAGGCCATCTCCCTTGCTTATCTGTACCAGGGCGAGCCGTGTCCCCCAGGAGTGAGAGCGCACTCCTCTCGGAGCATCACATCCTCTTGGGCATTAGCAGGTGGAGTCTCTCTAACAAGACATCTGTAGAGCTGCAGGCTGGGCCACACCCAATACATTTGCGAGATTTTACAATCTGAGAGTGGAACTGGTTTCCTCAAGGCTGCTGTGAAACCCTGGTGAGTGAAGAAATTCAGTTAGGTGTTGTAAGGCTTGTCATGCCTTTCTCTCTAACACAGAGATGCGTCCACTTTCACGCTTTGTCAGTTGACTTTCCCACTTGGCGAACCCTCAGTTCCTCCGAGGCCCCCAGCATCTGACTCAGTGGAGGAGTCAGGTGCTTGGCCCATTATGTTGTTGGCATTCCCGCTGGTCCGACCCCATTCTGGGTATAGGTGCCTGGTATGCATGATCCCCACTGGTGATCCCATATGCTCACTTAGCCACGGTGTAGACCCTCCCACGTAGGCGGGCTCGTGTCTTTCCTCCCTGCTAACCATCTTCTTATATGAGTACTCCCCCTTTCAGGGCTAGTCCATATGCCTTCTTGCCACCAGGTCTCCCCATCTGGGCTGCAGGTGGCCTCCGCAGCATCCTCTTTACCGGGACTGCACGCTTTCCCAACATACTGTCATATTTTAAAAATTCTTAGAATTTAACTTGGTGTACTTTTTAACCGCTCCCCAAAAAATATATCTAAACTAGGGCTGTGCAAAATTATCAATACATCTAACTATCGCGATTATTTCTTTTACGATAGTGTATCGATAGTCCAACCTCAAGTATCGATTCAAGTTGTGCCAAATGATCTCCTCCTAGATGTAGATGTCCCTAACTCGCGATCAACAAAACGCCTCAGATACTGTTGGTTGGTTCATGTTTGTGTACCTTTTATATCAAGCAAGTGTGTGGACGCCATAACGGCACAGTTCACTCTGCCTAGTCATGCCATAGTCCCGCTGAAAAAAGTGATTGACAGGTGGTAATTTGTGTGTAACTTATTTTATTTATTTATTTATTTATGATTTGGTTATGAGTAAAACAAAGGCCATGCGGGTCAGGTAGTTGAAACGGTAGGCTACAAATAATTAATTAGTTATGAATTTATTAATTATTCATAAATAATTAATTCACCTCCCCCTATAACAACGATGCCATGGTCCATCGCCATGTTTCACATTAGACATTGTACGATGCCAAATTGGTCAACATAGCCCAACCCTAAACGCTATACCAGGGAGTACTGAATTAGACAAAAAATAAATGCCATTTGTAAGCTTTGCAATATACATAGTTCTCTGTTCAATCACACTGTGCAGTTTTAATGAATTGGAATGGATGGAAAATAAATTGGAATTGGAATTTTAATTTGTCTGCCGACTTTATCGAGTTGTCAATATCTTGTGACTCACATACTAATACAAACTATTGCAATATATCACAATATTTGTTGTATCGCGATATGTCGCGATATATTGTATCGTGACCCATGCATCGCGATATGTATCGAGGCCCTTGCCAATACACAGCCCTAGTCTAAACCAGTGAAACTTCTCAGATAAGTAAGATAAGTTAGGGCCAGGGGACACGTCGGAAAACTGCGCCTCTGGTGATGCAGGTACACTCACGCTGGAGCTTGGCATAACCTCTCACCAGAGACGTGGTAAGTTACAATCATTGTGGCGTTTTCCATAGATTTCCACATAGCATTGAAGTTCCCCTCCCGATGGGGAACGCAGCGGTAAGCAATGTAACCCTCGTTCCCGGAGGGGGGGGGGACGGAAATGCTATGTTCCTTCGCCACAAAGATTGGCCCTTAGCTGTTAGCCGTAAAAGTCTCTTTCAGCTAGAAAAGGATGCCTCGGCTTGGCACGAGCGGCGTCTTTATACAACACTGACTGTAAGTGATGCCAGCTGTGCACGCTGACTCTGCCAACTCATTGTCATCTCATTGGCCCGTTTTATTACTCTTTCAGATGATTGGATTCTGACGAAATCCCCACAGTGGAAGTCTTCCACATAGCATTTCTGTTCAACCCCTCGGGGAACGAGGGTTACGTTTGTAACCGTTGTAATTAATTGCTGTATTTAGATTAAATTGTTAGAGTTGATTTGAATCATTTATCTCAAATGGTGTCAGAGTTTAATTCATTTAGGTGCTGAAGTGTATCAGATATATTGAAAATATGAATTTATTACTGTATATAAAATCAGCAAAGGCATAACTGTAAAAAACAAAGCTTGTGAATCATAGAGAATAATATTTAGACAATTTTTAGAGTTGATTTGAACCTTTTATCTCAAATGGTGTCAGAGTTTAATACATTTAGGTGCTGAAGTGTATCGGATATATTGAAAATATGAATGCATTAATGTATATAAAACTAACAAAGGCATAACTGTAAAAAACAAAGCTTGTGCATCATAGAGAATAATATTTAGACAATTTTAGAGTTGATTTGAACCTTTTATCTCAAATGGTGTCAGAGTTTAATTCGTTTAGGTGTTTGCAGGTAATTCGATATACTGAAAATATGAATTTATTACTGTATATAAAATCAACAAAGGCATAACTGTAAAAAACAAAGCTTGTGCATCATAGAGAATAATATTTAGACAATTTTAGAGTTGATTTGAACCTTTTATCTCAAATGGTGTCAGAGTTTAATTCATTTAGGTGTTTGCAGTGTAACCGATATACAGAAAATATGAATTTATTACTGTATATAAAATCAACAAAGGTATAACTGTAAAAAACAAAGCTTGTGCATCATAGAGAATAATATTTAGACAATTTTAGAGTTGATTGGAACCTTTTATCTCAAATGGTGTCAATTAATTCATTTAAGTGTTTGCAGTATAACCGATATACTGAAAATATGAACTTATTACTGTATATAAAATCAACAAAGGCATAACTGTAAAAAACAAAGCTTGTGCATCATAGATAATAATATTTAGAAATGTTTAGAGTTGATTTGAACCTTTTATCTCAAATGGTGTCAGAGTTTAATTCATTAAGGTGTTTACAGTGTATCCGATATACTGAAAATATGAATTTATTACTGTATATAAAATCAGCAAAGACATAACTGTAAAAAACAAAGCTTGTGCATCATAGAGAATAATATTTAGAAAATTTATAGAGTTGATTTGAGTATTTTATCTCAAATGGTGTCAGAGTTTAATTCATTTAAGTGTTTACAGTGTAACAATATACTGAAAATATGAATTCATTACTGTATATAAAATCAACAAAGGCATAACTGTAAAAAGCAAAGCTTGTGCATCATAGAGAATAATATTTAGACAATTTTAGAGTTGATTTGAACCTTTTATCTCAAATGGTGTCAGAGTTTAATTCATTTAGGTGTTGACAGTGTATCCGATATACTGAAAATATGAATTTATTACTGTATATAAAATCAGCAAAGGCATAACTGTAAAAAACAAAGCTTGTGCATCATAGAGAATAATATTTAGACATTTTTAGAGTTGATTTGAGTGTTTTATCTCAAATGGTGTCACAGTTTAATTCATTTAGGTGTTGACAGTGTATCCGATATACTGAAAATATGAATTTATTACTGTATATCAAATCAGCAAAGGCAAAACTGTAAAAAACAAAGCTTGTGCATCATAGATAATAATATTTAGAAATGTTTAGAGTTGATTTGAACCTTTTATCTCAAATGCTGTCAGAGTTTAATTCATTTAGGTGTTTACAGTGTATCCGATATACTGAAAATATGAATTTATTACTGTATATAAAATCAGCAAAGGCATAACTGTAAAAAACAAAGCTTGTGCATCATAGAGAATAATATTTAGACAATTTTAGAGTTGATTTGAACCTTTTATCTCAAATGGTGTCAGAGTTTAATTCATTTAGGTGTTTGCAGGTAATTCAATATACTGAAAATATGAATTTATTACTGTATATAAAATCAACAAAGGCATAACTGTAAAAAACAAAGCTTGTGCATCATAGAGAATAATATTTAGACAATTTTAGAGTTGATTTGAACCTTTTATCTCAAATGGTGTCAGAGTTTAATTCATTTAGGTGTTTGCAGTGTAACCGATATACAGAAAATATGAATTTATTACTGTATATAAAATCAACAAAGGCATAACTGTAAAAAACAAAGCTTGTGCATCATAGAGAATAATATTTAGACAATTTTAGAGTTGATTGGAACCTTTTATCTCAAATGGTGTCAATTTAATTAATTTAAGTGTTTGCAGTGTAACCGATATACTGAAAATATGAACTTATTACTGTATATAAAATCAACAAAGGCATAACTGTAAAAAACAAAGCTTGTGCATCATAGATAATAATATTTAGAAATGTTTAGAGTTGATTTGAACCTTTTATCTCAAATGGTGTCAGAGTTTAATTCATTAAGGTGTTTACAGTGTATCCGATATACTGAAAATATGAATTTATTACTGTATATAAAATCAGCAAAGACATAACTGTAAAAAACAAAGCTTGTGCATCATAGAGAATAATATTTAGAAATGTTTAGAGTTGATTTGAACCTTTTATCTCAAATGGTGTCAGAGTTTAATTCATTAAGGTGTTTACAGTGTATCCGATATACTGAAAATATGAATTCATTACTGTATATAAAATCAGCAAAGACATAACTGTAAAAAACAAAGCTTGTGCATCATAGAGAATAATATTTAGAAAATTTATAGAGTTGATTTGAGTATTTTATCTCAAATGGTGTCAGAGTTTAATTCATTTAGGTGTTTACAGTGTAACAATATACTGAAAATATGAATTCATTACTGTATATAAAATCAACAAAGGCATAACTGTAAAAAACAAAGCTTGTGCATCATAGAGAATAATATTTAGACAATTTTAGAGTTGATTTGAACCTTTTATCTCAAATGGTGTCAGAGTTTAATTCATTTAGGTGTTGACAGTGTATCCGATATACTGAAAATATGAATTTATAACTGTATATAAAATCAGCAAAGGCATAACTGTAAAAAACAAAGCTTGTGCATCATAGAGAATAATATTTAGAAATTTATAGAGTTGATTTGAGTATTTTATCTCAAATGGTGTCAGAGTTTAATTGATTTAAGTGTTTACAGTGTAACCAATATACTGAAAATATGAATTCATTACTGTATATAAAATCAACAAAGGCATAACTGTAAAAAACAAAGTTGTGCGTCATAGAGAATAATATTTAGACAATTTTAGAGTTGATTTGAGTATTTTATCTCAAATGGTGTCAGAGTTTAATTCATTAAGGTGTTTACAGTGTATCCGATATACTGAAAATATGAATTTATTACTGTATATAAAATCAACAAAGGCATAACTGTAAAAAACAAAGTTGTGCGTCATAGAGAATAATATTTAGACAATTTTAGAGTTGATTTGAGTATTTTATCTCAAATGCTGTCAGAGTTTAATTCATTTAGGTGTTTACAGTGTAGCCGATATACTGAAAATATGAATTTATTACTGTATATAAAATAAGAAAAGGCATAACTGTAAAAAACAAAGCTTGTGCATCATAGAGAATAATATTTAGACATTTTTAGAGTTGATTTGAACCTTTTATCTCAAATGGTGTCAGAGTTTAATTCATTTAGGTGTTTACAGGTAATTCGATATACTGAAAATATGAATTTATTACCGTATATAAAATAAGAAAAGGCATAACTGTAAAAAACAAAGCTTGTGCATCATAGAGAATAATATTTAGACAATTTTAGAGTTGATTTGAACCTTTTATCTAAAACGGTGTCAGAGTTTAATTGACTTTTACTATTTTTACATTAAAAGTTATTTTAAATTTTTTATAAAATAAATAGAAGGCTAATTCCAAAAACAGCGTCTTGTGCAATAACCAGGATGTTTTTCTGAACATTTTGGACCTGGTTTTATTGCATAATTTCATATAGTTGAATTGTTTAATTCGTTTGTATGCTTAATTTTTTATTTTTTTTATTAAGAAATTAAGCCTTGTGCAACATAAAGGGCACATATTTATGTCTATCTGACATATTTTTGGCTCAACCTATAACAGGAGCAAAGAATTTAATTGGTTTGAAACCGAATGTCTAATGAATGTCAAACGTCAAACTAACTTTACCGCGGTTTTAAATTACACTTTAATCTGAATACAACTATCTTGCAAAATAACTAGTAAAATATTATGCACTGACTGTCACTATGGGAAAGATAAAAAAAAGGTAATTATTAGAAATTAGTTAGTTAAAGTATTGTTAAAAAAACGTGTGGTAAAAAAATCATGCGTTGAAGACTCGTACGTCAGTACTGGCATCTAAAATGAATGAAGCCAAAACTAAACGAGTTGAACATTACTTTCAACGTGACTGAAGTTGAAGTTGAGTCATTTTATTACCTGTATCAATTTGGGGGTTAACTTCTGAATGCGGGGAATAAAGCGCGCAGCGCCGTTACTGAGAGAGCGCGCGTGAAGGCAGAGAGAGTGCACGTGAGAGCGAGTGCGCACGACACCTAGAGCGCGCGAAAGAGACCCCAGTCATTTCTCCGCAGTTTCTCCGTGACGTTTTGACACAAAAATATCACGCGGGGGCCCGTCCGCTACTGGTGTACCCTGACCATAGACCCTGACAGAAATCTATGTTTATAATTCTAAAATGCATGGCGCTGTGCGTCGTCGAGCGGCGCTTCTGGTGTGTGACCTAGCTGCTGCTTACACGTTTCTCTGCTGCTCAAATAATACTGAATTCGCCTCCCATAACTGCCGGCCCCCGCTTCGGTCTATAGTTGTCAAATAGGAGTTGGTTAAAAGTACGATGTTAGAGGCATTATTAGCTTCGTTTTCAATATTTATGCCGCGATTTCAGACTAGTGGGGCTGTTCGTATAAAAGATTTTCTGAAACTTAAAGGACTTACAGCGGCTCAGCCGTTGGGCGCTATTGCCTCAGAATATTTCTTCAGAACAAAGATTTGGACAGCAATAAAATCCCTACACGGAGTTCGCTATTAAGTTAATGTTTTATTGTGCTTAATATTTACGTTATAAGAATATGTAACACTAACGTTAGCCTATCTCGCCCATATATCTATGTATCTCGCCTCATGAAAAGGGCGCGAAAATGAGTACTGATAAATTAGCATTCGTAGTTCAGGATAAGGTTACCAATCTAAATTTAAGGCCTATTGCAGACAATTTTCTTCAACAATTTTACATACTTACAATATCTAAAGACAAAAAGCTTCGAGGTAATCAAAAATATTTCCAAAACCAACTGGACTTACCGTGAATAACCGAAGCTCTGCTGCACCTCAGAAAATGAAGCTGCTGCTGCTGAGATCGTCGGTTATAAATGGGGCGGAGTTAGTCTTGGACATGCGCATGATTGATTGAGTTGATTATTGTTTTTTAATTTAAAAGGGTATATATATTTTAGGTCTGTATGTCTAAACCATTGTTTATTGTTTTGTAACAGTTTTTACATTTTTATTATTAGTATTATAATTTATTGCAATTATCAATGTCAAACTGATAATAAATGGCAGCTAGCTGCCAGAGATAGTAGTCTTTAAGTAGTTAAAATAAAATAAACTGTATGGTTAATTAATTTACAAATATTTTATATCTGCTGCACATAACCAGTAATAATAAATATTTTAATATGAAGGCGTCACGATGGCAGTGGGTAGCACTATCGCCTGCAAGCAAGGTCGCTGGTTGAGCCTTGGCTGGGTCAGTTGGCGTTTCTGTGTGGAGTTTGCATGTTCTCCCCATGTTCGCGTGGGTTTTCTCTGGGTGCTCCGGTTTCCCCCACAAGTTCAAACACATGCAGTACAGGTGAATTTGGTAGGCTAAATTGTCCGTAGTGTCTGTGTGTGAATGAGTGTGCATGGATGGATGTTTCCCAGTGATGGGTTGCAACTGGAAGGGCATGCGTAAAAAAAAGGGCTGAGTAAAACATGTGCTGGATAAGTTGGCGGTTCATTCCACTGTGGCGACCCCAGATTATAAAAGGACTAAGCCAAAAAGAAAATTAATGGATGAATGATTTTAATATGAAATGTTCATATATATATATATATATATATATATATATATATATATATATATATATATATATATATATATATATAATAAAAATAATAATAATAATATTGTAAAATACAATTGGCTTAAGCTACTGTTTAAAGATAACCTTAGGCAACATTTGTGGTAGAAATTTATTTTATTTAGGGAAAATACTGTAGTTCGTCCAGTTTTTAAAATCAGTTATACATTTAGCTGACAGATATAAACATATGTCCATGGTAATAAATAAAGCTAAGAAAATAAACCACACTTACCATTTCTTAGAATGTGTGATGATTTTTGATTGAGGATTTGGTTGATTTGGCATCCACAAAAGGTAATCAAATGAACACAATTTGAATACACACATTATTCTTTATCATTATACTGTTGATTATTTACCACATATTTTAATAAATAGGGTAGGCCAAAATTGTCTGTAGTGTATACGTGTGAATGTATGGATGTTTCCCAGAGATGGGTTGCAGCTGGAAGGGCATCCACTACGTAAAACATGTGCTGGATAAGTTGGCGGTTCATTCCGCTGTGGCGACCCCAGATTAATAAATGGACTAAGCCGAAAAGAAAATGATTGATGATGATTATTATTTTGCTTCTTGTAAACTTTTTTCTCCCTTTTTGTTTTAAAGACAATATAAACTGCCTTTGCATTTTATTTTGTGCTGCTCTCTGTGCTTGTATGTATTTTTAAACAATAATACAAAAACATAATAATTTGGAAGCAATTGATTATTTTCTGTCCTGTTTTATCCCCCTCATCAGAACACTGGTGTGTACACTCAGATCTCTACTGACTGACTAGTTGAATATTCACAGCCATTACAAATGCTACAGTGGCTTGCTTTAAAATGTACTGTACCTATATCATAAACATATTGTTGCAACAGTGACCACATATTAAAAACAGTAACTTATACATGTTGCGACATTTACTTGTCTAGAGAAAGCTAATTTGCAGTCTGCTTTTCATGTCAACTGTGACTCAAGCACTTTCTTCCATATTGGGCTGTAGAATCCCACTATCTCGATTATTCTGCTTACTCAGTAATATAGAAAAAATTACATTCAATGTAGAGAATATGTCCATATTTACCAACATCTGGAATCAATTTCTTCATTGTAAAAAACATTTTGACTGCCCTTTTTTAGTGTCTGGTCACAATTTTTTTTTCAATTGGGCCAAATATGACTGTGCATTGTTAATGATTTTTTTTTGTTTGTTTGTTTTTTCAATTGCCTCAATTGAAAAATTTAGATGTAAACAGTCACTAAAAAATGCTGTGTTTGCGTGGTCGGAAATTTTTTACAGCGTTCAACATCTTATTATATTTCAAACTTCCTGAACTGAGTCCATGTTGTTTCATCATTAATATTGTATTGTTATAATCATCACTATTTTTATTACTGCTGTTTTTGTTGTTGTTATTATTATTATTATCATCATTACTTATATTATTATCATTATAATTTATTGTATGTATGGGAAAAGTGTAAGGATAGAGTTAAAAATATGAATTTATATAACATTTTTTTCCCATTATCCTCATTATCCTTTCTTCCTCTCCACAACACTTTTTTATTTTCGACTTAATTTTTTTTTTTCTGTTATCTGGTAATTTACATCCTTAATTTATATTATTTATGATTTTTAGGGTTATGATTTATTAGTTTTTTTCATTTATTTGAGTTTATTTTGAGATTTATTTTATTTGCTATTTTTTTCATTCTTCCTTTTTACTCATTCATTTCTTTCCCTCTTTCCCCTTCATAATCTTTGCTTTGTGGTGACACGGTGGCTCAGTGGTTAGCACTGTCGCCGCACAGCAAGAAGGTCACTGGTTTGAGTCTCGGCTGGGTCAGTTGGCATTTCTGTGTGGATTTTGAATGTTGGCAGCACGGTGGCACAGTGGGTAGCACAATCGCCTCACAGCAAGAAGGTCACTGGTTCGAGCCTCGGCTGGGTCAGTTGGCATTTCTGTGTGGAGTTTGCATGTTCTCCCCGTGTTTGTGTGGGTTTCCTCCAGGTGCTCCGGTTAACCCCACAAGTCCAAACACATGCGCTATAGGTGAATTGGGTAAGCTAAATTGTTGTGTATGTGTGTGAATAAGTGTGTGTGGATGTTTCCCAGTGATGGGTTGCAGCTGGAAGGGCATCCACTGCGTGAAACATTTGCTGGATAAATCGGCGGTTCATTCTGCTGTGGCGACCCCAGATTAATAAAGGGACTAAAATAAAAAGAATGAATGAGAATGTTCTCCCTGTGTTGCCGTGAGTTTCCTCTGTTTGCTCCGGTTTACCCCACAGTCCAAAGACATGTGCTATAGGGGAAAACTAAATTGGCCATAGTGTATGTGGGTGAATGTAAGCGTGTATGGGTGTTTCCCAGTAATTGGTTGCAGCTGGAAGGACATCCGCTGTGCAAAACATATGCTGGATAAATTGGCAATTCATTCCGCTCTGGCAATGCCTGATAAGGGACTAAGCCGAAGAAAAAATGAATGAATGAATCTTTGCTCTGTCTATGTTGTGAATATTTTTCTTTCTTCTTTTCTTTTTCCTTAATAATTTATTCTTATTCATTTTCCCCTCTCTGCAACTTTCTCTCATTTTAAATTTTCCCCTTTATATGTCCCGAGAACATTGTTCTAAGAACGTTTTCTTTCAACATTATGAGAACGTTCATCAAGCACAAATAACGTCCTGAAGACGTTAGGAGAACATTGTTCTAAAAATGTTTTCTTTCAACATTATGAGAACGTTCATCAAGGACAGATAACGTCCTGAAGACGTTAGGAGAACATTATTCTAAGAATGTTTTCTTTCAACATTATGAGAACCTTCATCAAGTACAAATAACATCCTAAAGACGTTAGGAGAACATTATTCAAAGAACGTTTTCTTTCAACATTATGAGAATGTTCATTAAGTCCAGATAACGTCCTGAAGACGTTACGAGAACATTGTTCTAAGAATGTTTTCTTTCAACATTATGAGAACCTTCATCAAGGACAGATAACGTCCTGAAGACGTTAGGAGAACATTATTCTAAGAATGTTTTCTTTCAACATTATGAGAACGTTCATTAAGCACAAATAACGTCCTGAAGACGTTAGGAGAACATTATTCTAAGAATGTTTTCTTTCAACATTATGAGAACGTTCATTAAGCACAAATAACGTCCTGAAGACGTTAGGAGAACATTATTCTAAGAATGTTTTCTTTCAACATTATGAGAACCTTCATCAAGTACAAATAACATCCTAAAGACGTTAGGAGAACATTATTCAAAGAACGTTTTCTTTCAACATTATGAGAACGTTCATTAAGTCCAGATAACGTCCTGAAGACGTTACGAGAACATTGTTCTAAGAATGTTTTCTTTCAACATTATGAGAACGTTCATCAAGCACAAATAACGTCCTGAAGACGTTACGAGAACATTGTTCTAAGAATGTTTTCTTTCAACATTATGAGAACCTTCATCAAGGACAGATAACGTCCTGAAGACGTTAGGAGAACATTGTTCTTAGAATGTTTTCTTTCAACATTATGAGAACGTTCATCAAGCACAAATAACGTCCTGAAGACGTTAGGAGAACATTGTTCTTAGAATGTTTTCTTTCAACATTATGAGAACGTTCATCAAGTACAGATAACGTTCTGAAGACGTTAGGAGAACATTGTTCTAAGAATGTTTTCTTTCAACATTATGAGAACCTTCATCAAGGACAGATAACGTCCTGAAGACGTTAGGAGAACATTATTCAAAGAACGTTTTCTTTCAACATTATGAGAACGTTCATCAAGCACAAATAACGTCCTGAAGACGTTAGGAGAACATTGTTCTAAGAATGTTTTCTTTCAACATTATGAGAACGTTCATCAAGGACAGATAACGTCCTGAAGACGTTAGGAGAACATTGTTCTAAGAATGTTTTCTTTCAACATTATGAGAACGTTCATCCAGCACAAATAACATCCTAAAGACGTTAGGAGAACATTATGCAAAGAACGTTTTCTTTCAACATTATGAGAACGTTCATCAAGTACAGATAACGTTTTAAAAACGTTCCAAAAACTTTGTTCTAAGCACGTTTTTAAAATAACGTTACAGGAACATTAACAATGTTTTAAGAACGTTTTAAAAACGTTCTATTGATAATATTTTGTGCTAACATTTACACAACTTTTAAAGAACGTTAGTGAACGTTCTGGGAACGTTCCCTGTTAGCTGGGTTGAGGGCGGGTCCGCCCCGGAGTCTTTTGCTATCAGGGAATCATCCTGACTGTGTGTGTGTGTGTGTGTGTCTGTGTGTGTGCGTGCTCATGTGTTCACTGCTGTGTTTGTGTGCGTGTGTGCGTGTTTACTGCTGTGTGTATGCATGTGTGTGTGTGTGTGTGTGTGCGCGCGCAACAGAGTGTGTGTGTGTGTGTGTCTGTGTGTGAGTAAAAAACTGATCTTCTGTGTGTGGGTGTGTGTGTGTGTGTTCATGTGTTCACTGCTCTCTGTGTGTGCGTATATTGCTGTGTGCGTGTGAGAGAGTGTCTGTTTTTTTTGTGTGCATGTGTGTGTCTCTCTGTGTGTGTGCATGTGTGCGTGCATGCGTACGTGTGTGTGTGTGTGTGTGTTGTGTTATTCGATAGCCCCAGTGACATTCTATACAACAGACAGAAACGATCATTGACATACTCTGAAATTCCAATATTCAAGAGAACAACTCTTAATGATGAAGCAAGGGGTAAGCGCAAGGACAGACGTCTCCGGCAGAGGGCGCGCCGAGCCAAGAAGCCAGCTGGAGGAACTCTAGTTGACCTGACTGCTCAACTCACGCACTTGAGCCTCTAAACACACACACACATACGCTAGCCATGTGTGATGATTAAACTGCTTAAAAGATTCATGTTTGAATGTACTCTGTTGACTATATATCTGATTGACCAACTGACAAGCATGATCTTTAATGTAAGAGTTAGGTGGTTATATATCTAATGTGCTTCTCTTGCAAGGAACAATTATAAATCTGTTCGCATAAGCCATGATCTATAGTGCACATACCTATGTAGATGTTGATTCATGTACTAGTGATACTTAGGAACAAGTATAAATCTGTTCGCATAAAACATGATCTATAATGCACATACCTATGTAGATGTTGATTCATGTTCTAGTGATATTTAGGAACAAGTATAAATCTGTTCGCATAAAACATGATCTATATTACTGGAATTTTTTGGTTAGAAGTTTTTGGCCACATTATACGGTTGGTCCCTAATGATTTATAAACTATTGTCAAATGTAATGGGGAAACCCAAAGTGTAGATGTGCATGTGCACACATGAGTATAATCCAATATGTCAAATCCTCAATGATGTATGAGGTATATTTATGTGTATGACTTGATTGTACGAGTATAAAAAGCTGAGCCACACAGACCAGCTTTGCGTGTTCTCCAATCTCTTTATACTGAAGGTTGGTTTGCCCGTTATCCTCAACGGAGGGTAATGTAAGGAGTTTTGTTTTCTGTTATTTGTCTTTTGTTTATTCTACTTTTTCACTGGATTTCATTTTGTTAATAAAAGTATATTTTATTAATTTACTTCACTGGAGTGGACATTGAATTCATTTGCCAGAGCCCATCAAGTTACCCTTTGTGGTAAAGTATAATCTAATGTATTCTTTTTGCAAATCATTTAAAAGATGATCCTTCAACTAAACTCTAGCTAAGAAATATAGCCAAGAGAGGATTCTGGTTTATCTTTGTTTAATTAAGGTTATTAAATAAAGGCGATCCAGTACATGGAGGGCCCAGCGAGGATCTAATTTAATTTGTAAAAGGAGATATCGTTAGATCAGAGAGAAAAAGTAGGGGTCGCCCGAAAAAGAAATCTCTCGAACTGAGTATAGGATAAGTGCACATAGACCTAAAAACGGATCTATATTCTATACAAAAACATGACTGAAGTTTCGGGGATTCAAAATCCACCTTATCTCAGATGAGGAATTGGAAACGCGTAAAAAGGAGAATCCTTTACATGTTTCGCCTCAATCGTGTACAATAGGTAATAGTGTTTACATAGGCGTAAATGATCAAGAAAATAACTGGCTGGAATTGTACGACGCAATAGACAAAGCAATGATTACAGGTGAACAAGTAGAATTAATTCTACATAGCCATAAGGGCCCTGTACATTACCCAGAACGATTCAGAGGCCGGATAAAAGTGTTAAAAATACAGAAAAACATCAGCCCACATAGACAGGCGCTTCATGGGATTTAAAATCCAACTGAACACGGTCGAGGGCGACTCGCGGGCTGAACAAAGAGAAAACGCTGATATGATTTACCTAGCCTCACCCTGCACTGCAGATGAAATATTGGAGCGCACTGATTTAAATCAGAAAGCTAAGCTAGATATGATCTGCGAACTGGCTGACGCTCTGCAGGCTCTAATTAGCGGAATAATCTGGTCCGGAATGATAGATGAGGACCAGTCAGGCAAGCAGAACCCCAAACTAGGAACGGTGCACAAGATAAAAAAACATTTTGCTAAAAGCGGCTCTCAAGAGAGCAGAGGTAGGCAGTTAATCACCAAAGAAAAGGTGAGACGCGGAACTCCTCTGCCCAGTGCCTCGAGTGAGGCCGTTAGCTCAGACGAGACCAGCTCCTCTGAAGGAGGGTCCGTCCGTAAATCAGTAATGCTGGGAAAAACCAGTAAGCCTAAAAAATCTTCTCAGGTTGTTTCTGAATTAGGAGAGAGGGCTCTCTATCCGTTAACACAAATAACCTTCCCGCCTGAAGCGACAGTGATGGAAAAAGCCCAGGAAATAGTGAGAATGGGCGAACTATACAAAGCTGACCATGACTTAATCGAAGCAATGATAGTCCATCATACTAAACGTAAAATCGCAGTAGCCACAGTAAGGTTACAACTAGGGATGATACTGGGCAGAACCCCGGATGATGAAAGAAGTGAGCGGCCTGAATTAATAAAGTCGATTGGAGTTTACCCGTATTGTCTTGACAGACAGAGTAAAGTCGAATCCGTGTATTCGCTGATTCGAGAGCTCCAAGAGCTGACAGATTTAGTCCCTGGACTAGCAGAGGTGAAGCTGCTAGGGACTGAAACCAGCTGGGTGGAGCTATCCAATTTTGCCATCCGTTGGGAAAGAAAGCATAAAATAATTTCAGACAAACAGAGGGTACAGCCTCCAAGGGCAGCAGCTCAAAGAGCCCCGCCCGCACGAAAAAGCAGGCAGCAGAAGCCGAGGGCCGAAGCTGCACCAAGAGAGAAATACCAGGGCCAGAGAGCTCAGGAAAAGTCTAAAAATAAAAGCAAACTGCAAAGGTCAGATTTCAAACAAAAATCTGCAGAAGGCGACTATGTCTCAAAGAGAACTGGGAAAAAATGACCTCAGAACAGAGACAGGAATTAATAGACAAGAGAAATAAAAAGAAACAGCCCAAATCGAAGAATAAAACTAAAGAAGTTAAAAGCAGCGAGAAAGTTGTTAACAGCAACAGAAAAGCCTCTCAGAATCGAGAAGAATAGGGTTGCCTGACTCCAGGAAAAAGGCCATTATGTCTAAACAAGTTACAGAAACGGCAGATATGAATTTAAATATAAATTATGAGGGCATATTGTTTGATCTTGATACAGGAGCAGACGTCACTGTTGTGGGTCAGCTGCCTGAAGAAGCCCGAGAAATTGAAATTGCGTTTAATGTTAAAGACTTTAGAGGTAATGTAGAAACGCATAAAGTTTATGATTGGAAAAATTTGCAAATTATCAAAGGTGTTAATAATTTAATGACACTAAAAGATGCTAGCGCAATATTACAAAGTAAACAGAAAAATTGGTTGAAAAAAGTAGACCTGGAGCAGGAAATAAAAAGAATGTCCGAAGCTAGTAAAGCCGACCGCACTAAAGTAACAGAGATATTAAGAAAATATCAAACCCACGCCGCAAGAAGTAAAAATGATTGCGGAAAATTATCTGATAAATGGCAGTACGAATTAAAAGGTGGAATCCCTCCACCACAAAGGCAATACCCGATAAATAGAAGCGCGCTGCCTGAGATAAAAATTACTATCGAGGAGTTAAAACAAAAAGGTATAATTAAAGAAGTTGATAATGCGCCAACGAATTCCCCAATTCAAGCGGTTGCAAAACCAGACGGGGGATGGAGATTGGTAACGAATTATAAAGCATTAAATAAGCAAACAATACCAGATACGAGATATCTGATTAATGCAAGAGATGCAACAAGCGCAGCCCCAGAAGGGAAAATATTGTCAAAGATAGATCTTTCAAACGGCTTTTGGTCTGTGCCGCTGACGCCTGAAAGCAGAGCGCGCACGGCCTTTACTTTTGAGAATAAACAGTATGTATATCATGTGTTACCACAAGGATTTAAGAATTCTCCAAATGCTTTTCAAGCCATAATGATGGAAATTCTTAAAGACCTTCCAATCGTTGTATACATCGATGATATTCTTATTGTTACCAACGACGAAAAGAACATCTTGAAATATTAGATGAAACCTTAAGCCGCCTAACCAAAGAAGGGTTTAGGTTAAATTATAAGAAAATTGAAATTGCTAAAGACAGTGTTGAGATTTTAGGATTTCAGATAACTGGTAATGAACGATTTCTGTCACAAACTACAGAGAATAAATTAAAGGAATTGAGAGGAAAAAAATATAACCAGTTTAAAACAATTACAGAGCATGTTGGGTACGTTAAACTTTGTAAGAGATTTAATCCCAGGATATGCTAAACATGCGAAACCTCTTTATAATGCAACCAAAGGAGGTGTTTTAAATTGGAGTGAAAAACTATCCGAAATAAAGGCTAAATTAATCGACGAAGCTTTAAATAGTGGTCGTTTAGCCAGAAGAGACGAGAGCACTCCATTAGTAGGGAAAAATAGCTAATTCGGAGGAAGAAATAGAGTTGATACTCTTTAATGAAGGAAATGAAAAACACCCTGTCAGTTTCGTGTCCGCCACTAAAGCGGCAAATCAGAAAAGTTGCAAAACCTAAGTGGTGCTGACATTTTAGCCTCACTAGCTAAATCACTGTTAACCTTGAAAAGCTTGGCGTTAGACCAGCAAATTATAGTGAAAGCTAAAGGTGAGGGAATAACTCAAATAGTTAGGGAAGCTAAAAATTTAATTAGCGAGAACAAACGTGTGCATTCACATACTTGGGCCAAGTGGTCTTTATTGCTGAATGACACGCAGTTCAGCTTCCAAGCTGAGAAAATTCCCAAAAGGGAGAAAATTACCAAGGTGCCCATAAATAAAGTTTGTTATTATACCGATGGTACAACTGAACAAGGACAGACGAGATGGGCCTGGATTCGGAAAAAAGGCCGTAAGGTCACCGAATCAGATAAAGGTAGCTTAGAGACAGGATTAAGTGCTCAAGCTGCTGAAGTAAAAGCGTTTAGGAAAGCTTTAGAAAAAGCTAAACAACTAAATGATATTAATTGTTATATAGTAACTGATAGTGACTATATTATCAAGCTGTAGAAGAACACCTAACTACATGGAAAAATAATGATTTTAATACTTCCAAAGGGAAGCAATTAAAACAAGCTGAAGATTGGCGTGTAATAGGTGGTCTAATCACGGAGATTATGCCCACCGTATTACATCAAACCGGTCATACGTCACAGAATATGACAGCTGCCTTAGGGAACAAACAGGTGGATGACTATGTTCGCACCGTCCGGGCTGTCACGAAAGAAAGTCAAAAAGACATTCTTGAGAAATTACATGTAGAATTAAAACATCCTACAACAAAATATTTAGCACTATATTGTCATGCCTTAGGCCTAAATATTCAAAACTTAAAATCCGAGTATCACAGGATAAAAGTGAACTGTCCAGATTGCAGAAAGGCAATGGATTCACGTAATAATGATTACGGATCTATAAAAACAGATCAGGAAAATGATGAAATCAGCATGGATTTCGCGGGGCCTATTAGGCCTCAAACTAAAAAGAAAAATTGTTATTTTCTTTTAATAACAGATAATGCGAGTAATTACACACAGATTTATCCGTGTGAAAGAGCTACAGAACAGGTAGTGATTAAAAGCTTATCTGAGTATTTTAAATACAGAGGAACACCAAATCGTGTCCGAGGCGATAATGCGCATAATCTTACCGGACAGGAAGTAGAAAACTTTCTAAAAAATGAAGGTGTAAAATTGATCAAATCAGTGAAATATCAACCCGCTAGTAATGGAATAGCGGAGAGAATGATCAAAGAAGCAAAATCTTGGTTTGTAAAAAATCAGGATAAAGATTGGGACGAGCAGATTAATGACTGCTTGAAATTTCTAAATTACAGAGTTCCTATACCTGAAAAGGAGGAAAATCCCCGACAAGGCAAGAGCCAGGTAAAGGTAGGAGACACTGTATATATCCAAAGAAAAGTAAAAGGTCGTAGATTTAAACAAAATTTAGGTACAGAGGATAAAGTTATTTCCGTGCCATCTAAAACTACGGTCGAATTAGAAGCAAACGGCATCTGGAGTCTCCGAGATCTCATTAAAAAGCCGGAATAATGGCAGAGAAAAAATTAAACTGTGACCTCAAATCTAGTGAAGGCCTTTATAAGCAAAAAGGCTTCATCAGAATTATTAGAGGTTTTTCTGGAAACTTAACCATTGAAAAATGGCTTAAACCAGAATATGACAGAGCTCTGGGTAGAAAGTCTGTGAGTATTGAAGGTACACCTGCTATAAGTTACAGGATCGAGGACTGCGCCGTATGTACAAAACCTAATGTAGCGATTAAACTAGCTGAAGGCTTATATGCTAATAGGCCGAATAAAGCAGAGTTGCTAATTCAGCATGGTTTAGAAGCTCATTTCCCGTGGTGGAACGAGCTAGGAGAGATTGAAGCTTGTGCTTTAAATCACGTCAAAATTTGTGGTGATTGCAGAGAATCACACCAAAAAGTCGAAATCGAACAATATGAGATAAAACAAGATGGATGCCTATGTCGAAACTGTCAGTCATGTAAACAGCGATTCCTAGCATTAGGAAAAGAATGTCGTTGTATGTTTGATGGGGAAGTATTTACATCATGTGACAGATGTAAGAGTCTATTCAATTGCAAATGCTTGAAGTTAATAAGCAAAGAGCAAATATGGATGACTAGAAAATCCAGAAAGGCTTTAGGAGCCTTGGTTGAAAATAGAATAATGACGGATTGGAATATAAATCCCGTATCTCTTATGACAAATACAGATACAGAATTCTTGGCCCAAAGACTCAGAGAACTGTCCTTTTGCCCGGGGGGAATCCCAGGGGGACAGGAATCTTTAACGGGGAACGAGAGTTTCCGAAGCGGCCTTGTGTATCTCACCCATCTAGGAGGGTGGGAGACTGCTGTGAAATTGCAGCTACATAGACATGTGAGCTACAAGAGGAGCAGCGGGGGTGCGTGTATATGGCTCTTGCATGACACCAAGTGGTTTAAATGTGAATTGTCTGATGCTATAATTATAGCAGCAAAAGGAATGATGTTTAACCAATGCATCAAAGTATGCGAACCAAAGGATGAGCCTAGCTATTTCAGTGAAACAAACATATCAGTGTATGGATCACGACAGTCCTTTAGAGAGGGAAAAGCTCAGATTAAAATAATCAGATCCACACAACCATATCCATCAATGACTACAGAACCAAGTGATGAAGATATGTCCAGAATGGAAGTTCTAGATTTAACTATACTGTTAAATTTAACAGGGAGTTACTTGGGGATAGGAGAATGCATTGAAGGGATTAATGTCTATTTGACAAGATCAAATGAGAAATCGGATATGGAATCGGAAAATAAACTAATTAAATTGAAAAAGGGGATCTGGAAAAACTTAGTCGAGGGACAGATTAGGTTATGAAACATGGTTTTCTCTCCATTCTCTGTTGCAGGAAACATGCAGAAAGGTGAGCCGGAGAAAATGGTGAAGGCTGGCAATAGGTGTACGGAGTCACGCATTGGGAGTGCAGTGATGAGTATAATGCTAACCTCGTCTCTACTACTAATTTTAACAGGTGTCATCTTTTCAGGACTGGAGATTAAAACTGAAAGCACGGAAGAGACCCGACATGTGTGTAAACGTGTCGAGAAAATTGAACATTGGGTATGTCCAAATCAAGAAGTGAAGTTTCACAAACTAATTTCGAGAGGAGCACGTGATATAATTGACCGCAGCTGGTCCCTCATCTACAATCACTAGTTAGCCAATCAGAGTAATCTAAACTCACTGTAAATAGCCGAGCAAACTTTACTCCCTTATCTTCGTTTTTCCGAAGACAAGCTTGCTACAGGACCGCACCAGCTCCTCCACAAGCCTACAAACCTTCTTCAACTCGACCATATAATACAGCAAACTTTGACTTCTACAACAACAACAACTACACCAACAAGCAGCAGCATTGCTACAACAGCTAAAACATCGACCCAGCAGCTTCATCAACCCTTTCTACAAGCAACATGGACAAGAATCAAACCGCGACCCTCCCAGAAACACAAGCCCCGGACCAACAACACCAAACCCAGCCAGAAAACCTACCCAACACGGAGGCTCCAATAAGAGGCCGGAGACCCATCCGCTCAACTACTAGGACTCAACGCCGCAACCCATCCCCATCTCCCGTCACTCCAAATCGCCACATACCTTCTCCAGCTTCTTCCTACGCCTCAGCAAGATCTTCATCTCACACTTCCACCAGGATGACCGTACACGAACTCCGCCAGACCCTCACGAACGCCGGAATCTCCATACCCAACCGCTGCAATAAAACAGAACTGATCAAACTCTATGAATCCATCTCGTCACCAACTCCGCCCCCTCAAGACACCAGGAACACTCGCCCCCGCCACACCCCCTACCCGCAACCCTCCAAAGCACCGCACGCTCGTAATCTCCCCGGACCACCAAAGAAAGCAACAAAGAAAAGCAATAATACACAACCCCACGGAACTGGACAAATCATAAACACCATCACATTCCAAAACACAGACAATCCTCCAGAGAATAACGCCAACCCCGGACTTTCCACCCTCCTTCCCTGGCCTCCAGCTCCACCTTCCAGCGAAAACTCCAGCCCTGATCTTCCAGTCCACCCTCCCACTTTCAATCCGCTTCAACTCTCTCTTCCTTCCAACCTCCCTCATACTTCAACCCAGCCTATTTCTACCCAACCTTTCCCTATAAGTCCTAACGCTCTTCCTCTTCCTCCCCATTTTTCCTCTTCTAACTTCTTCCCCTCTGCATCCCTTCACCAAGCACCCACATCCATTACTAATCCCCCTCTACAACATAACATCCCTACTCACATTTCTTCTGCACGGCCCCCCTTCACCCTAACCACTGCCACGCCCCTTCCCATTCCGCATAACGCTCCAGTCCTGGAACCACCCCCGATCTCCAACGCTGTCAAGAACATCATCCTATCAGGTGCAGACATAGACCTTAGCACACTCCTTTCACCCATAGCACGTCCTTCGGCAGAACGTCAGGTGGATTGCGGCGAATTCACTATTACACTTAAATCACCCGCTAGCTCCCAACACCGCACACTTTCTTTAGCCGAATTCCATGTAGCCTTCGCACGTTACACTGAAACCATCTGTTCAGTTTTTCCCCATAGGAGACGCGAGCTGAACGACTACATGGCCATCATTTCGGAGCTCGCGCTTTCCTATGGGGGAACTCAATTCTACACGTACCATAAATTGTTTTCTGCAAAATGCGCTATTCGCGTTACTCAGTGGAATCAGTGTCCCTATTGGGGGGCTATGGATACCGACCTCCACAATCGAGTTTTCTTAGGTTGCCGTAATCTTTCCTGCGCGGTCTGCCGTTCAAACTTGCACACAACCACTTCCTGTCCCTTCATTATCTCCCCCACCGATAAAGAACTACAAACCCCAAAATCCACCAGCTATGTACCCCGCCCCTCTACCTCTGCTATCCCCGCTCTTCTTCCCCCTACCTCTTCTCAAAACCCTCCCTCCTCTCAGCCCTGCATCAGCTTTAACTCAGCGAGATGCTTTCGTCATCCCTGCAAATTTTTGCACATATGCAATTATTGCGGCGGCGCGCATGCACGCGTCGTCTGCCAAGTGTGGAAAGCCAATAAAAAACAAAGAAGTTATTTGTCGACTCCTGTCAATATTTCTAATCTTTATGATGAATTATGTATGCACCATGATCCTAACTTTTCTGATTTTCTCATTTCAGGTTTGTCTAACGGATTCCATCCCGGTGTTTCTACTCTCCCCTCCTACAACCTCGCCTGTCCAAACCTACAATCCGCTATCACCGAACCAAATGTGGTAGATCAACTTATAGAGAAAGAGATCGATAATAAATTCATTATCGGTCCCTTCCTCGCCCCGCTGTTTAGCGCTTACCGTATCAGTCCTATCGGAGTAGCAACCAGAAAATTTTCTGGTAAAAAACGATTAATAATTGATCTTTCATCCCCCCATAATTCCGCTTTTTCAAGCATTAACAGTATTATTTCGTCAGACGAATTCTCTCTAAATTACCACGATATAGACCAAGCAATCTCGCTAATTAAACTAGTAGGCAGAAACGCTTGGCTCGCAAAAATCGACATCACATCAGCCTTTAAAATCATGCCATTACACCCGATTTCTGGCATCTTTTTGGTATTAATTGGAAATCTAATTTCTACTTCGCAGTCCGGCTAACCTTCGGATGCAGAAGTAGCCCTAAAATATTCGACATGCTTTCTGAAGCAATATGCTGGATTCTCGCCAATAATTACGGAATCTCGCACGTAATCCATCTCCTAGATGATTTCCTTATCATCTCTCCCCCTAACAATCCACCCGCCAAACACCTAGCGACTACTAAAACAGTTTTCGCTAAACTGGGCATCCCCATCGCGGAAGAGAAAACCTCCGGCCCCAGCACATTGGTAGAATTCCTAGGCATTAACCTAGATTCACAAAAATTCCAAGCATCCTTACCCAAAGAAAAAAAAAATCGACCGAATCATTTCTCTTTCTTCCATATTTTTGGAGAAACAAGAATGCTCTAAACGCGAACTGCTGTCAATATTAGGGCACTTAAATTTCGCTATGCGCATCATCCCACAAGGACGCCCTTTCGTCACTCACCTACTCCAACTCGCAGCATCAACACACGGCTTAGACGAGATCATACAATTATCCGATCCCTGCCGTAATGAATTTAGCCTCTGGATTTCCTTCCTCAAGTGCTGGAACGGCTGCTCTTTCTTTTATAGTGACTTAATCTCATCCCCAGTAGATATACAGCTATACACAGACGCCGCCCCCTCCATAGGCTTTGGAGGCTATTACCGGGGCCGCTGGTTCGCTGCTGATTGGCCACCTCAAATGCTAGAAATTCCTTCCCATCTCCATTCATCCGCATATTTCGAATTATATCCCATAGTAGCCGCTACTATACTATGGGGAAACGAATGGTCCGCCTCTAGCATTCTAATTCACTGTGACAACGAAGCCGTCGTTCACTGCATTAATAAAGGACGCTCTCATTCTCCCGCCCTGATGCCGCTCCTTCGTCGCCTTATTTGGACTTCAGCTAAAAAACAATTCATTATAAATGCTGTACATGTTCCCGGTTTTCATAACCAAATTGCTGACTCTCTCTCTCGTTTTAATTTCCAGAGGTTCAGACGGCTGGCGCCAGAGGCAGAGCTGCACCCGACCCCCATCCCTCCTTATTCAGAGATGATATTCCAATAAATCACCCCATGCACACCCTGCACCAAACATCCATATCTCTCATTCTGCAAGCCGTAGCTCCCAGGACCCTACTCTCATATTTTACTGCATGGAAAGCATTTAAACGCTTCCATTCCCTATACAACACTACATTCCCCAGCTTTTCCTTACTTACAATCACTTCATTCATCACATACCTCCATTCACACAAACACATCCAAGCTAACTCAATCAGGAGCTATTTAAGCGGAATCCAATTTTTTCACAAGCTAATGCACGGCTCCATTTCCGATTCAATAGCTAATTCACAAACCAGCCTTTTGATTAAAGGCATACAAAAAGCCCACCCCCCCCCCCCTCCCAGACAGTAGGCTGCCCATTACACACAACATACTCAGCAAATGCATTTCCACACTCAGAATAGGATACTCATCCCTTCACACAGACCATACCTTAGATGCCATGTTTATCCTCGCTTTCTTTGGGTTTCTCAGATGTTCCGAAATTACAGTAACATCTACATTTGACGCTAATATCCACCCCACTATATCAGATCTAACTTTGATTGATGAGGAAACAATCGCATTCCTCATTAAGCAAAGTAAAACAGATCAATCCAGAAAAGGACACTTCATTTACATATTTAACATCCCCTCCCCCACAAGCCCATTCCAAACACTCCTAGCATACCTACACTATAGGAAAACACTAAGCCCTAGCCCCCTCTCACCCCTTTTTATAGATGACTCAAATCGCCCAGTGACACGTTTCTGGTTCCAAAAACACCTTAAGGCAGTCCTCCAACACTCAGGTTTCCCACCACAATCATACTCCAGCCACTCATTCAGAATAGGAGCCGCCACCACAGCAGCACACAAAGGGCTATCACAACAGCACATACAAACACTAGGAAGGTGGTCCTCCGATGCCTTCAAATCCTACATTCGCCTTAGCCACAGCCATCTCAGAGAAGCACAGAGAACCCTCACCACCAGACACCCCAATTCCAGCATTCAAAGACACGAGTCCAATCCAGACACAACCTTTCAAGGGAGGAGACACGACCAAGCGAAGCCGGCTTCCCGGGGGCAGAGGCGCTACCCAGCCTCGTCAACTTCCCAAGGGCGCGGGCATGACCCCGCCATTTAACCTCTTCCTTCAAGCTCTGAGTCCACTCAGCTTTCTCCCCCCTTTTCACTCACCTAACTCCCGCTGGAGTTTTTCCCGCCCAGGCCCCCCCCCCCGTCACCCCCGTCCCCCCTGGCCGCTGCCGCTGGAGTCCCCACTACCCCCTCCTTTATCCCTGTCTCCAGCAGGACCCTGCCCCCCCCATGGCTCGGACTCCCGCTGGAGTATTTCCCCCGAGCTTCGATTCCCGCAGGAATCATCTCACAGCCCTCCCCAGACCCTAGCTTTGATATTATATATCATTATTAATAATGATATATAATACAGCTCATTTGTTTTCATTTTTGGTTTATTTATATAAATTCATATCTATATGCACCCACGTATATAAATATGGTTTTATATATAGTGCTGCCACCCTCACGCTCTAGTTCCCGCAGGAACATCCCCAGAGCACCAATTTGCCCGTCACCCTCCAGAAGGAGTCTCCACCGCCCCCTCACTTTCCCTGACTCCTACTGGAGCTGGCCAATAAAGCTCCACCACCCGAGCTGTGACACGAGCACGAGTCACGTCATCGTCCCTCCCCACCCTTAGCTTAAATTTATTTTAATTTTTTTTATGCATTCATTTCTATTTTTCCATTTTATTTTTTTTGAATTCATTTATATATATATATATATATATATCTATATGCACCCACGCATATAAATATGTATCTATATATAGTGCTGTCACCCTCAAGCTCAGTTCCCGCTGGAGCAATCCCGAGCACCTGACCCCCGCAGGGGTCATCGCCCAACTGCCACTCACCCTTCAGCTGGGGCACCAACCTGCCCTTCCTCGTTCCCGACCCCAGCCGGAGATGGCACATACAGCTCTATCTCCCGCAGGAGTGCCCACGAGCTTCGACTCCCGCTGGAGTCAAGAAAAAATTACGCCCCCCCAAGGCCCTAGCTTACCCCATTATATATATATATATATTTATATACATATATATGTATATATAGTGCTGCCACCTCCCAGCTCTATCTCCATTAGGAGTGTTCCTCGAGCAATTTACTCCCTTGGAGTCCATACCCCCCCCCCTGCCCTCTTCACCTCCCCTATCCAGCTGGAGTCCTCCCCCCCTCCCCCTTTATTCCAGCAGGATCCCCACCGCATGGCTCTGACCCCCGCAGGGGTCTCCCCGAGTCTCTACTCCCGCTGGAGTAATTATTACCCACGCCAACCATGCTTGGGCTCCCGTAGGAGTCCGTCTCATCCTTTGCTCCCGCAGGAGCCCTCTTTACTTTCCCTTTTGGAAAAAACCAATATATCCAGCAGCCGGATATAGCACTTCTAGCCTTTTGGGGAGTTTCTTCGAATATTCGGCTGCTGTCCCGAGTCATTACGCATTTGGGGAGCTCTCGAGAACTACCTGATCTCGTACTCCCCGTACAAGCTCAATTGACCAGGCGGGAGCCCTGGGCTCAATTATCTCCGAGCTCAGGGTTCTCTCCCGGGACAGCATGCCAAACCTGCTACTAGCGTCAAGCAATATCTAAGTGTGAACTCTTGAAGTGAAGTTTCACAAACTAATTTCGAGAGGAGCACGTGATATAATTGACCGCAGCTGGTCCCTCATCTACAATCACTAGTTAGCCAATCAGAGTAATCTAAACTCACTATAAATAGCCGAGCAAACTTTACACCCTTATCTTCGTTTTTCCGAAGAAACCCCCCATCCACCCCTTCTCCACCTTTCTTTCTTTATCACGGGGAGCTCTCGAGAACTACCTGATCTCGTACTCCACGTACATGCTCAATTGACCAGGCGGGAGCCCTGGGCTCAATTATCTCCGAGCTCAGGCTTCTCTCCCGGGACAGCATGCCAAACCTGCTACTAGCGTCAAGCAATATCTAAGTGTGAACTCTTGAAGTGAAGTTTCACAAACTAATTTCGAGAGGAGCACGTGATATAATTGACCGCAGCTGGTCCCTCATCTACAATCACTAGTTAGCCAATCAGAGTAATCTAAACTCACTATAAATAGCCGAGCAAACTTTACACCCTTATCTTCGTTTTTCCGAAGAAACCCCCCATCCACCCCTTCTCCACCTTTCTTTCTTTATCACGGGGAGCTCTCGAGAACTACCTGATCTCGTACTCCACGTACATGCTCAATTGACCAGGCGGGAGCCCTGGGCTCAATTATCTCCGAGCTCAGGGTTCTCTCCCGGGACAGCATGCCAAACCTGCTACTAGCGTCAAGCAATATCTAAGTGTGAACTCTTGAAGTGAAGTTTCACAAACTAATTTCGAGAGGAGCACGTGATATAATTGACCGCAGCTGGTCCCTCATCTACAATCACTAGTTAGCCAATCAGAGTAATCTAAACTCACTATAAATAGCCGAGCAAACTTTACACCCTTATCTTCGTTTTTCCGAAGAAACCCCCCATCCACCCCTTCTCCACCTTTCTTTCTTTATCACGGGGAGCTCTCGAGAACTACCTGATCTCGTACTCCACGTACATGCTCAATTGACCAGGCGGGAGCCCTGGGCTCAATTATCTCCGAGCTCAGGGTTCTCTCCCGGGACAGCATGCCAAACCTGCTACTAGCGTCAAGCAATATCTAAGTGTGAACTCTTGAAATAGCTGTAAAAAACAGAACCTACAATAGTAGTGATTTTGAAATTATGATGAAGTCATATGTTAAAGACATTGATGACAGATTTTGGGTATGTAATCACTCAAAACCAAGTGCATTATTCATACCATCCAAATATAATGGTTTGATGAATAACAAAGTTAAATTCAAATGGGATAGGCTTATAGTGGAAAACGCCACCCATGTTAAACTGATTGGGCTTGAAATCCTAAATAAAAATCAGACAATATGGACTAATGAAAGTAGCCTAAGTGTCTGGAATTTGGAAGTAGGAATAGAGTTAAGCAAATCAGTAGGCCATTGCTGGCAGAGTTTAACAAATGAAAAGCAATGGGTAATGAGTGACTCCCTTACTGCACCTAAAAATGACAAAATACTTAGAGGTTTACATAGTAACCGTATAAGTAGGGTGGGGTTATTATCAGAAACAGGTAATGACACATCTAGGAAACGCAGATTAACCAATTGGTTAATGGGGGGAGCAAAAGGACATGTGACATATTGGCCTGATGATTTGAATAGTTCTCACCTTATATTAGGTGTTTACAAATCAAAACCGATAATTCCTTACGAAGAAATTAATTGGGTCACATGTCAGCAACACTTAACCCAAGGAAAGTACTGTGACAGTGAAAGGGATTGCACTAATAAACTAGGAATGAGGCCTTTTGGCTCTAGTGGGGCTAAATTTCTCATTAAGAAATATGGGTCACTAAAATCTAATTCCTGGGCGTCCTTTTTCCAACACAATATGGTTAAATATTGTACGGATCTGTCTAAAACAGAATATTGGTACTGTTATATAAAAGGTGAGTCACTGTATGACCAAAGCCTGATGGACCAATATGAAAGTAAAATATTTGACATATGGAAATCCTTTGTTAAATACAAGGGTATTCGAGAAGAGAGGGTTTTAAATGAAACCTGTCAAACAATAAAATGTTTTATTGACAAGAATTGGCTGGATGGGCGTGGTATACATCCCTTTATGTTAGATAGTAGCTATGGTATACCAAAAGCATTGGCCAATGAAAGTGGAATAACAGATTTTATTAAATCTATTCCAGATCAGCAGTATAGAATGGCCCTAGCATTATATGTTTACCAATGGGAAATGCTTTCAAGGGCAGAATATACAATTAGGCCCAGTCCAATCCATATGGGTATGACCGACAGTGTGCATGGGTTGTGGCACAATAAGTTCTATATTAAATTTGATTTTGGCCATAAGCTAATAGGAGCTTATCAACATCAATTTAATAAACTAAGGTTTTTTCATGTAAGCTTTAGAAAAACCATTTATACTAGAAACCTAGTCGATGTTTCCTTTGATAACACCACCAATGAATATTGGAAGGGTGGGGCTACGTTGAACATGGGTTTTAGTGGTTTTAAATGGAATTTATATGAAGATGATGGATTAAACAACACGGCTAGCCTATTTGGGATCGACCTACAAGAATGTGATCCAGATATCTTCAATAACTGGACTTATAAATATATGCCACCATGCTCTCGTCAGGAAGATGAAATAAGGCTCTGGAAGGGTGAAAATAGTTTTTGCTCATGGGAAAATCATTCAATAATAACGGAAAAAATCCGTAAAAGATGTGATAAGATAAACTGTAGTGTCCCATGGCACTCACTATTTGTACCAGTACTCCCTCTAGTAGCAAAGTATGAAAACCAAGTCCGGAAACATTGTAGTGTGATAAGTTTGCAGTATTACCATGATAAACGAAAATTAACTGAAATTATAGATAATTATATCGAAGGTGCTAACTGGCATTTCGTTCACACCTGGATTTCTGGTTTGAATATCATAACTGATGATGTTTCAACCCTAGTTAAAATTAGAAGAGCTTTGGTAAAAGCAGGTGTGATTGTTGCCTTGGGTACAGGGACAGCTGTGAATCTAATCAAGAACACCATCATAGGTTGGTGGAAATGGATAAAATTAGTTTTGATTATAGTGGGTTGCATAATTGCAGCAACCCTTTTTATCACTATCACAATAAAAATTGCCAAATTGTGTAATTTGCTGTCAAACTGCCCCATAGGGAGTAGAATGAGTTATCTCAGATTGGGGCAAAGGTAACAGGCCTGCAAGTGGAAGGGAGACGCGCACACCATATATTAGGAGAGACTGTATGTGCATACTCTCACAGCAGAACAGTTAAGCTGAAGAAGTAACTGGCTTAATAGGCTCTCTATACATCCAAAATCTCAAAAAATTCTTGAAGATGGCATCTCTCGACCCTAATCAGGAACACCATCGGATCATTGTGTCCGGTACAGATTATGCGCAGGTAAATTGATTTCTGATCATTGTAATTGTAATAACTATTGACTTATTATAGTTTTGTTATTATTGTATTACTAAATGAAGAGGAGAAACAGTTATGATCACGTGAACAGGTCTCTGTTCATTTGAACATAACCGAGATGCCATTACCAGCGCAAAAGAGGGCACAGTGGTGTCATGTGGGTGGGGTTTTTGGGTTTTTATGCTTTTAGTGATTTTTTGAAGATGAGTTTTTTAATTCTTTTTATAAAAATCAAAGGATATCAAACCAATGACCATTTTTGTGTTTTAAATAAATGTGTAACTTACTGCAATATGTTTACAACAATCATGAGATGATAATGTGTGTAATTATCTCTTTGAGTGTAACATTTGGGTAAAAGATTCGTATGATCTCTTAAAGGTTCCACTGGGATGGGAAGAAAACTGGACACGCCCTCCTTGTAGGCACCGTAGATTAAAAGAGTGTAAAATTTATTGGCATATAAATGGTGTTGTCACATGGTGTTGTCTGGACTGTTTCTTAGTGAACAGACTAGACTTTAACAAGATCCATTATGTACTCTGTTGGAGCGATGAATGTTTAAGGCCTCTGTTTGAAACCTTAACAATGGCTGTGGGACAATCAGTAATGCCCTGGAAGCCGATAATCACCTGTATGCAGCATGGACGGACAAAATATTTTGTCCATCCCTATTGGGTTAATGGGGAATTGCTAATGGGAATTATGACTAATCTTAATATCCTCTATGTCAAACCCACAGATCGAAGTCTTGGCTTGGGGGCAGGGCCGATGGAATTGTTTCAATTTAATGAACATTCCATTGAAACATGGTCTAATAATCAGACTGCCTTGGGACCAGCTGACGAGACTGAGCGTTTCTGGACGGCGTTTTTGGCGGATGAGACGGATTGGCCGGACGATTTTGGCCTCTCTAGGGAAGAGTGATTTACTGACTGTCCAGCTATCATACGATAAAAGGGGAAAGAAATTTAATCTCTGGTTAATTGGTAGTGATGGATGGGCCGTTCCGCTAGAACATTGTATATATGGATTTTGTATTTTAGACGAGTTGGACAATGACTACTTCCTGTCTCAGTGTAGAATGTCAAGAGGGGGTGTGTTATTCGATAGCCCCAGTGACATTCTATACAACAGACAGAAACGATCATTGACATACTCTGAAATTCCAATACTCAATAGAACAACTCTTAATGAAAAAGCAAGGCTTAAGCGCAAGGACAGACGTCTCCGGTAGAGGGCGCGGCGAGCCAAGAAGCCAGCTGGACGAACTCTGATTGACCTGACTGCTCAACTCACGCACATGAGCCTTTAAACATACCGACTCACATGCGCTAGCCATGCTTGATGATTAAACTGCTTAAAAGATTCATGTTTGTATATACTCTGTCGACTATATATCTGTTTGACCAAAAGTCTATAACTGACAAACATGATATGCAATGTAAGAGTTAGAAGGTTATATATCTAATGTGCTTCTCTTGGAAAGAACAAGTATAAATCTGTTCGCATAAGCCATGATCTATAATGCACATACCTATGTAGATGTTGATTCATGTTCTAGTGATACTTAGGAACAAGTATAAATCTGTTCACATAAAACATGATCTATATTACTGGAATTTTTGGTTAGAAGTTTTGGCCACATTATACAGTTGGTCCCTAATGATTTATAAACTGTTGTCAAAATGTAATGGGGAAAACCCAGAATGTTGTCCGTACATGTACCCTGTGCGTACATGAGTACAATCCAATATGTCAAATCCTCAATTATGTATGAGGTATATTTATGTGCATGACTTTATTGTACGAGTATAAAAAGCTGAGCCACACAGATCAGCTTTGCGTGTTTTCCAACTTCTCTATACTGGAGGTTGGTTTGCCCGTTATCCTCAACGGAGGGTAATGTAAGGAGTTTTGTTTTCTGTTATTTGTCTTTTGTTTATTCTACTTTTTCACTGGATTTCATTTTGTTAATAAAAGTATATTTTATTAATTTACTTCGCTGGAGTGGACATTGAATTCATTTGCCAGAGCCCATCAAGTTACCCTGTGTGGTAAAGTATAATCTAATGTATTCTTTTTGCAAATCATTTAAAAGATGATCCTTCAACTAAACTCTAGCTAAGAAATATAGCCAAGAGAGGATTCTGGTTTATCTTTGTTTAATTAAGGTGATTAAATAAAGGCGATCCAGTACAGCAGCCACCCCATCTGGACATTGGTTTCAGCTTGCAAAATGTTAGTTGCTTGCGCGACTGGAGTCATGACAGCAGCATACTCTGACAAGAATGCAAGTTCAGCTGGATTAAACCTGTGATAAAGACAAAACATATAAACAATAAGATACAAAAAAACAGCATTGCTACATGATCAGATCATTATCATGCAATGGATTGGTTCATCATTCAATTTTAATCATTCTATTTAATGTTGTACAAGTAGACAATATGGACCAGAACTGAGTTTGACAGAAAGAGTTGCCAAACATTTTAAAACTTACATTGGAACCTTCAAATCTGTGCAGAAAACTCTCAGTTGCCTCTCCCTTTTCTTTCACTATCCTGAGGAATCTCTCCACAGCCATGAACACAGAGTTCCACCTTGTTGCATTTGGTCGCACAAGCTAGAGGGAGCAAGCATCTTCCACAGTTTCAGCTGCTGTTGAGGATCTTGAACACTTATTCCAAAGTGCATTGCACTTGCCAAATGTTGAGTGGTATAATTTCTTGTGTCATTGGACACTGCCTTGCTGGCATCTGTAGTGGCTATTAGGTTAAGAATGTGGCATGCACAACGATGGTGTTTCGGGAGCTGGAACTCAAAACCATCATCTTCATCCAAAAGTGAAGATACATTAACAAACTATACCTCCTCCTCATCTTTGTCTGCTTCTTCTTCCTCCTCCTCCTCTTCCGCCTGATCTAGAGCACCAGCATTGTATGTTTTCATCCTCACCGAAGACTTTGAAGGCTTTGATGAAATTGGAGCCATTGTCTGTTGTTGTTCTGACTATCTTCCCTCGAATATCATACTCTGCATGGATAGCATTAAGTGCATTTGCCAGAACGTCGAAAGTGTGAGAGCCTTTTAATCTTTTACATGCCAGGGCCACTGAGTACTTTTTTTAAACTTTCAGAGTCCACCCAGTGAGCAGTGACCCCAATGAAGCTACGGCGCCGGGCTGACCAGCAGTCAGTAGTTGTTGCGATATGGTCAACAGTTTTCATCGCCTCAATAATCTTGATCTTTATCTGGTTGGCAGCATCATAAATCATAGGTGTGAGTGTGATTCTTGTCATTATTTTGCTATTTGGCACCAGGTCTAACACAAAGTCGCGGAAAGCTTCTTGCTCGGACAAGATACTTCATGATTGCTTTGTCAAAAGATCTCTGGGGCATCGTGGTCCAGCTACCCATTAATGTGGGCTGCTTAATGGAAGGGTCGGGAATGGCAGTCTTCTTCTTTCGCTTTGCAGATGTGAGTTCCTCGTATCTACTCAAGTGGGAGTCATGCTTGCTCTGAAAAGAGAGAAAAAAATGGATAGTTTTACCTATATATATATATAATATATATATATAATATTTATATGTATATAATATATTAGATTATACCCGCAACATTATAGGTGAGTGCAGTAACTGCTGTGACACTTTTGATAAAAGCGAAATTTATTCAATTAAAGTCAGTTGTCCACCATAATTCTATATTAAAGAACTTAAGCAAGAAACTCCATAACCAAACATTATTCATTGCTGCTGCGCTGCTCTTGTACCCTCTGCCATTACTTGCAAAACCCTGTAGGGCAGGCCTACATGGCAATAATCAGTTTTTTTAATTTAGGATTAGTTATGTCAGTGTTTGTGATGTCAATTTAGAAAAATCAATAATCAATCTTTAGTTAAATTATCAAGCCTTTGCGTCCATTGTCTAAATGAACTTTATTTTATTTATATAAAAGCAAATGTGTGTAGGCAAGTTATGTAATAAGGATAACCATTGCGTTTTTCCACCAGTCTGCTATATGTGTTGAGTTGAGCTGCACTCGATCAATAACATTCCCCTATAAAACACTACACAATAATAATGCGCACGTGATTAAGCAGAACGAAAAGAAACATGGTTTACGATTTATTTTATATATATTGATGGATTCAGATTTCTACCGTCCAGTTCGTCTAAGCATGGATCAACAACGTTTATCCTTTCCTCATCATCCTATGTCTCGTTATGTTTATTAAATATGATTATTTGATTATTTAAATGAGTATTTAACTTTGAAATGATTTCAACTAATGAATAAGTTAATTACACTGCTTTATGTAAAAATGTTCAGTGCATTGCCTGTCTCTTTGAAACTATTTTCAGGAGCCACCAAACTAGGTCAGAGGTCACGGAGACCTTGAGTGGAAATGAACTGCTGGGGACTTGAAATAATATTGTTCTATTGTTTCTATTGTTATTTCTATAAGTTAATTCTATCTAAAATGTCTTAAGTGATTTTGCTATTTTTACGGTTAAATTCTTCTAAAGTGATTTTACTTTTTAGTCAAGATAGACTTGGTGTAGTGAGAATTTAACTGTCTGAATGTAGATTATAGCGGTTTTTAACCAGTTTTGATAAAGACGGCTGAGAAGTACACTCAGCCTTGGATAAGAAACAGATTGTACTTTAAGTGTGTGTGCTCTATTTGATTGTAGATACTTTTAACAGGTCTGGAGTCAGTTCTAAACAGTCTATTGAATGTCTGACGTTTATGCTTAAGACATTGTTCAGAATTGTACGCACGCACCCACGTGGAAATTTTCCTAGTCTATCTGTGTTTTAACCAATCAGGTTAGAACACCTATATGTATGACGCAGATAATGACGTTATGTGAGAGTATAATTGTTATTGATTTGTGATTGTAAGCAGAGCGGCCTAGGAACTCATTGTGAGTGTTGAAGCTGGCTTCTGCTGATGAAACTGCAAACTATCTTCACTAAACTTTATTTATTTATTTAAATCTCTGACTCCGACTCTTCTTCATCTGACAGACTGGTCATTCTTTGGGTTAAAACTGTAAATACCCCAACAATATATATATACACACACATGATGGGTCAAAAACACCATTCAACATGACACAGCCAAATAGTTAATGTTAAGTGAACATCGCAACATGTTATGAACCGCGGGTAGCTTACGTTAGTTAACTTATCTAGCGCTTACGGATAGCTCAAACTGCTGTGTTTTGTATATAATTTTTAACTTACCTTGATATGTTTCTTCAAATTCGCCGGTGAATTTTTGAAGGCCATTATTTCGCAGACTTTCGGGAGACAGAGTATGCACTTTATTCTATATGAATTGTCTTTCACTCCGACAAATGCAAACATGGACTCTAAATAAGGCCACGGGTGGTCTTCTTCCTCATCGCCACAAACAGTTGAAAGTGAAGTTGACGGTGAAATTTCCATGAGTGAGTTTTCCATGTTTTCCACAAAAGCAAACTAAAGTGCACTCAGTCAGGCAGGCAGCGCTGTCTTCTTTGATCGTCTGATTCACTCATGATGACGAGCCAGCCTATTCAAACCTGTGACAGAGCCATCTGCTGCTCTGGCAGTGATAATGTGGGTTGGAATGATTCGTAACATTTTTATAATTGTAACGAGTAACGATGCAGTGCATAAAAAAATCTATCGGAGTAAAAGTATTAAACTCATCGAAAATATGTACTCAAGTAAAAGTAGAAATAGGAGAAAAAAACAATACTCCAGTAAAGTACAGATACAGCCTTTTAGTACTTAAGTACAGTAGTGAAGTAGTTCTACTTTGTTACTATACATCTCTGCAGAGGTACAACATTTAGAGGCACCGCTGGGATGTATTCTTCGGAGGGTCGTCGTCACTCACCTGACAGACAGCTTCTGATGCAGTACATCTCTTAAAACAACCCCGGTCATCAGTGGAGTGGAAAGAGTTCCTGCAGTAAAGGCAAGAAAAAGAAGAGGAGCCCACAGAGATCATCAGGTGAAACTGAAACGTTCTGTCACTCTCAAGTAAGCCGCTACTCAGTGAAAAGGTCCACTCTTATTGCTATAATGGAAACATCAGTGCTCGAAGGAATGCAAGTTGAGGTCATGGCCATGCTAAATTCATTATCTAAAGAAAATCTTCTCAACATCGGAGCATTCTTTAAAGTGGCAGACCTAGAGAAGGACGTATCTAGATCTCGCATGTTTCTAATTGCACTTATTCTCCAACATCTTGAAAGCATTACGGAGCTAGAAGATGGTGGCATGTCTGAACTGTTAATATTGAGAGATCAAATTATAGAATTGACTACAATCACTGAAAGTGAAACGGCATGCAAAAGCGAAAGTACTGAAAAAGATAAGTTACAAAGGGAGCTAGATGAACTAAAAGCTGCATTGAAACAAAAACTGAGTTTGATGCAATAATTGGAAGAAGTGAACAAAGAGCAAAGCATCATTCAACCTAATGTACAAGTTGCAAAACCCACCCAACAATTTGCAAACATGCAAAACTCCAGTCCCCTTTGGCGAAAAGATTTAAAAATTTCTGGACAAATTGGCGACCCAGGGCAAAAAGACAAATTAACTTTTTCAAGTTTGGAACACCAAATAGAAGCTGGTTTGAGCCGAGGCTACCCAGAATGTGACATTGTAGATGCAGTTGTCCGAGCCATTTCCCCAGGCGTGCAGTTATGAAGCTATTTAGAGGGAAAGCCAAAATTGACTTTGCCTAAACTTAGGCGAATTCTGCGTTCTCAGTTCCAAGAGAAAAGTGCTACCGGACTACATAAGCAGCTTACCTCTGAATGCCAGGTTAACAAAGAGACGCCACAAAATTTCCTCATCCGTGTTCTAGACCTGCGCCAGAAAACCTTGTTTGCATCACAAGAATCAGAATCAGGTCTCAAATATGATCCGGCGTTAGTTCAAAGCATGTTTTTACATACAGTACACACTCCAAAGTGACAGCATTAAAGTTGACATGCAGCCATTTCTTCTTGACACAAACCACAGATGAGACTGTTAGAAAAATTAAACATTGCTTGTGCTAATGAGACGGAGAGACAGAAAAAAAAGAGATCTAGTGTACAGCACGCAACAGTGGTCCATGCAGTCCAGTCTAGCGGAGAAACTACTGATAAAAAGTACAGTGCAGTACAAAGTGGACCAAAATCAAATTCCAGTGCACTAACTGAGCTAAAAGAACTGAGATCTGATGTTGCCTCACTCAAGACTCTTAGTGCTGAAATAGCCCAAATTAGGGAATCATTACAGCCACCAGCTTTTGCCCCACAGCAATGTCCTGTGTCTGCGAAGAGAGACCCTAAAAAGGAAGCAGGTCAGTGTCAAATGTCACCGTACTGGCAATCAGCAGGCACCAACCAAATGAGAGCAAATACTCAGTATCAGCCCCAGTATGTGGCGCGGCAGTACTATATTCCTCCTACTCGCTCACAACAGAGAAAGTGCTTTAATTGTCAACAGCAAAGAACAGAGGATCGTTGCATGCATTGTTTCAGATGTGGCAGTGGCAAGCACTTCCAAGCAGGATGCAGAATTCGTGGCATTAATCCTTCGAGAGAGAACCCTTTAAATGGAGAGCAGTTACTTCCACGGGACAGGGAGTAACCAGATTCATTCATCAGTCCCAGCAATGTACCACTTGCGGAAAATCAGCAAAACAAATGAAGCGATGTTCACAATGTAAGGATGTAATGGATTGTTGTCAAACATGCCAAACTCAGCATTGGGCGGAACACAAGCAGACCTATACCAACTACCCAGAATCAATGTTAAACTCCTACCTGAGTATGAGTATCGCTGCCCCCTGCAGTGCCCACACTAACCAGCATTCTGCTGTGACATCACTAGTTGGTAGGCAGTGTATTGTCCAATGTTACCTGCATGGCCACAGAATTCAAGCACTGTGGGACACTGGTTCTCAGGTATGCGTCATTGATGGATCCTGGAAATTAGAGCACTTACCAGAAGTCCCATTGAGAAATGTTCTTGATCCCTCAAATACCTTGAACCTTGTAGCGGCCAATGGTATTGATATACCCTACATTGGATATGTTGAAGTGACTTTCAGATTAGCATCACCGACACCTCACCATGCTGAACTGGTAATTCCCATACTCGTGGCAAGGGGCCAAAATCTTTCTCATCCTATCATAGGTTTCAATGTGATTGAGCAAATACTGAACTCTATTGAACAAGCCACGCCAAATTCGATGAGTGACAAAATGCTCAAGAGCACTGTGAAAGCTGCATTTCCCAGTCTAAAGAGAGGGAAAGTCCAAACATTTATCAGACTTGTTAGTGCAGAGAGCTCATGTGAATACACAGTAAAGACAGCAAAAGGGCATGTTAATGTCCCAAAACATAGTACTGTGCAGGTCTCATGCAGAGTGTACATGCAGCCAGTTAGAGAGGACAGCACACTCATTTTTGAACCAGATGTGAATCCCTCCTGGTCAGATGGGCTCGAATTCATAGAGAGTGTTGTTCTGCTGAAAAGAGGAGCTCCAACAAATGTCACAGTTGAGGTATGCAATCACACTGAACATGATATCACTCTGAGGGGTCAGACTCCAATTGGTACAGTGCAGCTTGTAAAGAGTGTATTCCCTGCTAGATTGTTTGAGGTGCCAGCTAGTTCTACCACTGCTGAGGTACACCACATTCAAGCAATGGATCAATGTCAAGAGAACATCAATGAGGATGTGTGGGACCCACCAGTGAATGTCAGTCATCTGAGTGAAGTCCAGAAACAAGTTGTACAGCACATGTTAAGTGAAGAGTGTCATTCTTTTTCTAAATCTGATGATGACATTGGATGTGTCCAAAACTTGAAACTGAGTATATCACTGAAAGATCAGGAGCCAGTTAGTCGCACGTATATGTCTGTGCCCAAGCCTCTGAAAACCGGCGTTCCATTGAGTAAGCCCATTACCTGGTCTGAACAACATCAGATTACTCTTGAACAACTTGTTGATTGTTTGCTCCAACCACCTTTACTATCTTTCCCTGACTTTTCGCTGCCTTTCATACTCCATACCGATGCGTCAGCTCAAGGGCTAGGTGTGGTATTATACCAGAAACAAAACGAAAAACTACGTGTGATTGCTTAGGGTTCTCGAACTTTATCTGCTGCTGAGAAGAACTACCACCTACACTCTGGAAAGCTAGAATTCTTAGCATTGAAATGGTCAATCACTGAAAAATTCCATGATTATTTATACTATGCTCCAACTTTTACCATATACAGTGACAACAATCCCCTTACATATGTCCTGTCAACTGCCAAACTGAATGCTACAGGTTGTAGGTGGGTGGCTGAATTGGCTGATTTCCACTTCACAATCAGATATCGGCCAGGTCGTGAAAATATTGATGCAGATACACTCTCCAGATTGCCCCTTGATATCAGAACTATGATCAATGAGTGCTCTGAGGAGTTGTCTTCTGATGTAATAGGTGCAACCATTCAGGCCGTTGAAGCTCAAGAAGGACCCAGCATCCCATGGTCAATCTCAACCAATTGTTCATCTATTGAGACCTGTCCAATAGTCCCGACCATAACCTCATTGTCTGCGAATGAAATGAAGCATGCTCAAAGGAATGACCAAGTCATCAGTCCTGTATATGAATGCAAATTGTCAGGAACAAAACCAAAACTCAAACAACTGAAAGCTTATAGCCTCAAAACAAAATGTTTGTTTCGTGAATGGGGAAAACTTACCATTAATCAGGATGGTGTCCTCTGCCGAACCACTTCCTTCCGCACACAGTTGGTCCTGCCTGAAAAATATAAAGGAACAGTCATGCAAGAACTACACAATGAAATGGGCCATCAAGGTATAGACCGAACTGTCTCACTCATTCGTGAACGTTTCTTTTGGCCACATATGCAGGCAGATGTTGAATATTATGTCACAAAAACATGCAGATGTCTAAAGCAGAAGTAGCCCTGTCACGAGACAAGAGCTCCTTTAACAAGCATTGTTACGACCCAGCCCTTTGAATTGATTTCTATTGACTTTCTTCATTTAGAGCGCTGCAGAGGAGGTTTTGAGTACATACTTGTAGTGGTTGATCATTTTACCCGATTCGCCCAAGTATATGCAACAACCTCCAAGTCAGGTAAAACAGCTGCTGACCGCATTTTTTATGATTTCGCTCTAAAATTTGGCTTCCCTTCTAGCATCCATCATGATCAGGGTGGCGAATTTCAGAATCAGTTATTTGATCAGCTCCAAAAATACTGTTGCATCACCGGTTCGAGAACAACCCCGTATCACCCACAAGGCAATGGCCAAGCCGAGCGCTTTAATCAAACACTTTTACAAATGTTAAGAACGCTCACCGAAAGTCAAAAATCTAACTGGAAAGACAGCTTGAACAAGCTTGTTTATGCTTATAATTGTACCCGCTCAGAAGTAACAGGGTTCTCTCCTTTTTACTTGTTATATGGAAGGTCTCCAAGACTGCCCGTTGACATGTTGTTTGGATTGAATTCAGAAAGACCCTCGGAGAGAGTGTGTGGAAGAGTGGAAACAGGGAATGGAAGAGGCCTATAAGATCGCACAAGAATATGCTCAAAAATCTGCTGAAAGGAGCAAAAGGAACTTTGACAAAAAAGTGAGAAACACCACTACAGCCAGGTGATCGCGTTCTAGTAAAAAACCTAACGCCAAGGGACGGTCCGGGCAAAATTCGCAATTTCTGGGAAGATAGTATCTACATAATAATGCGACAACTAAGTAGTGAGCTTCCAGTTTATGAAGTAAAGACGGAAAAAGGAAAGGGACGATCCAGAGTCCTCCACCGCAACTTATTAATGTCTTGCGATCAATTACCTCTTGAGACTGACCCGCCTTCACAAATTAGATCGAAACAAGTGAGGAAACAGCCACAAATCAACCATGCTGAATCTGACGAAGACAGTGAAGAGGAAGCTGAGCTCTACTGTGTATCACCACAAGTACCTACGACGAACAATGATGATGAATTAAAAAGTCTTGAATCCCTACCTACAGAGCCTAATGAGCATCGGCATGAGGTTTCAGAACAATTCTCTACTCCAATATCATTTATGGAGAATGATCAAGAACCAGAGGATGACTTACCTGTTGCTGAAGTTCGGCAACTTCCATCTGCCGAAAGTAACCTAGAAGAAGAGATTAACTTACCTGTTGATAAACACCCCCTGCTCCCATACCGTCTGCTGAAAGTGAACCGGGGAACCACGATGAGCAACCTTACATGCTGACTAGAAGAGAAAGACGCCCACCAAGGGTATTCACTTACGATGAGTTGGGTGTGCCTACTTATAATATTGGACAAGTAAGCGGAATTGTGCAGACACCACAACAGAACTTACCGTATGTGGTTGCTCATGGACTGTCGACATGGTTGCCACCTTTCCAACCATATAGCTATCATTTGCCTTTTTTTATAGAGGTAACTACCAAAGGACAATGAACTATTAGAGTCACAACAAGACTGTGGACTTTGAAAGCAATCTGGACTTCGAAGACTTCATTTAATTTTTTTTAGTCTTACCTTGGAAGAACAGATGGACTGTTTTTTGTTGTTAGGAGATTTCCCTTAATAGCCTTGTCATTGAAATTTTGGGGAAATGATGGACTGATTTTTGCCCTGTGGACTGTGGTATTGATAGGGTTTTGGGACTGAATAATTTTATATATATATATATATATTGTTTTGGACCCGTTACAAACTGCTTTGCGCCTTGCATCGGGACAATAAGTGGACCGGTATAAGGCTAAACAGTTACAAAAATTCTAGCCTACAGACTTTTGAAAAAGAAGATTGAAAAGTAAAATTTCTATTCTGCATTCTGGTTTTTAAGAGTGGAAAATGTCGAGACGACATTTAATTTTGTAGGGGAGTGTGTGACAGACTGGAATATATATATATATATATATATATATATATATATATATATATATATATATATATATATGTACAGGCACGTGCACACATAGGGCTCAACCTGTGCAGTGTACATGCCCTTTTGAGTCCAGGATATGAAGTGCCCCTCCTACCCCCGCTCTTCAGTTCGCGATCACCATACCCCCCCTCCCCCGGCTCTTCAGTTTGCGGTATAGCCTCCCCCCTCTTCAGTTCGCAATCTCCCCCTTGAACTTCTACTATGCACATGCCCTTTGGAAACCCTCTGCACGGCCCTGTATATGTATATGAAAAACAATATATCAAAACTAGGTATAAACCTGAATAAAAACCCGTAAGAGTTATTGAACGTTTGGAGTGGTTCAACACTTGCAAAGCTGTTTGTTGTATGCTGATCTGTGTTCAATATGTTTGGTCTGAAATGCTTTGCGATCGATTAGTGATGCCTCGACTGAACACTAGGGGGAGAATTCGCGGTTTTTCTCCATTATACATAAAGTTAGCAGTGGAGAAGCATCGCAGAGTGTGTTTGGAATTTTTTGTAATTCTCTTCCCTGTTTCAGGTATGTGTTTTCATAATCAGTTTAAGGTAATGTGTTAATGTTTTGTTTTGAAAATGTTAAGAGTGTATATCATTGTGGTATCGACAGGATTCTGTTGAAAATATTTACAAGAGTACTTAGTTCGGAAGAGCATGAGCTCTGAGCTCCACTTTGAGTACATTTTCAATTGTTGTTTAATTCTGCTTATTTAATGTTCTTTGCATGTATCGCTGGGAAAAGTAAAAGTAGTGAGTACTTTAACTGTGATGAAGAAATAGAGCAAAACTATGCACATCCAGATAAAATAATAGTTTAAAAAGAGTAATTATATGTTGTTTAAATTATTTTGTTGTAGTTTATTTGTGGTAATGTATCTGGTTAAAATGAATGTGATTTCCCGATGTTAATAAAATAGTTGAGAAGCATACGCTGATTCTTTATGTCTGTGTGTTTTGAGTGTTTCAGATGTTCAATGTGTTTTATGAGCTGATAAAAGTATTGCTGAGTTCTATTTTCTTGATACACTGCTACTTTTGTGATAAAACACTATTCAGACTAAATCGGTCAAAACCAATTTTACTGATTTGACCAGTGACTAAATCACCACAGAATCAATTATCCAGAGCACAATTGCTCTCTTTATACAATATTTGCCACAATACACTATCTGGCAAACAAAGAGAAATTAACATTAGAAATCGAGTCAGAGTCCAAGTAAAGCAACTACGGTTCTCCTCAATGGTGACAGCTTAAAACACAAAAAGTGGTGTTTTTTATTGTTATTGTAAAAAATGACTTAGTTCTTAATAATATCACTATATGGAATTTTGTAGAGTGTGGCAGAAGTAAGGCCAAACAGGTTATTATTAAGTAAAGCTGCTGTTTGTGGAGTTGCTTAATGAAGATCTGCTGAGATTTTGAGAGATTTGATGTGTTTTATTTCAGTTTATTTCATCTACGACTGTGACTGAAGTCAGTTGTAGTTTTATGTTTCTCTTCTCTGTTTCTGCTTATTAACAGCAGGTGTTCATCATCAGTGCTCAATCATCACTTAATTAACCCCATCATTGTCTCATTAACTTTAACTCTGCTGTTGAGTAAATTTTACTCTATTTAGAGAGGGACCTAATGTTCTCTGAACTGAGTAAATTTTACTCTGAGGATTTTGCTGTGTATGTTCAGTAAATAAAAGCAATGCTGACATGGTTGACTGCAATGGTCTAAAGCCATGCTGGCTATCACTAAGCAAATTATTGTCTTTAAGACACTCAATAAACTGATTATACAATGCTTTTTCAAGTAACTTAGAAAATGTAGGGAGAATTGAAATTGGCTGGTAATTAGAGACACTAGTTGGGTAAGAATAAGCTTATTCTCATGTGTTTTAGAAGATCTGTATGGCTTCAGAGAGGAGGCTTTTTTCTTTAAATTTTTTACCCAAGGTACTTTGTTGGGTCTGACATACATTTTGCAAGTAGTTGTGTACTTTTGCCTTATTTCCTCAACTCTGCTATATAAATTTGAAAAGATGCAGTCAGGATTTGACAATAGCATCTCATTACTCCAATCAACATCTCCAAATTCAGCATTAAACTGAGATAATTTTGAGTTTGGTAATTTTGATGTATTGTTTTTATGGGTTCTTGGGTGTTTAAAAATTTACCTGATGACATAAATGTAAAGTAAATATTTCTTTCTTATTTTCTTATTTAAAGAAATATTTTTAAGAAGTAAATATGTAAAGAACCATAGAAATTTTAGTTTACATACAAAAAAATGCATATCTGTTTATAAAATTCATTTTTTCATTATTTTTATTGACAAGGAGAAGGGAAGAAACAAGCAGATTATGTTTGCATTAATTGGTCTTATACAACTGGACAAATTAGGAATAAATGGTGAATGATTTAATTGGGTGTTCGATTTAGAAGAACAATAGGGGTTAAGAAAGGTGCAGATTATTTAGTAAGATGTTCATTGGAAAACAGTATCCCTCAAGGCAGTGTATGCAGTTCACAGATATATATAAAGTACTAGAGACCCAGACTTAAGTAAACGTACAAGTACTCTATCAAAAAGTGACTTGAGTAGAAGTTGAAGTACTCTTTAAGCATCATACTTAAGTGGAAGTACTAAAGTATTCAACATTTTTTGTACTCAAGTATTGCAAGTAGTTTATTTAAAAATTTACTACTCAAGTACTGAAAGTAAAAGTACAAGTATTGTGTTATGTAGTTATTAAAGAGAGCACTCAAAAGACATTCTTTTGTTTATTTTAAATATCTTTTTTTGGGCATGTGATTAAGCAGAACGAAAAGAACCATGGTTTACGATATATAATATAATATATATAACAGGGTTGCTGCTGGCCAAAATGGTGCCCTATGCGAAATTTTACTGTGGTGCCCCCACAGAGGAACAAAAACACACAAACATATGTGTTGAAACATGTATTTATTTATTTATTTATATACATACATATGCATTTAAACACTCAAAATTATACTTAAACATTCAAATATTTACATTACAAATTAATAGTTTACATCTAAGTAAACACTGACATGTGTTCTGCAAAAGCATTCCTAATTTCAAACATTTACAAAAGGTAAGGAATAAAACCAGGCAACGCAGTGGCGCAGTAGGTAGTGCTGTTGCCTCACAGCAAGAACGTTGCTGGGTCGCAGGTTCGAACCTCGGCTAGGCTGGGTCAGTTGGCGTTTCTGTGTGGAGTTTGCATGTTCTCCCTGCGTTCGCGTGGGTTTCCTCTGGGTGCTCCGGTTTCCCCCACAGTCCAAAGACATGCAGTACAATTGGGTAAGCTAAATTGTCCGTAGTGTATGAGTGTGAATGAGTGTGTGGATGTTCCCAGAGATGGGTTGCGGCTGGAAGGGCATCCGCTGCGTAAAATCGTGCTGGATAAGTTGGCGGTTCATTCCGCTGTGGCAACCCCGCAAGGTACAAAGCCGACAAGAAAATGAATGAATGAAGGAATAAAACCCTCTCTGTACCTGTAGAGATGGACGGTCCTCAGTGCTGCATCCTGTAACTGTGCAGCTGCTGGTGCCTCTGGAGCAGTGCTGGTCATTTCACCTCATCTTCTTTTGTGACAAATTTCAGCATTGAACCTCCATGTACAATACAGAAGAAATTAGTCATTTAAAGAAAAAGTCATGACATACTATTAAAACAACGGGCTAGTCCAGCACTCTTCATAATGTGTCTAAACTACAGCCACAATGTGGATTTAACTTGCACTATAATCTATGAAGACAAACACTGACCCTTGCTGTCAGTATAAATCAATGACTTTTGTGGATTATAGGAATTAAAAAGTGAATTAAAATGAGTGTATTTTTAAACAAAAACTAACATTTAGAAAAAAATCATCATTAATGAATTCATGCAATAAAAATGGTTTATGGCTTGTGGCTTACAGTAATTTGACTCATTTTATATTATTGATCTATCAGAAATCACAGAATGAGTCAGTTTTGTTATTTCATATAGTAATGTACAAAAATGAAAAACCGGGGTATTAAAAACACCAATCCACTGATATAAAGACTAAAGAGACTTTATTGTCATTGCAGTGATACAAGCATTAACAACTGCAGCAATAAGAAATGTATAGAAATAGACAAAACAATAAACAATGATAACTGCAAAGAATTATATAATATATAATTGTATAATATAATAACTATATAATAATAAATAATACATACAGTGAAATCATTGTGCAATGCATGTGTACTGTATGTAGCTGTTGTGCAAACTGAATTGTAAACTATTGCACAAGTTAATAAAAATAATTGAGTTTGTGTATTTATCAGCAACATGGGGAAGAGGGGCAAACGCGAAGAGTCATAGAACATGTCCTGTCAGTTTAAGCACAATGCATAGCCGCAAACCAAGAAACTGAACGTAAACAACAACAAATAAGGCAGATTGGTGCAGTTTTGGCGAAGTTTAAACGTTAGCCTCACTAATCTACTTGAACAACCAAAATATGTTTTCCAGATTTGTGGATATAAGTTACCTGAAAGTGACGCAATTCATCTTGACTTGTACTGTTTTCCTCTTCTCGGCTCCAGACTGCTGTTGTCTTTTCCCGGGCATAAAGCTGCAACTTGCATCAATCGCTGACTGAAGCGTCAGCCAATCAGATCGCTGTATGCAAATATACCAGCTCCGACAGTGGCCTATTGCTGACATTGGCTGATGCTGCTACAGTATGACGATCGCGTCAGCCCATGCACCACAGTCTATGGGCCCTACGCAGCCTGCGAACTCTGCGTATAGGGAGCGGCGGTACTGTCTGTGACAGAGCCATCTGGTGCTCTGGCAGTGATAATGTGGGTTTGGAATGATTCAAAACATTTTTATAATTGTAACGAGTAACGATGCAGGATATAAAAAAATGATCGGAGTAAAAGTATTAAACTCATCGAAAATATGTACTTAAGTAAAAGTAGAAGTAGGAGAAAAAAACAATACTCCAGTAGAGTACAGATACAGCCTTTTAGTACTTAAGTACAGTAGTGAAGTAGTTCTACTTCGTTACTATACATCTCTGGTTTTAGCCAATCAGGTTAGATCACCTCTATGTATGACGCAGATAATGACGTCATGTAAGAGTATCATTGATATTGATTTGTGACTGTAAGCAGAGCAATAGGAACTCATTGTGAGTGTTGAAGCTGGCTTCTGCTGATGAAACTGAAACTATCTTCAGTAAACTTTATTTATTTATTTGACTCTCTGACTCCAGCTCTTCTTCATCTGACAGACTGCTCATTCTCTGGGTTAAAACTGTAAATGACCCCTACAGTCTGAAGAAGAAGAAGAGCAGAAACAAACGCCACATTTCATTGCTCCTTTATTCATGTGCTTGCTGGAGTTTTCTACACTTGATGAAATATTTGACAGAGATTCAGACATTGACATGTTCCTCATCACATGTTCACTCACACACACAAAAGAGACTCCAGATCATCTCACTGCAACTGACTGCTCCTGCAGAGGATTCTGGGTAAATCTCTCATCAGTCTTCAGCTCAGTTTCACTGATGATCCAGAATAATAAAACCCAAACCCAGCACAGAGCGGCTCAGTGAATGTGGTCTGGACTGAGTGGATGAGGCTCATTGTGTCTCTATAGATGTTGTAGAAGATCAGAGTTCCTGCACTGTGATCCACAAACACTCCTATTCTCCTGCTGACCGGCTTTACTGGGAGACGCATGTGTGTGTCATTGTGTGAGAATGTGAAACTGGAGGAAAAGCAGAGCAAACTCCAGGACTGCGCATTAGATCCAAACACACACTCAACACCTCCTCTCTTCCTCCTCATGCTCTTATATGACACTGATATACACACATAACCAGCTCCACTCCAGTCAATCTCCCAGTAACAGCGTCCACACACACTCTCTCTGCACAACACCTGAGGATCATCATCAAATCTGTCTGGATGATCAGGATACGGCTGATCCTCGCTCACACACTTCACCTCTCTGTTCTCCTCAGACAGAATGAGACGAGTGTGTGCTGTGTTTAGATCCAGTGTGAGGAAACAGACATCTGAACACAAGAACACACACATTTATAACTACAGGTGTGTGTGTGTGTGTGTGTGGTGTGTGTGTAAGAGAGAGAGAGAGAGCGTGTGTGTGTTTGTGAGAGAGAGAGAGAGAGAGAGAGAGAGGGAGGGAGTGTGTGTGAGAGACAGAGACAGAGAGGGAGCATGTGTGTGTGTGTGTGTGTGTGTGAGAGAGAGAGAGGCAGTGTGTGTGGTCCTACATTTGCGTGGTCCTGCTGTAATCCTCGTCTCTCCTCCATGATCCAGACTGTAAACACACACAGATTCACATTCAGTCAGTAAACAAACATCAACTTATAACACACACACACACACACACACACACACACAAGTCAGGATGATTGTGTCATTATGCAGATTGATTAGAATAAGACATGTAGAGTGTCTGCTGAATGCTGGATTGTGATTGGCTGATCAACATCAGATGATATCAGTGCATTAATAACTGCAGTAAATCAACATGAGTGTGTTTGTAGCTGTAAAATCAGCTTCTGAATGAGACTCTGAGCTTTTAGATCAGATGTGATATTAGACAGCAATTTAACTTTCGAAAATCATATATCCCATGTCACAAAAACTGCTTTCTTTCATCTGAGAAATATCGCTAAATTGCGAAGTATGCTATCTATATCAGACGCAGAAAAGCTAGTTCATGCTTTCATGACTTCTAGGCTAGACTACTGTAATGCTCTGTTTGCTGGCTGCCCAGCATCCTCCATTAACAAACTTCAGCTAGTGCAAAATGCAGCTGCCAGAGTTCTTAACAGATCTATACAATATGATCATATCACCCCAATTTTATCCTCCTTACACTGGCTGCCTGTTAAGTTTCGTATTGAATTTAAAATATTACTCCTTACCTATAAAGCTTTAAATAATCTAGCTCCTGTTTATCTAACCAACCTCCTGTCTCGCTACAACCCAACCCGCTCTTTACGATCTCAAAACTCAGGGCTTCTAGTAGTACCTAGAATATCAAAGTCGAGTAAAGGAGGTCGAGCCTTCTCATTTATGGCCCCTAAACTCTGGAATAGCCTTCCTGATAATGTCCGAGGCTCAGACACACTCTCGCTCTTCAAAACTAGATTAAAGACCTATCTTTTTAGCAAAGCGTACACTCAGTGCAGCACATAGCGGTGTGACGCATGATGTGCCCCACACAGGATTTTGCTTCTTGTTTATATACACTATGAACAGCAGCTACGCTAATTATTCTCCTTATTCTGTATTTCCACCTGGGGGTACTCATCCCGAGGCCCTTAGACTATGCAGTGCCACTGATGCGATCCAAGACCAGTGATGAGATGATCCTAAGGTTTTCTGGACCTGGCCGTATCCTGACCAGCTGCTGTGGTGGTCATCGTGGAGTGAGAGCCTGAGACTGACCCCTGTGACGCTCCAAGGACAGACAAGTCTTCGCTGAGTTCCAGCTTCCTGCGCCTAGACTGCAGCTCTGCACAAGACGTTTGGCCACAGGAGAAATGGTCGTGCCCAACTGAGCCTGGTTTCTCTCGAGGTTTTTTAAATCTTCACTTTCGCCAATCGGTGAAGTTTTTTACTCGCTGCTGTCGCCACTGGCTTGCATGGTTCGGGATCTGTAGAGCTGCGCATCGATGGATTTGCTCTTCAGTATTTGGACTCTCAGTAGTGATTATTAACCCACACTGAACTGAGTTAAACTGAACTGAACTGACACTGTTTCAATTCACTATAATCTTCCATGTGAAGCTGCTTTGACACAATCTACATTGTATAAGCGCTATACAAATAAAGATGAATTGAATTGAATTGAATGTGGAAACTCATAGATCCTGCTCCACTGACAGAAGCTGCCTTTTTATTGAACACAGGTTTATAATGAATGCACACCAGTACAAAGTGTCTTTCACCACACAATAGGACTAGAGACAGTGAATCCTGCAAATCCAGGATGTTTATTGAAGATGGAGGAAGAAGGATGTGGAAGAAGTTTCACTGCTCAACTAAAATGCTGAAACTGCACAAGAGCTAATATGAGATATAATATCACGGTTAATGTGAAAACTGCCCCAGTGCACTGAAATATTGGCATTCATATCTGGACACTAGAAGAGGATTGAAGTAGGCTACAGAGTTTCTGTTCTCAAAATAAATCTTCAAAACTAGTAGAAAAACTGGAGAATAGTTTGAGTATAATAATAGTCATCTGTTTATATTTACTTTACACAAGACTAGACGTAGTCTATGTTGTAGAGAAATTAAAGAGTTCTTTTACAGAAAAAGAATAATAATTAAACAATTGTGATAATTGAAGACTCATTTTACAGTGTGTACACTTCCCCTTAACCTTATTTCATATTATTAATTCATACAAGCTGTATCTCCTGTATGTTCTACCCCATAACCATCACAGAAACGCTTACTGTCTTTTTAAAGCCATTCAGTGTAAAAGCACAAGGGCAGTGATGCTCCACATACTTGAGTTTGTCCAGTGTGTAGTTTGGATCCTCCAGTTTTTCAGAGAGCAGCTTGACTCCTGAATCTCCTGGATGATTGTAGCTCAGATCCAGCTCTCTCAGGTGTGAGGGGTTTGAACTCAGAGCTGAAGACAGAAAACCACAGCCTTCCTCTGTCACCATACAGCCAGACAATCTACAAACACAGCAAGAGTCCACATCACACAGTTAGACAATCACACATCTCTTTGTGTTGTGAAGATGCTGACTGCTGTTTCTGCTCATGTGAACAGCAGCGATGAAAACACACATCCTGATGAACTCTCCTTATTGATTAAGCCCTGATATAGGTAATTTTGAGTGTGTTTGCTGATAAGGACTCAAAATCATCTTTATAACTGTACAGAGAAATAGTTCATAAGACATCACATGAAACTGTAAAGTCTGCTGTGAGGAATAAGCCACATTTGACCTCAGAAGGAAATCTTGAAGTATAAAGTGTTGAAAAGTATAAAGTGAATTGAAAATGAGCTGATTTCCATTATTTATATTTAGATCATATTTAGATTATATTGTGGACTATATTGTAAATAAACTAAAACACACACAAACTCAGTCTCTTGCTGTCTTTGTCTCCTGTCTGACAGTCACTCGTGCTGTAGTCGATCCACCTTTGTGGAGTCCAAATATTAACAAGTCCAAGACACTTCTTCAGTTTAGATAATAATAAGAGAGTCATGAGACTTTTATATGTTTTCAAGAAACTGTAAACTGAACAAACATTAGAGCATGTCAAAACTTCACCAGGGCCCAAAACCCTACAGACTCCACAGGGTTACCTTTATCTTCATCACTGTTATTGATTTATTTATTTAGACAGGATTGCCAGAACATTTGACAAATTCTTAAATATATCCTTCCAATAAACTAATTCAAATATAAACAAACATATACACATATAAAATATGAGTACAGAATTTATAGGCAATTCATTTAAATGATCTTTAAGTACAATGATGAACAGTTTTTCAGTCATATTTCTGTAGATTAGAAAAAGACTTTGAAAATTCAACATTTTGTATTTTACACAGTAATGCTGTTAAATATATTTGCCTATACACATACATTTGCATAGATATGAATAAAATCACAACCATATAGATTCTGCCATCTGCCAACACACTGAGTGGGGAAAGGGGCTTCCATATTTGTTAAGCCAATGTTTAACTATCTTTCTGTAGTTATTGTTGAGTGGAGAATTATTTACCTCAGTGTCTCCAGTTTACAGTTTGGACTCTTCAGTCCATCAGAGAGAAGCTTCACTCCTGAATCCTGCAGGTCATTGATACTCAGGTCCAGCTCTCTCAGGACACAGTTTGAGGATTGTAGAGCTGAAGACAAACTCTCACAAGACTGAACAGTGAGATTACATGTGGAAAATCTGAAAAAGAACACAGATTACATTAACAGTGTGATTTTAGTAATTAATCTGATGTAAAAAAAAAGAAACAAACCAATCAATGAGTTGCCCTAACTCAGACCTCAGTGTCTCCAGTTTACAGTTTGGACTCTTCAGTTCATCAGAGAGAAGCTTCACTCCTGAATCCTGCAGGTCATTGTTACTCAGGTCCAGCTCTCTCAGGACACAGTTTGAGGATTGTAGAACTGAAGACAAACTCTCACAAGACTGAACAGTGAGTTTACAGCGCTGTAGCCTGTGTAGAGGACAAACACAATAGTGATATTGTTTACTCATAAAAACGATGTGTACACCAGCTTTCACCCTTATGTTTGTATGTACTAACAGTAGTGTTGTATGATATATCGATATTATAAGTATAGCGATACCCTGGCTCTCAAAACGATACAATTCAGAATGATTTTAGTACCGGTACTTTTAAGTGACAGCTGTAGTTGCGAGTGCTCATCAATAGGGGCAGTGTGGGAGCCGTGCGCTTCTTCTACGGCAGGGGTGTCAAACTCGTGGCCCGATACTCACGGGACGATAGTTTGTGGCCCCCGCCTTAATTTTAAAGTTTATTGTTAGTGCGGCCCGCGAGTTTGTTATGTATAGCACTTTAGTTTTGTTTGTGCAGCTGAATGAACCCACCAATCACGGTGGGGTATATGGCTCTCGGGGGCAGGACATCAGCTGGGCTTGACGCAGGCAGAGAAACATTTTCCAATGAGTGAAAGTCACAGCAGCGCTGACATGGAGTGTTTTCTTCCGTGCCTGCTGGCTGCCTCATTTCTATTGGGCACACGCGGACATTCGTCCCAGTGCGCTTCATTTAAAACATTTAAAAAATGTTTTATAAGTTGCTGCCAAGCGGGACATTATAAATATATAAATGTATAGAAATCAGTGCTTAATTTGAGCAGGATCTTGCCGGATCCTGTTTCAGGAAATGTCAGATATTTGTATTAGAGCTGCAACAACAAATCGATTAAATCCATTAATCCATCAATTAAAAATCCATTACTAAAAGCGTTGGCAAAGAATTTCATTATTGATTTGTTGTGTCGTGCAACACGGGAACGTTTGATCATCAAAAAAACACTTCAGTTCAGCGCGGAGCGGAGTGAACACGTCTCTCTCGTAAACTGATAGAGAGTTCAGAGCCTCATAGACAGGGATGAGGAGGAAGGGAGTTCAACAGCAGGCGCGTTGGCCAGCGCTGAGCCAGAGAAAGAAGTGTCATATTATCACAATTATGCAGCGTTTTAACCTCCTAATGCTTATTTTATGTTTTACATAAATTTTTACATGTTTACATGTAAATACAAACAAGTACTAGTAAAACAATACATTTAGAGTTTGTGAAACACAAGGAAGTCTATGGAAGTCTAACAATCCATTCAAATGTAATTTGCCGATGTGTTTTACTCATATCAGACACACAGAGTGAAAGTAACTATAAAGTTGAGTCTAGTCTTCTCGAAGTTCACTAAGCTTGAGTTTAACTGTACTGACACTGTGCAGCTGTGGTGATGAATTACAGTGATTTTACCATCTTTACTTCATTCAGTGGGTGGGAAAACCACACTCCTACGTCACGCTGTGGTGAGTCTCAAATTTTTCAGGGATTTTTATTTTAATGCCAGGAAATGTAAAATAAGAGACTGACTTATTGTATTTCTATCACTCTAGTATGACTGTGGACACACTATACTACACACAGATCTGTCCAAACTGCAGTAGTTCACCCCAACATTTACTCAGCCTCCAGTGGTTCCAAACCTTTATGAGCTTCTTTATTCTTTTGAACACAAAAGATTTTTTAAGATGAAAACCATTAGCCATTGACCTTCATAAGAGGAAAAACAAATGCCATGTAAGTCAATGGTTACAGGTTTCCAGCTTTCTTCAAAATATTTTATTTCATTTTCAACTTTGAGAAAGGTTTAGAACCTCTTGAGGGTGAGTAATGGAGTAAATTTACACTGTTGGGAAAACTATCCCTTAAACAACCACTGCCAATACATTAATCTGAATATTATTAAAAACTGAAATATTAAATAATAAACAATTATTTACAGTATTTTGAAGTGGCGACAATATCAATATTGTGCATGTTCAGTAACATGATATATTGTATTATTTAATATCAGGAAATATCTTTTTCTTATAAAGGACTTTGACTTACAGAGCTCTTTTGGAGGTTTTGATGACTGCTGATAGTCTGATGAGACACTCGTCTGATCTCTGGAATTTCTGAAGCTCAAACTCCTCCAGCTCCTCCTCTGAGGTCAACAACACAAAGACCAGAGCAGACCACTGGGCAGGTGAAAGATCAACAGATGACAGACTTCCTCTACTAAGGTGAGACTGAATCTCTTTCAGCAGAGTTTGGTCGTTCAGTTCATTCAGACAGTAGAACAGATTGATGGATCTCTCTGGAGACAGATTTCCTTCAAGTTTCTGCTTGATGTATGCAATTATTTCCTCTTTGCTCTGGTCACCGTCATCCTGCTGTGTCAACAGGCCTCGTAAGAGTTGTCGATTGGACTGGAGTGACAGACCGAGAAGAAAGCGAAGGTAAAGGTCCAGATGTCCATTCTCACTTTCCAGAGCCTTATCCACTGCAGTCTTCAGCAAATCGGTCATGCCTCTATTTTTACTAATCTGTATAAAAAACCATCCATGCTTCTTGCTCTTGTCTAGAAACAGATGTTGATAAAGGGCTGCAATGAACTCTTGAATGCTCAAGTGAAGAAAGCAGTACATGGTACCAAGAATGATTCCCGTCTCCTCCTTAAAGATCTGGGTACACATGCCTGAGTACACCGATGCCTTATAGACGTCAATGCCACAGTCTTTCAGATCGCTCTCATAGAAGATCACATTGTTTCTTTCCAGCTGCTGGAAGGCCAGTTTCCCCAGTGAAAGGATGAGGTTTTGATCCCAGGAGACATCTGGTGTGTTTTTTCCATCATACTTTCTTCTGCTCTGCTGGATCTGAAAGCGGAGAAAGTGTGTGTACATCTGTGTCAGAGTCTTGGGAGATTCCTGCAGTGTTTCAGCACAAGTCGTGTGTTTCAGTTTCAATATATTCTGGAGTACAGTGGCTGAAATCCAGCAGAAGACTGGGATGTGGCACATAATAAAGAGACTCTTTGACTGTTTAATGTGATCAATGATTTCTCTGGCCTGATTCTGATCTGTGAGTCTCTTTCTGAAGTACTCCTCCTTTTGGGCATCATTGAATCCTCGTATCTCTGTCAGCCGGTCGATACAGTCAGCAGGAATCTTACTGGCAGCTGCTGGTCTGCTGGTGATCCAGATGAGAGCAGAAGGAAGCAGATTTCCCTTGATGAGGTTCGTCAGGAGAACATCCAGAGAGACTGCTGAAGATACATGACAACACGTCTCATTACTAGCAAAGTTCAGAGGAAGACGACATTCATCCAATCCATCAAGGATGAACAGGACTTTGAACCGTGTGCTTCTTGTAAGGTTCAGTCCTTTAGTCTCTGGGAAAAACTGAGCTATGAGGTCTTTTAAACTTTGTCTTTCTTTCTCCTTTAAGTTCATCTCTCTGAATGGAAGAGTAAATATGAAGCTGATGTCCTGATTTTCTTTTCCTTCAGCCCAATCCAGAACAAATTTTTGCACAGAGACTGATTTCCCGATGCCAGCAACTCCTTTTGTCAGGACAGTTCTGATCTGCTCGTCTTGTTCAGGTGCTTCAAACAAATGTTTGCATTCAACCTGTATCTCTAGTGACTGATGACGTCTGGAAGCAGCTTCAATCTGTCTTATCTCATGTTCAGTGTTGACCTGTTCACTCGCACCCCGAGTGATATAGAGATCGGTGTAGATGTTATTCAGAAGTGTGGAGTCTCCTTGCTGAGCAATTCCTTCAAACACACTTTGATATTTCTTCTTCAGGCTACATTTAAGCTGATTAATGAAGAACAGCTCACCTAAACACAGCAGCAAAGACACAGAGAGTTTTAGGTCCAGACAGAATTTTCTGACATTCTGTGGAAAATTTTGTAAATAATCTGCAGATTACTGTGGAATGATTTTGGGAATATCATAACTTTGGGAGTATCATAACTAAAAACGTAACATATGAAATAAGAAATAATGCCTTTCTAACTTATAAAATAATAATATTTCATGTTTACAACACAAATCCAGTTAGATCCACTTAATTGGTAAACAAAGCGCACGTCTCTTATATAACAGATCTACTAAAGCACAGAAAATATGATATTTACAAACTGTACTGTAAATAAATCATATGAACATTTTCATATTAGTCAACAATATTCCTGAAATGAATTAAAAAAACTGAATGAATATAAATTTCCACACATTTACACAAGTAAATCAATAGACTCAATGATGGGCTAAACATCTGTGGAAATCTGCAGATTTGGTGTGGGCCTATCCATCAGTCTCTTACCCTGGAGAGTATCAGCAGCTTGATCTTGCTTCATCTCTCTCAGGAAGAAGAGTGTGAGATCAAGAGCTGCTTCTGTGATACTGCTTCTGTTCTCATTAAAGTCCTTCACAAACTCTTGTCTGTTTTCTTCTTGTAAGATTTTCTTAAACTTCTCCAGTTCATTCTTCAGAAATCTGATAGTTTTGCTCTCAAGATTCTACGATTGAAGAAAAGAGAAGAACAACATTTAACCAAAACATTCATTTGCATGCAGTTGTTCATGCACAAACTACTGAACAATTAAAAACACATTATAATACATTATACTACGGACTGTGCTTTATTTTATTGGCTGATCAACAATCTAGGGTGTGCAGTTATTTTCAGATGAAGTAGATTCAGACAGGCATTGGGCACATTTATGAATGCTGAATGATTTCAGTTATTTCACAGATACAGAAGCCAAAAGTCACATCAAAACACAACAGAAGGTTTTGGATCTGTAAGAAGCTAGTCTTATACACAGGAGCAGTTTGAGAAGAAAAACCTGACAAATGTCTGACATACAACATCTGAACAGTGGAAACAGTGGAAACATCAGCATCTCAGAAAGCATATTTCTGTGTGTTTAAAATAACTAATCATTTGTGTGTTTAGACTCTAATAGACACCTAAATGTTTTGGCTAAAACAAGGCTAAATTTGATCTGTCAGTGAAAATATAATAGACATCAAAGAATAGCCCAAACTAGACTAGTCCTCAAATACACATGAATGAATGAATGAATGACTACACGTGTGAAGTCTAATCTTTGTATTGATGACTGGTCTAGATTTGGACTTCTGATTTGGACTTCTTCACCAAAAGCTCAAACTTAGCCTTTAGTCAAGCCATCCTTGTTTGGACATCTATGAAACTAAAATGACTTGGTGGGATATGCAGAATAATTGACTAAACCGTTCATTTATTAGAAAATAATGCACACAGAGGTGTACCGGCGACTCCAGAGCATCACAGTTATTTTAGAATAACTCAATGAACTGAAGTCAATTATACTTTAATAAATTAATTGCACTACATTTGAATTAAGCAGTATATTTTTTCAAGAACTATTTTTATTTCTTTTGTTTAGACACTCTAAAAATATCTATTTGTGCTTGTTCAAACTACTCATTTAAAATAAGCTGAATTAACACAATTCTGTGTTAATTTTTTATGTTTAATCCACATAAATTTGTTAAAAGTGTTAAGGTAACTTAATGGATTTGTGTTGGGACAACATGAATTAATTGTGTGGAACCCTGCATTCTTTACAGTGTAATAAAGGAGTTTTTGTGCACCTGAAAGATCCACTGGAGATTGTCTGTGAAACTCTTGTGTCTCCTGTGAGTCTCGTCTCCTGAATCTGCTAACTCATATTCAACACTGTTAACAGATAAAACTACTGTAATAATACATTTAGAGGCAAACAAACACAGAAATATCACACTGACAATAACACATGTAGAGCTCATAATAAGGAGACAGTGGACAGATTTGTTACTTGAGTTTTCTGTTACATGTTAAATTTAGCTGAGAAATCTCAGACAATTGTCACTGTCATCACAAAGACCTGTCTATCACAAAGTCATTATTAGAAAGTAGCTTTTAAAGAAATATTTGATTTACAGTTCATTATTACACAAACTTTTAGCTACAATACAACACAGCTACATTTACTTTCAGAAGCTTCATCTTTATTTAGAGATATTTACAAAACAGTTTGGTTATAAACTTCTTCAAAACATCTGTCATGTTCCACAAATGAAAGAATTGACAGAAATCTGATATTAATATTTTCTGAAAGATCCTCTGAATAAGAAACTAGGAGTCTGTAAATGTCCTAATGAATCACCAAAGTCATTTGATTCATTCACACAACTGATTCATTCAGGAATGACTCTCTTTACTGAATTGTTGGTTCACACAAAACTGTTGATGTGAGCAATAATGTAAAACACTAAATACCTTTGGGCAGGTGATGGTGTTTCCTCACTGAAGTTTGGTGGATCCCACCGTTTAGACCAGTCACTCTTCAGAGACACAGAGCTGAACACACATGATCCTGATCTCACACTGAAAACACAAACACACCAGAGGAATAAACTGCAGGAGAAACTTCAGTCTCCTTTACAAGAGTTTGTCAGCCAAATATGAGTTTGTGTAGTTTAATTAAGGGCAAACTAATTATTGGCTATATATATATATATATATATATATATATATATATATATATATATATATATATATATATATATATATATATATATATATATATATATATATATATATATATATATATAATAAAAGACAAATAGATAAATAAATTCCCTTCACTATACACTACATTGAACATGTGCATTTGTATTAATCTTTGTGTATTGTTCAAATGTACCACCCTTTTGTTATGTTTGTGGCTGTTTTTACCCCAATAACTTCATATAATGAAGCAATGACACCATATAATCATATAATCTGTAAATCTTCATCGGTGCTGGTTGTAAATTAACATTAACCCTTTAGATAAGCCTGAGCTGAAGAGTTTCTGTCTTTTATATGGAGTTCAGTGGAGTAAAACAGCAGATTATAGTGTGTGTTCACAAATACACTTACAGTGTTTACTGTGTTCTGAAAGCTGAGGGGTTTATTTTAAGGTTCTCAGACATATCAAGATAAGCGTGCAAAGCTCTCTCTCCATATAACTCCATATAAACTAAGAAGTTTTGCACTACAACTGATGATCAACAGTAAAATGACAAATTGTAGCTCTACTCAACAGGCTTTACACCAGTAGTCCTCCAACTGTTTTCACCAAGCACCAGATCAGAAAAACCTTGTCTCTCCAAGTAGCAGCACAATACAGTAATGCAGTAGCGTAGTAGGCCTAGTTAAGCAGCTACAGCTCTGCACAGTTCATAAACCAGGCAGATTAACTCCTGTTATTCAGAATATGTGTTATTGTCAGCCACTTTAAACATTATAAATAGTTTGAACATTAACTGTGCTTGCAGGAAAAAACTAAGAAACGTCGTCATCGTATGATCTCTTATAACAAACCTTTTTAATGCGTATACTGGAATTTGTTCAGTGAAAGTGTTTCCATCGTAGTTTAAAAAAGGAAAACCCAGAGTTTCTATCATTTCAGGGTTAAAATACTCTGAGTTTTCACTTAACCTCCTTTCTGAATCAAGTTCTAAGACAAATCTTAAAGTATTGTTTAAGTATATTTTTTTTAAATTCCTGATGAACACTGCTAAGAATTTTTGTGTGAGCAATAATGTAAACCACAAAATACCTTTTGGCAGATGATGGTGTTTTCTCTCTGAAATTTGGTGGATCTTTTGAGCGGTCATTCAATAGAAACACAGATCTGGACACATATGATCCTGAGCTCACGCTGAAGACAAAAAGACACCAGAGGAATCTTCACTGAAAACACATTTGACTTTAAAACCTTTAATTCTGTATTAATTCTGATTAAGCTTCCAATCAAAATGTTTATTAAATCTGATCAAGCTTTAACTGTGATGTTGTCCAGGACTTTAAACAGCACACATGACACATATTCAGCTCTGGTAAATATGAGCCCAGTTCAAGCTGTCTGTAAGCTAGAATGATCTAAACACATTTCCTGAAGGTGTAAACTGAAGCTTTGTCCATCATTTGATCAGGCAATAGCAACTCAAATCAGTGCATTGTTGTTGGTCTTTGTTCTTCAGAGAAAGTGTTGAAATAATGGTGTAAAAACAGAGTCAATACCTGTGTTTCTCTGAGAGAGAGTCCTTTACTCGCTCCTCTGCCATACTGCAGCTAAAACACCAATGCAGACATTAGCAGAGCTTTGAGGAAACAATCAATAACCATCACCTGGAGATGACAAAATACTGAGATTAAGAACATCACACTTTATATCAGTCAATGCTGACTTCACAAACATTAAAGCAGTTGGTTTAACCCCTGATCTAACACCTCATATTTCACATTTGATGTATGATATATATATATATATATATATATATATATATATATATATATATATATATATATATATATATATATATATATATATATATATATATGTAGTTTATCAAGATAAGATCAGGTTAAGCCAATTACTTATTTATATATTTAGTTTGTTAGTTGGTATTAAAAATGTCTGCTGACATTTAAGAGTTAAATACAGTTTAAGGAACGTCAGCAGTTTTTCTTCCTGTTTAACTTTAAGGTCTGGTTTAACTTTTCGTTTAATTTCATGGCTGTAGATTTAAAGTTATATTTTGTGCTGATTTATCTAGTGAGCATGATATTAATGATTAAAAACACTTTCATAACATTAAGAAATAAAGTGTTCAGACACAGTGTTGAAATGACCATGTTTTTACACGATGTTTAAACAGTGTTTGAGGCTTTGAGCATCAGGATCAGACAGACATTTAAATCAAATCACACTTACACGTATAAAATCCCTTCATCATTTCCACAAATAACCGTAATGGTAGAAGTATTAAACTTACACGCAGAAGTGCAGACGCTCTTGTGCAGCAGGAACACAATCTGAGCTCTTTGACTTCTTCAGTTCTTCTTCCTTTTCTTCTTCTTCCTGTTTTATTGCCTGTCAGGAACTCAACTTGGAAGGTGCATTACTGCCACAACCAGACTGGAACACTTCTTGACACTCATGTATATCTAAAAAAGACTGCAGTTTTATAAATACAACCTTCTAATACTTTGGAAAGGACTGGAAGTTTTGATGTACAGTGCATCTGGAAAGTATTCATAGCGCTTCACGTTTTCCACATTTTTATTATGTTACAGCCTTATTCCAAAATGGATTAAATTAATTTATTTCCTCAAACTTCTACACACAATACCCCATAATGACAATGTGGAAAAAAGAGTTTTTTTTTAAAATTGTTACAAATTTATTAAAAATAAAAACCTGAAAATCATATGACCCACTCTGGCCCCACATCAGATAACAACAACTTTTTTGCTATGCATTTCATAATTGAGAAAGCAGCATACATGTTCCGGTGAGCTTTAAAAACATGTTTTGGCAAGCCAGGTTTCTTTACAGTCGTAATTAAAGTATTCAGTTGTAATAGTTTTAAACCCTTCAAGCTGCATTACACTGTGAAAAATGTCCATGATTTTAACAGTATAAGTCTGTACAATATACAGTAAAAACCTGTTAAATGATTAGCAGCTCATTTCTGTACAAAATACGGAAAATAGCTGTAACAGATCAAACCTTTGTCTTCGAGAAACTAATCAGAGTGTCTGAAATCTCACCACACACCCTCATTCACTAGTCCCTAAATTAGTCAATTAGTTTAGTCCACTAGACAGAGTGAATGACCACTAATGAGTGAATTCAGAGACTGATGAACACCTGCTGTTAACAAGCCCAATCACTGAAGGCAAGAACAAGAAATAAAACTACAGACACAGCCTCACACTAAATCAACTGAATTAAAACAGAGGATTAAACAACTCCATTAAATAACAGCATTAGCAGCTTCACTGATTACAGTTTGACTTCATTTCTCTCATATCTGTAAAAATATTTGATAATTAACAGAGGTTTATATTTTTTTATTGAAAAGATTTCATTTGACCTCACCATCATGGAGATCAGAGGCTGCTTTAGTTGAGCTCTTGAACCTTTACTCTTCTAACATAATGTTTCTCTGGCTGTTATAACTGTGTTTCTGAAACTCATCAGTTAAAGCTAGTGGTGGGCAAAGCGAGGCTTCATGAAACACTGAAACAGTCGAAGCAAATGTGTCGAAGATTCAAAATGTTTAGAAACCCCACTCTACGGTGACACCTAGTGGTCATTTTTTATGTTATGCACTGGAACAGCTTCAGCAAACAACAGTTGAGCAAATTAATATATATTTAACCCCACTTTGTAGGCACGATCAATCAAGTGATTCAGTGGAGGGGTTAGAGTTGCTGACTACCATGTGGGGATAGTGGGATCCAATCCAGGCTGATACAACTATTTTGAAATGCTTCAATATCAGTTTGAATTACTCTGTTCTTGTATCGTTTTGTTTCAGCATTGGTCTGACATCCGAATAAACAATTTGTGAATAAATACGTCTTGTTTTGGTCATAAAACAGGGTTGTTGCTAGATCAGACATGGTTGTGGCCAGAAGATAACAAGAATTATTTATATTATTTATTAAATTTCCCGTTTATTGTATTTTATTAATGTCTACCCAAAACCTAAACCCAACCATCACAGTACTGTAAAATATTAATTATTGTTTTACAGTGTTACAGAAATCATGCTGACTGGTGATGTCAGCATTGGGGCAGCCTGTCACAGGTCTATGAAGAAGTCTGAGACACCATAAATATATATATATATATATATATATATATATATATATATATATATATATATATATATATATATATATATATATATATATATATATATTTATTTATTTATTTATAAACATATATATATATATAAATAAATATATATACATACACATAAATAAAAATAAGTATATATATATATATATATATATATATATATATATATATATATATATATATATACACATACATATATTTATATATATATTTATTTATATATATATGTTTATATATATATATATATATATATATATATACATACATATTTATATATATATACATATTTATTTATATATATTTATTCATATAAATATATATATATATATATATATATATATATATATATATATATATATATATATATATATATATATATATATATATATATATATGGTGTCTCAGACTTCTTCATAGACCTGTGACAGGCTGCCCCAATGCTGACATCACCAGTCAGCCTGTCTTTATTTGATACTGGTGCAAAAATTCACAAAGTGTTCATATGAATATGTAGATCCATACGGCAGACCAGATAACTTTATAGCGTTATCTAGTTAGTGACATTGTGCAGCATTTCCATTCCGCTAGCTTAATTACCTTCATATTTCATTGTGTATGATGAAGCATACAATTTAAATCCTTTGGCCAATTTGGTGGCCGGACATTTAGATGATAATGAGCATATTCGGTGGACATCTGTGATGCTTAACTTTGGTAGTTCCTGGAGGCTTCTTGTATAAAACAACTCCAAATTAGCGGAGAGTGAAAAAATGGAAGTGTTCTGCCCAGGTTGATTGGAACGCGAAAGTTGCGCATATATCCTATTATATAATGTATAAAACACTACTTACTACTTACTACTTTCAATAACAAACCACTGGCGCATATGAAATAGCGATGAGCGGAAGTGTTCTACCCAGGGATCCGGTTTGGTCACGTGACGTTCGACATATACCCTATTAATAAGAACATAAAATTTTATTAGTTTCATGCACAAAACCTTAAGATCTCCTGCTGCACATTATGACACTTTTTATTTTTATTAATTACTATTTAATTTAGACTTTTACTCTCAGTTGATTTCATCTTTGGTTTTGGCTGTGTTTTTTGTGTTTTCTTTTCTTCAGTGATTCTGCTTGTTAACAGTTGTTCATCAATAATTCTCAATCCTCCTATAATTAGACACTTAATTATCTCATTAACTTCATCACTGCCCGAGTGTTCAACCCTCTGTAGTGAGGACACTAGTGAGGATTTTGCTCTGGGATTTAAGGGCTTAAATGTGTTTGATAAAAAATACAGACTGTGGAATGTATTTTTAATAGAAATATTCTGTAAACAGTATATTACTGGCAACCATAGCTGCCGGTATTTTACCGTAAAATAAAAAAAAAAAAACAGGAAAATACTGTAAAACGCTTTTTGTGTCACCATTGTGGAGGATAGTAGCATCTGTATGCAAGTCCAAGATGAACTAAGAGTATTTGATGATATGCTGCCTCTTCTTTTGTTTAAATGTAACTGTGTAGTTACTAATGCAGTGACAATCTGTTTGCTAAATGTAAACACACATGAACACATTAGTGCATTGAATGACTTTATGTTTTTTATGCACTAAGTTACGTTTTTGTCAACTGAACAGTTCACTGATCAACTGATCAGTTCATGAAATCTGGTTATTTTCCGTAAATTTAAACAGTTCTACAAACTTCCGTATTTTTTACGGAAAAATTCTGGCAACCACAGCTACCGGTATTTTTCCGTAAATTTAACGGATTTTTTTTTTAACAGTGTAGAAAAAAGAGAACCTAAATCGGAATAGAGCTCAGATTTCTGTGCGCATCACGCGTATTGCAGGAGAGGGGAAATAGTATGGCCGCTTTAAGACTGCTTTTACGGGAGTTGTAGTCCATAGCGCAGGGCATTGTGGGTAGTGTAGTTTGACACGCATGCAGTTTGATGTGAGCTCTCGCTGTGTGTGCTGTGCGGTGAATTAGAGGGAGAAAGTTTTATCCGGTTTTGTTTTATGTTTACTCCAGTAATTCCACCCGGGAGCTGTTTTGCACTGTGAACCTGAAAACACTAAAAGAAGGGCATGCATTGAGTACTTTTATCTGTCTCATCATTTGCACGAGCCTGAGTTAACGAGCTGTTACTCTGTCGCCGGACATTGCGGAGAAAGTAACACGCGTCTCAGCTCGCATTACCAAACGCACTTCCCTTTTATATAATTTATTGCAGTTGTAGCCTAATTGATACAACAGAAAGTCTTAAAGAGGCAAACAGTTCAGCAGCACTGAGTAGGATAATCAGGAGATGCATTTGGGCCCGCTTAAACATTATAGCCTATTTCTCATGGAAAGAGCAAATATTAAGTTCACTGTGAACGACGCACAGAAACAGACAAATCACAGGCAGTTTCAGTAGAGAAGTTCGTGCAAAGTGCAACATACAACATTCAAATGTGTGTCCAAAGCACTTATAAAAATATCAATATTTCGATACATAACCACACATAATCTTAGTTTCGATTTGCTCTCTCGCGCACTCTTCTCTTGATGCGCGCTGCTGCGTAGGGGAGAGCGGGGCACAAAGTTACACTTTTTGGTTTTGGCCAAATAATGAACAAAGTAATGGGGTTAGACAAACCACATTTTTTTTTACCAACAACACACAAGCCTCTTCTACAAATGAGCACTGAAAGTATGACTGTCGGATCTATGGTTTCTGTGCAGTATTGCCAAAAGTGCCATGAGTAAACATGTTACTATTTACCCCACCTGCGGGGCAAGTTGTAACAGACAGAGGGTTAGTTGTAACATGTGCTTAAAAAAGTAGATTTCACACAATTAATTTAAATTTTAATTTAATTTTAAATTTCCTCAGTAGCTATTTTTTATTCTACATAGCACAGTATGTTGTTTTATGTATTTATGCATTGGATAAACACATTTGGATTTATTTTCATTATTATCATTATTATTGTACAATGCATTAATTTGCATTATTAACAATAAAATGTATTTTTATGTATTTTTAAATATTAAAAATATTTTCTATTAAAAAACTTTATTTAAAAAAGTTTTCAACATTACACTCAAAAATCAAAAAATATTTTGTTAGTGTGTGGTGTAATTGTAACACCCTGTTACTGTAACGGAGAGTCTGACAACGAGGGATCCATTTGCAGTACGTTTATTAAACACAGTTTAATAATAAACACACAATAAGCGCTGATGAAGAATAGTGCCCATCTTGCTTGCCTGGGGTTTAATCTTTTGGCCGAGTGAATGTATTCTAGTGTTGGGGTATTTACAGTTTTAACCCAAAGAATGACCAGTCTGTCAGATGAAAAAGAGCCGGAGTCAGAGATTTAAATAAATAAATAAAAGTTTACTGAAGATAGTTTGCAGTTTCATCAGCAGAAGCCAGCTTCAACACTCGTGATGATGATGATGATGAGGATGAAGAACAGGATAATTGCATGCTTTCGCATAAGGGCGCATGCTCGAGTGACGTCACTGCCGCTGCTACGCGAGCCACGCAGCGTGTGTTTGTAGCTCTGTTGCATAGATTCGCAATTTGCATTTTTATTATCGAATACCTCCACATTCACTTAATACTACTTAGGGGGAACAAACCCTAAATACATTTTATACAACATTTAACACTTTATACAAATAAATCTACTTTAAAACGTTCTGTCTCTCGAGCATCCGCCTGGTGTTTGTAGCTTTAGCCAGCTAGCACCGCTGGTCAGCTAAAGCTACCGACTGCTTTCATCCCCTAATTTTCTCACTTACTGGCTTTGCTCGTTACCCTGTATGATGTCGCTTGTGTCTCTGTCCTTGTGTGCAGGAGAGACATCGATGGAGGTGCTGGACATGGAGCTGGAACGGCTGGAAGAACGCATCCGCCTTCTGCAGATGAAGCGAACAGTGCCCCGCGCTCCAGTTCGCTCAATAAAGGTAAGTGCAAAATACAGCCGTAACACTCCGTCTACCTCAACCCCGTGTGTTCCTCTGTCCAGGCCCAGCGTGCCTAGGACGCGGCTCGCCCAGGGGTCGTTCACGCCGACACCCGGCTACCACGGCCCCTGGGTGCAGCCGCGTAAGGTGCCCAGCAAGCCCCGGGGGACAGCGTCTCCTCCTCCCGTGTTCGAGATCTTCACGGAGAACCGCTTCGCCCCTCTCCGCGAGACGGGTCACGATGTGGCTATCATCGGTGACTCCATCGTCCGCCACGTCCGTCCTGCTTTCACTTCAGGTAATCAAGTACGCACATTTTGCTTTCCTGGTGCTCGCGTTAAGAATATTTCTGCACAGATTCCGAGTATCCTGAGCACTGGCGAGAGCCTCAGTGCCGTTGTCCTCCATGTGGGGACGAAAGACACCGGGCTCCGCCAGTCGGAGATCCTGAAGAGGGACTTCAGGAGCCTCATCGAGACGGTTCGACACACCTCGCCCACCACGCAGATCATCGTTTCTGGACCGCTTCCTACCTACCGCCGAGGAAATGAAAGGTTCAGTAGACTTTTTGCTCTGAATGAATGGCTATTAACATGGTGTAATGAACAGAAACTGCTCTTTGCCAATAACTGGAATCTTTTCTGGGAGCGCCCTAGGCTTTTCCGTCCAGACGGCCTGCACCCTAGTCGAGCTGGAGCTGAACTGCTGTCGGACAACATCTCTAAGATGCTTCGCTCTGTCTGACTAGTAAGTAAAAATTCACAAAATTCACATTTTATCCATATAGACTCTTGTTCGACCCACTTAAATTACAGTAACACATGTCTAGCTTACCCCATAGAGACTGTGTCTGTTCCTCACAGAAGTCAAGCCCCACTCGGGGGCAGCCCTCGGCGGGCTTCTTCATGCAGCTCAAAGGACAGAGCTGTCCCGGGAGACGCTTGCTAATACCCAGAGTTGGACCACAGGCCATATGGCCGTTCAAACTAGGTGCAGACCTGGACGGCCACGTCCAGCCTTGCACCTACTTGTGCTGCAAAAGGGATAATTACTCCCGATGGGTTATTAATCTGGGCTGAACCGGGACACGAGTGTCCCACGCGACACTTTTTCTACACAAAACAGGGATCATTCGTCCCGATTGAAGGCATTTTCAACACACAGATAGAGTAATAATAAAGACACTGCATGTGGAAGACCATATGATATTTTATTGTTTTAGAAAACTAGATTATTTATTCAGGACGATTCAGCGTCTTCTGTTGGTTCGAGCGGGCGTGTCCCCTGGCTTTTGCCCTGCCATGGCAGCGTCCTCCTGCTGGTTCCTTCCTGTGAGAGGGGACACGGTAAGGCCAGTTAACCATCACCACATGCCCTGCTGTTCACAATTATGCTTTGGCTAGCCAAAGTGGAACTGACTTACCAGGGGTGACCCAGGACCCTCTGCCCTCTTGCGCCCCTTCCTTGAGTGGCTGTCTCTGCCCGCCGCCCCCGCCTCCTCCTCCTCCTCCTCCTCCTCCTCCACCAGGGCCCTCTCAAAGAGTCTGCGGTGCTCACGTGCTTGCAGAGGGCCGAGGTGAAGTGCGTAGAACTTGTCGGAGGTTGATGTGTCATGACACATGAACTGCGCCACCTTCCTCCGATCCTCGGAAGAATGTGCGTTCTTTGCCTGCATCAGAGAGAGACAGACAGGACCATTTTTACGGTCAAAGCCGCTGGCAGTCATGTGGCTACAGGGGCATTACATAAATACTCACGTGCGTTGCGATGGCTGTCCGGACGTCCGTGAAGGTGGGTTTGCCGGGTAGGCCCATGCTGGTCCACGCAGACTGGAAATATTTATTTAAGGTCCGGCAGGGAGAGGCTGTGGAAGTGAAAAAAAAATAGGTAGCCTGTCGCCCACCCGGGAGACCGGCCCGCAGCTCCAAGAACCTTCGGAACCAGCTGTATTCTTCCTTACTGAGGGACAACTGAGCGGCGCCGAATGCTCTATTTGTTTTATGAGTGGTAATCTAGCCATAGAAGAAAGCAAAGAGAAGGTGAGCGAGTGCATACAACTGGTGGCGCCAACCCCCCCCCCCCCCCCCCCCCCCCCCCCCCGCAGAGCTACGGGGTCACACACACTCACATTAATGACAAAGGCAGACTCGTCTGGGCTTCTGGCGGCCTCTTCCACCTCCTGGATTGTCAGATTCTGGAAGACGCCGCAGCGGTGGCCTGAGATGGAGGTCAGGTAACCTGTCAGAAATCCATAGAAGCGCCACTGATCCCTGGTGTCCGGCTTTGACTCCAGGCTATCTGGGGAACAGAGGGTTAGACCGGCCAGAACAAACACCACACCGTGAATGATTTAACTTAGCAAGAGCCGTTGGTGCCCCGGAGCGGAAAAATTTCTTTCCGCTCTGGGCCACCAACGGCGCTTGGTTAAGGCAGACAAGACAGTGTGCCCGCCTCCCCCCGAGGTAGAGTACTCTACCCCGGGGGGAGGCGGGCACACTGACATCGCTGGCTTAACCAAGAGCCGTTGGTGGCCCAGAGCGAAAAGGAAGCGGGGGGGTGTGTGGAACACTTACCTAGAAGTGCAGGGATCTTTCTCCCGGCGGTCCGGTGACAGCGTACCAGGCTAGCCTTGGAGACCAGCTTACCCTCCTTCGCTTGCTTCGTTCGGACCTCGTGAACCACCACCCGGCGTCGTATGCCGCGGACGAGCGCTCTAATCTCTCTGCGAATTAGCACGAGAGCCGTGCCGGAGAGGCGGCATGAAGCCGGCGGGGTTTCCGACATGTAATCGATAAACTGGGCCACGTTCTTAAGGTAGTGCTGTCGGGTCGGCTCGGCCATGCGCGTGCGGCCTAGCAGAGCAGCCCACGCTCGAATGCGCGCTGGCTGGTGGAGGAAAAGAAAGTGCTCCGGATGCCCACACCCATCCACCATAAAGCCAATAAAGGCCTTTATCCTCGTTAGCTTGGACGCAACGTTGTTTCTCAGACGAGCGGTGGGCTCGCTGCCTAGCTGAAAACCTTCAAACTCTTCGAGGAGCAAGTCTGCAGAACGAGAACCAGAGTTAAACGTCAGTCGTGACCATACACCCCCACCACCAGCCCAACCGAACACTGCCAAAACCATACTCAACTGAGGGCGGGAACGTGGTCTGGGAACGGATACCTGTCCGGGCCGTAGGCTTCCAGAGGGCCGGGGGGCGTAGGGCCTCCGGCCGCCCCTCGCCTGGGGGCCGGGTCGGGGGATGACTGTGCAGGAGGCGACCCTCTCCTCGTCGTCCTCCTCCTCCTCCCCACCCTCCGCAACTCCCGATAACGGCGTGTGAATTCGCCCAGGGTTGACCTGACCTTGTCCATCTGCTTGCGGAGGTCTGACAGCTGGGCCTGAATGCGCTCCGTAGCGAGCCTGCAGCGGGGGTCGGCGCACGGGCGTCCGGCGTCGGGGACCTCCTGGTCCTCTTCGTCCGAGGACGCAAGTCGAGACACCACGGGAACCGCCGGGCGGGTTGACTGCAACCACCGCAGGTCCTGAGCTACTTTGCGCCGCTTCGCCCTGCCCATGGCCTCCTTTCGGGCCGAGGCCGAGAGCTCCGCGTGCTGCTTCAGGTGTCTGTCGAGCCGGGCCGTGGACATGACCGTCCAAGAGCAACACTGTGGGATAAAGAGACCCACACGCCGCGTGGAGCGGTTCAAAAGGAGGCGGCGGAGGCGCCCACTTCCGGCGTCACGACGCTGGTAGACCGTACTCTTAAAGGGGCCGACACCACCGCCGCCGGGGGTGTAAGCCCATGCCTTCAGATCCTTTTAGCCAACCGGGGTTTTCAAATGCCCATTATAGAGGCTTGTTACGACTTTTGGAGGGAGTTATAAAATAAGTCTGTCCCCATCAGACACGCACCGTTTCGGGCAGCTTCAACTGCGCCTAGCCGTGGGAGCTTTTGCACGGCTTTTCATTACCACAAGGGAACCACAACCACTATAAGCATCGAACCGGGTACCACACAGACAAGAGAGGAGGAGGGGGCTGGAGCCAACCTAGACCCGCGGCCCTGCACACCACTGACCCCGGCTTGTTTCACCCCGCCGGAGACTCTAAGCCCCCACCGACCAACCCCCCACCCACCGGGGGCAGGGGAGCGGGGGGGCCCCGAGAGGCAGCGAGGATAAACCCGGGGGGTGGGCGGGCTTGCAGGCGGATGGACGACCGGCACACAGGGGCTGGGTACCCTGGCAGACCCTTAGCCCTGAACACCACTGGCCCCGTAGCATGTTTCACCCCGCCGGAGACTCTAAGCCCCACCGATCAACCCCCACCGACCCACCCACCGGGGGCAGAGAGCAGGGGAGTGGGGGGCCCGAGAAGCAGCGAGGATAAACCCGGGGGGTGGGCGGGCGGACGGACGGACGGACGGACGGACAGGGCAGCAGTAGGCGCGCGCGCACACAGGGTTTGGGGATGGGGGCCTGCACCAGACCGCAACTTCACACTGCCCCTGGGGCTTGATTCCTCCACGCCAGAAGACTCTTACCGAGCCCAACAAGCATTGCGGGCCGAGAATCAGTGGGGGGGATATAAGCCAGGGGATCTGGCGGGCGGGCGGGCAGACGGGCTTAGCGGCAGGCACGCTCTAGGTCAAACCAGACGGGTCAACGGAGTCCTTTCTCCCACAGATAGAGGCGGGAAGGGGGTGGGGGTTGTGTGCGGAGGGACACCCCACCCTGGCCTCCCCTTAAAGCACGCCCAAAGCAGGGAAGGAATCATCCACACCCATAGAGGCTGACCCAACCTCGAACACCTTAAGGGCCAAGGGTGGGGGCCGGGTGGGGACCTACCCTTGGGGCGACAACGAGCTCCTATCGGTCAGTAGAGTGGTCTGAGCGTAACAGCCCCCCAGAGACTAAGTCCACTGTTTGTCGCCTTCATCCAAACCTCGATGGCAGGTCAGAGGCAATGGGAGTTGGGCGCGGGACGTCACGGCACGTAAGCCGAAAAAGTTGGTCTCCCGTCGGGCATGGCCTGGCGGGGCTTGGGCCTGGGTCTTACCAAGTGCACCGGTGAGGGTCGTCAACTCGTCGCTCCTGTCCACCGGTCAGACCGGCCCTCTCCCTACTGGACCTTGGTCGTTTCAGGCGCTCGCTAGAAAGACCCACCATCCCCCCAAAACCGACTCCACCGCCCCCAACCCCCTCTGCCCGCAGACCCCTCACTATTTCCGGGGACGAACGCAAGGCTCACAAGGCCCTGGAGCCCGGGACTTCCACCGCCCCCAACCCCCCCTGAGCCAGACCCCCTCTGCCCACCGACCCTCACTCCTTCCGGGGACGAACGCAAGGCTCACAAGGCCCTGGAGCCCGGGACTTCCACCGCCCCCAACCCCACCTCAGCCGGACCCCCTCTGCCCGCAGACCCCTCACTATTTCCGGGGACGAACGCAAGGCTCACAAGGCCCTGGAGCCCGGGACTTCCACCGCCCCCAACCCCCCCTGAGCCAGACCCCCTCTGCCCACCGACCCTCACTCCTTCCGGGGACGAACGCAAGGCTCACAAGGCCCTGGAGCCCGGGACTTCCACCGCCCCCAACCCCCCCTGAGCCGGACCCCCTCTGCCCGCAGACCCCTCACTATTTCCGGGGACGAACGCAAGGCTCACAAGGCCCTGGAGCCCGGGACTTCCACCGCCCCCAACCCCCCCTGAGCCAGACCCCCTCTGCCCACCGACCCTCACTCCTTCCGGGGCAAGCTCCGACTCCGGCGGAGCCCTGGATGGACACCTGATCTCCAGCAGTGCCCGGGCACCCCACACTTAAGCCCGGCAACTTGGACTTAGCCAATAGCACGCGCTAGACAGACGTACCGTTGGTGACCCATCTGGCTCTAGTGTGCCACCATCCCCTAACTTGAACTTTGCCGACTGCACACTCCGGAAGGATTCGAGTTCAAAGATGGCTTGGGGGCACCAGCCTCTCACAGTTCCAGCGTCTGGCACCATGCTTTTTTCCGAGATGGCTGGGGTGCACCAACAGCACGTACTTCCACAACAAGTTGTTATAAAATTTCCATAATTCTCCTGCTCTTGTTACTGGGGGTTGGGGTTGGGGTTGGGGTTGGGTGCGATTGCTGGGGGCAGCAGACTTTATCGGAAACCCCCTGGGGGTTTGGGGGCTTTTGGTGCCAAAGGCTCGCGGGAAACGAGGCTTCTTACCCGGGCAGCAGACCTGATCGGAGACCCCCTGGGGGTTTGGGGGCTTTTTGGTGCCAAAGGCTCGCGGGAAACGACGCTCCTTAACCCGGGCAGCAGACCCGATCGAAGACCCCTCTGGGCTTGGGTCTTTTCCGTGCCAAACGCAGCCAAAGACTCGCGGGAAACAAGGCTCCTAACCCGGGCAGCAGACCTGATCGGAGACCCCCCTGGGGGTTTGGGAGCTTTTTGGTGCCAATGGCTCGCGGGAAACGACGCTCCTTAACCCGGGCAGCAGACCCGATCGAAGACCCCTCTGGGCTTGGGTCTTTTCCGTGCCAAACGCAGCCAATGGTTTGCGGGAAACGAGGCCTCTAACCCGGGCAGCAGACCTGATCGGAGACCCCCTGGGGGTTTGGGGGCTTTTGGTGCCAATGGCTCGCGGGAAACGACGCTCCTTAACCCGGGCAGCAGACCCGATCGAAGACCCCTCTGGGCTTGGGTCTTTTCCGTGCCAAACGCAGCCAAAGGCTCGCGGGAAACAAGGCTCCTAACCCGGGCAGCAGACCTGACCGGAGACCCCCCTGGGGGTTTGGGGGGCTTTTGGTGCCAAAGGCTCGCGGGAAACGAGGCTTCTTACCCGGGCAGCAGACCTGATCGGAGACCCCTCTGGGCTTGGGTCTTTTCCGTGCCAAACGCAGCCAATGGTTTGCGGGAAACGAGGCCTCTAACCCGGGCAGCAGACCTGATCGGAGACCCCCTGGGGGTTTGGGGGCTTTTTGGTGCCAATGGCTCGCGGGAAACGACGCTCCTTAACCCGGGCAGCAGACCCGATCGAAGACCCCTCTGGGCTTGGGTCTTTTCCGTGCCAAACGCAGCCCATGGTTTGCGGGAAACGAGGCCTCTAACCCGGGCAGCAGACCTGATCGGAGACCCCCTGGGGGTTTGGGGGCTTTTTGGTGCCAATGGCTCGCGGGAAACGACGCTCCTTAACCCGGGCAGCAGACCCGATCGAAGACCCCTCTGGGCTTGGGTCTTTTCCGTGCCAAACGCAGCCAAAGGCTCGCGGGAAACAAGGCTCCTAACCCGGGCAGCAGACCTGACCGGAGACCCCCCTGGGGGTTTGGGGGGCTTTTGGTGCCAAAGGCTCGCGGGAAACGAGGCTTCTTACCCGGGGCAGCAGACCTGATCGGAGACCCCTCTGGGCTTGGGTCTTTTCCGTGCCAAACGCAGCCAATGGTTTGCGGGAAACGAGGCCTCTAACCCGGGCAGCAGACCTGATCGGAGACCCCCTGGGGGGTTGGGGGCTTTTTGGTGCCAATGGCTCGCGGGAAACGACGCTCCTTAACCCGGGCAGCAGACCCGATCGAAGACCCCTCTGGGCTTGGGTCTTTTCCGTGCCAAACGCAGCCCATGGTTTGCGGGAAACGAGGCCTCTAACCCGGGCAGCAGACCTGATCGGAGACCCCCTGGGGGTTTGGGGGCTTTTTGGTGCCAATGGCTCGCGGGAAAACGACGCTCCTTAACCCGGGCAGCAGACCCGATCGAAGACCCCTCTGGGCTTGGGTCTTTTCCGTGCCAAACGCAGCCAAGGCTCGCGGGGAAACAAGGCTCCTAACCCGGGCAGCAGACCTGACCGGAGACCCCCCTGGGGGTTTGGGGGGCTTTTGGTGCCAAAGGCTCGCGGGAAATGAGGCTTCTTACCCGGGCAGCAGACCTGATCGGAGACCCCTCTGGGCTTGGGTCTTTTCCGTGCCAAACGCAGCCAAAGACTCGCGGGAAACGAGGCCTCTAACCCGGGCAGCAGACCTGATCGGAGACCCCCTGGGGGTTTGGGGGCTTTTTGGTGCCAATGGCTCGCGGGAAACGACGCTCCTTAACCCGGGCAGCAGACCCGATCGAAGACCCCTCTGGGCTTGGGTCTTTTCCGTGCCAAACGCAGCCAATGGTTTGCGGGAAACGAGGCCTCTAACCCGGGCAGCAGACCTGATCGGAGACCCCCCTGGGGGTTTGGGGGCTTTTTGGTGCCAATGGCTCGCGGGAAACGACGCTCCTTAACCCGGGCAGCAGACCCGATCGAAGACCCCTCTGGGCTTGGGTCTTTTCCGTGCCAAACGCAGCCAATGGTTTGCGGGAAACGAGGCCTCTAACCCGGGCAGCAGACCTGATCAGAGACCCCCTGGGGGTTTGGGGGCTTTTGGTGCCAATGGCTCGCGGGGAAACGACACTCCTAACCCGGGCAGCAGACCTGATCGAAGACCCCTCTGGGCTTGGGTCTTTTCCGTGCCAAACGCAGCCAATGGCTCGCGGGAAACGAGGCCTCTAACCCGGGCAGCAGACCTGATCGGAGACCCCCCCTGGTTCGTTAAACCTCCAAAACCTAAGTCCACTGTTTGTCGCCTTCACCGAAACCTTGATGGCGGGTCAGAGGCAATGGGAGTTGGGCGCGGGACGTCACGGCACGTAAGCCGGAAAAGGTGGTCTCCCGTCGGGCATGGCCTGGCGGGCTTGCGCCTGGTTCTAAGCCAGTGCACCGGTGAGGGTCGTCAACTCGTTGCTCCTGCCCACCGGTCAGACCGGCCATCTCCCTACCGGACCTTGGTCGTTTCAAGTGCTCGCTAGAAAGACCCACCATCCCCCAAACGGACTTAGTTTCAGAGACCCCCAACGCCAGACCACCCATCCCCCAAGTGAGAGTTGGTGCAGATAGCAAACAAAGACCCACCACTCCCAATCCATTTTTACTTCCTCGTGCTATTAGATCAACAATTAAACGTACTGTGTGCTCTAGAAAAAATCTATCAAGAATAAAAGCTGAAAATCCAATAAAAAGTGATAATACAAACTTTGTTAAGCTTGGTCTCCTAAACATCAGGTCACTAGCACCTAAAGCACTTATCATTAATGAAATAATAACAGATAACAATCTAAATGCACTCTGTCTCACTGAAACCTGGCTGAAACAAAATGACTACATTAGCTTAAATGAAGCAACTCCTCCAGGATTCACATATAAGCATGAGGCTCGTCATACTGGCCGTGGTGGTGGAGTTGCATCAATCTTTAGTGATATTCTTAATGTTAATCAGAAAAAGGGACTTATGTTTAACTCCTTTGAGTTATTAGCTCTTAATGTTATGCTACCGGATATTATGCAAAAATCTGTTATCTCTCGCTATAATCACCATGTATAGACCCCCAGGACCCTATGTCAATTTTCTAAAAGAGTTTTCCCAGATAGCAAGCCGACATTGAATCAATGTCGATTATTGGTTATAAGCGTCAGTATCAGTCGTCGATCAAATTTCGACATTGAATCAACGTTCTTTATTTGGTCGGTACGTCGGAAGGTTATTACATCGAGAATAAAACATTGATTCAATGTCGAAATGAAGTTGACTCTTCAACATATAGGCTACCCGACGCATCTGGTCGAAATCATAACATTGGTTCGATGTCGAAATGAAGTTGACTCTTCAACATATAGGCTACCCGACGCATCTGGTCGAAATCATAACATTGGTTCGATGTCGAAATGAAGTTGACTCTTCAACATATAGGCTACCCGACGCATCTGGTCGAAATCATAACACTGGTTCGATGTTGAAACTTGATTGGTGGACTCGGAGTCAGTTCATCTGCGCGAGTCAGCGTGAGGCGCAGGTGCTGCTCATCATTTGAATCAACTAACAAACCGAAGGCAGCGGACGGAACTGTAAGGTAAGCACGTCGTATTCGACGTTTCACATGTTTTATTTGTCGTTTTCCCAAGAATTTATGTCAAAATGTAACTTTTTAGATGTGTAAATTAACACTTTACCACTTCCTATACGTTTTTTAGTAAGCCCATGTCGCCCTGTGCGTACCCAGGCTATTAACTGCAGCTGATCTATAAAGGTAACGTTAAGGTAAATGAAAAGCTGTTTTGGTTATTTAATTTTCGATTTCAACACGATTAACTTCACTTTATGACTTCAATGCTTTTTAACCTGTGTAAAATATAAGATGATCTGTCAAATCGATTTGGAATGAGCATAAAACACATATGTAAGTTAATGTTGCTCTAGCTAACGTATAGGCTAAGTTATGAGAAACGGTTCGCAAATAACATTACGCATCATCGAGCTAACGTTAAACGAGATTTTTCAACACGTTATTACGCTAGCGAAGTGAATCGCTGTCAGTTTACTGTTTTGTTTGCTCTATTTTTTTTCTACATTTAGTGACGAACTCTTCGCCAGAGACGGTCCACAGCATTGAATGGGAAAAGCTTATAGAGGTAAAGTTGGTTTTATATTCGCACATTCGTTCATTTAGAAGTCTCTATATTGTTTACCATGTTACTTTGAATATTCGATCGAAATTAGCATGCAAGTGTGACTTCAAAACAACATAAACACTGTTTAGTTGACTAAACAATGTTGTACTTTGATAGTCATTTGCTGCTAATATGATTTCCCTATTTAGAATTTGCAAAGAATACTTTTCTGACATTATATTATTGAGGAGAATGTCTGAATATCCGAATATAAAACCAACTTTACCTCAATTGTTCACAAACCATGCTTGTCTGTTTTTTTTCTGATTGTAGTGCTATGTTCTGGTGTGCATTTTTTTTTATTTTCCTGTTTATTAAAATTTATTTTGTCTACATGCTTTTCTCTTGAGGTTACTGCAGTTTACTTGTACAAGTATCTAAAACAAATGTTTGTAAACGCATTTATTTTGAAAAATATTTAATATCATTAAGCTTTTTAGAATTTCACAAGAAAATAAAATCCAAGATCATTTAATTTCTAACAAAATACCATGTTAACTTAATATTCTGTGTGAGGAGGAGTCAAAAATTGTGGCAATTTTATGGTACCAATACTGTGGGTTGAACTGAAAATTTACCTTGGAATTGTACTTTGTAATAGTAGATACTGTACCTGGTGAGATTTTCCTACTGAGTAACATGTTTTTTTTTCTTACAATTTTTTTTAATGGCAGTTTCTCTGAAATCTCCAGTTGAAGACATCAAGATCTGTAACCTGTGCCTGGACAGACGTCTATTCCAGTTCTGCCTACACCACACTAATCTCTCTGCCTATGTATGGATCACTGACTATTATGTTCTCTGAAGGTATTACTGGAGCGAAAGAACAGCACCCATGACTGAAGTTTCTGTTAGTGACCAGTATATTTGAAGTCTGAAAAAGTTTTTTTTTTTTTTTAACAAGTTGCAAATGTTTTTTTTTTTCCTCTCTCACAAAGACCAAACGACTGGTTGTGCCTATAGTACAGTGTACTGACAATCTTTTAGCGTTTTTATGGTTGTATTAAATGCATCTTTATTGTTACAAAAATCTTAAGTAATTGTCACAACACAATGCACATTTGAGTTTTAATGAAAAGGAGAATTACCCAACAGGGCTCAACACTTTAAAAAAAAAAAAAAAAAAAATTTACTGGCCTGGTGTGGAATTTAAAATTGAAATTAAGATGGAGAGCAGGAAGTAAAAAAACTGAATAGGAGACGTAAAGGAAAGTCCGTATTTTTTAAATTCATACCATATTACAAAGAAGAAATAAATAGAAATATTATGAAGAGGACCGTTTTTTACTGAAATAAAATGTATGCTCAGCTCTGACGAGACGCAGTTTAAAGTAGTTTTGTTTTTTTACATATAGATTTTCATTGCTTTAAAATATTTTAATGTTTTTATATTTACAGTTTGTATATAAAATGAATGCTTAGCTTATTGTTCGCAGTGATCGTTATAATAGGATCATGTGCATTGCATATGATTATGCAGTATACGTTACATTCTTTGGTCGCAGCACTGTATTTTATTTATTGCATTTAGTCATTAAACAATGATATTTTGAAAAAAAAAAAAAATAATTGTAATTAATAAACAAGCTTGCAATTCTTACCGGTTGTTGTAATATTTGAAGCTTGTTCTCAGACAAGTGTCTGGGTCACTAATACTTCGTATTTCTGGAAAATCCGGGATGGAATTCTAGTAAATGGTGGCACTGTAGACGAATGGCTTCCCGATAGTTTCACACAACCTAAAATAATTTGTTTTTATTTATTGACCTTGCTAATCCAGCAAGAATATTTTTTCTATGGTTGCATCTGAATTTTAGTTTCTGTGATTGTATCTTTCTAAATTAATTAAATAAATGTTGTTCTTTAAACAGTTTAAACATTGTGATTTAAACCTGTGTTTTGACCCTAATAGTTAATTTTGTTATTATGCACATCTGAAATAAAATGCATTTTTTACTCTAATGAAAAGTACATGTTGAAATAGAACACAAATAGACAAATGCATTTAATATTCTACAGTTTTACTTTGAGTAAATGGTTTTGACTATTTTAGTCAGTAATTTAAATGTTCTCTGTTTGTTTAAGTGTAGAAGGTTTGAATGAATTCATGCTCTTAACGGATATTCACAGCTGTGTATTTTTATCAATAAAAAATGATGACAGATTGTGGTGTGTTTTGTTATATATACAGAATAAATTATATTATGTAGGCTATTCTTGTAATTAAAATGGTGATTAGGTCATATGGATTGGTTTAATGTTGAAAATGTTGTTTAAGCATTCATTTCAACGTTAAATCATTTAGATAGATTTTATGTTGAATATGTGTGGATTCTATGTTGTTCCAATCGACTTAAAATCAACATCGTTTCAACATTAGATAGACAAACTAATTAGGTCGATTATATGTTGAATATGTGTGGATTCTACGTTGTTCCAATCGATTATAAATCAACATCATTTCAACATTAGATAGACAAACCAATTAGGTCGATTATATGTTGAAAATGTGTGGATTCTACGTTGTTCCAATCAACTATAAATCAACATCATTTCAACGTCAGGTGGACAAACCATATAGGTTGATTACATGTTGAAAATGTGTGGATTCTATAACGTCGTTTCGATCGACTGAATATCAACATCGATTCAACGTTGGGTAAGTAACCAATTGTGTCGATTTCAGGTTAGATTTGAATGGAGTGCCTGACGTCGTTTCAACATTACCCCGATGAGCAAAACGATGTTGAATCGATGTCAAAAGAAACGTTGATTTTAGGTTGAAATGATGTCATTTTGCTATCTGGGATCAGTGTTGCCGTCCTTTTTCTGATGGGTAAACCCTTCCGATTGTAAATCAAATCAAATCAAAGCTGTAACGCTAAGTAATGCTAAGCGTGGAAGTTGTGAGTTTTTGTAAACTTTAGTTTATTCGCGTAGTAACTGTATCTATAAATCTATAGTGATGCTAGCGTTTGCCTGAATTAAATCTGAGAATATCAGGATGCTGTGTAGTTTATGAAATCACTAAAATCCTGCTAGATTTGACATCATGCTGCCTTGTTTACTGCAGTAACCAAGGTAACACCATTATTTCGGCAGCTCTATAGCAAAGTCCCTTTAAGGCAAGTCAATTCACTCAGTAGGCATCTTTGAAGCGCCTCCTGGGCAGTATGCCCAGACATTCTGTTTAAACATCAAATTCAACAAAATTGCCTGCCAGGTTCCAACCTATATATGGAATAGGTTGAAATTTATTTGGGCTACAATCCATTTGCCAGGATAAAAACAATATTTATCAACCAAATAAACAAAAAAAAACTAAATAGTTGTGAAGAAGCTTCTAAAAATGACTGAAGAACTTAATACAATGTTGAGCACTGCATCCACACATGTTTAGATGTTATACATTTTATATTGTTAGCATTCAGATATTATTTGAGTGTAAATTCAGAATGTGCAACTTACCTTTTCAGTCTTCAATGAAGAAATGGGATGAGAAATGGCCTCAGTAGGCTTTTCTTTGTATGTTGCTGTTGGTAATAATCCCAATGTAGGAATCTACAAATGTAGTTTGTCCTCCAAAGTTGTTCTCTTCTCTTTGGCTAAATAAGCCAATGAACATTCTGTAGATACAACTCTGCTGAGCTACTGGATCTGGAATGTGATTGGATAAGACTTAATTGGCCCCCATTAATGCTGGTATAAAGATGCAAATGAGCAGTGGGGGAACAGTGAAGATTCAAGACACATCACTGTGGGGGATGGGATGTTCAGCAGCATTACAAACCGTAGATTTACAGAGAAATTATGATATATTGTGAAAGTAAGTTGACTTTAGCCATCTTCATTTGTTTGGTTGCTGTTGTTGTGTAGGACTATTGATGGAAGCTTTGCCAATACATTTCATGCTCCCTTGTAAAAGTATTTAGTAGTATTTTAAACTTATTTTATTTTGATTGATGTTGTGTCTGCTGCATTTTGTAGTTAATGTTGATACACTGATGTTGAGGTACTTTGATTTGAAACACATTTCAATGTATTTTTTCCCATGCCTGTTTCTAAAGTAATGTAAGAGTTGTGTGTTGTTTTGTAGAAGCTTCTCAGAGTCTCTTGGCTGAAGTCTTTGTTTAAAGATGCAAATGAGCATTGAAGACTCAAGCCACACCGATGTCTTAATACACACAACTACATTCACTTATATAATAGTTATATAAGACTTATACTATTATACTGTGATATATTATCATTCATAGAAAGAAACCATTTCTAAACTCCACAGTGAGGTTTTATTTGTGTTAAGTTCAGTCAATACATTGACATGAGTTAACTATTAGCAATGTTTAGTCATTTATTCATCACTGAACTTGACTTTTATGTGAGTTTAGAGTCCTTTATTTCTCTTAAAGCACGTGCAGCTCATTACTGGTTTCTGTAAGATTGTCAACACAGTCTTAACAGGTCAATTATTTCTTTCCAAAACTGTCTATAGATTCTAACTATCAACATTTAACTTGTTTCTGTGCCAATTTTGTTTACTTTCTTTCGGGTTTTAGTTGAACAGAACATGTGTGAGCAGCTCAGCTTTCTCAAAAGCCTATTACTCACTTGGTAGGTAACAAAGATGTTTTCCCCTCTAATTATTACTTGTGTTTGTGCATATAAATATGCATAGAAATTCACAAAATAATATAAAAGATAGCCTGTGACAAAACCATTTTCTTTTAACACAGTAAAGCTATCACATACTGTTTTTGCTACGTTTGGCCTTTGTAGATCATTGTTTGTACATTAATCACAAAAGGAAGAGACACACTGTAACTTTAAACTCATTTGTGTTCATTCCAGGTGCTGTGAAATGTTATGTATAATCTGCAGAGGCAATCAGGTGTGAGTAAAGTGCCATATATCTGATCCAGTCCTCCAGCATATTTTTTTTTTGTTTCAAATTAAAGTCTTTTACACTAAAAGCATTATGAAATTGGTCTTTTGTTGCTAATAATTGATTTATATTATCTGAAATATAACTAATTCTATTATATTTGAAAGTTAAACATTCAATTATTTTGAATTGTCAATTATTATGAAAATTTACATTTAAATATGCATCTAAATTTGCTTTAATATATAAAGCTTTTACTGTGTATTGACCTGTTTGTGAAGATAAATCTTTAACATAAGTTGATTGATTTGCACTGATATTATATTTTAAATTGCCTTCCTAAACATTTGCTGCATCAGCAGTGTTTATTTCAGGATTGTAAATGTATTTACATTCATTATATTTTTATATTATGATATATCTATAATCTGCAACAAAGAACTGAATGGCACTGACTCTGGAGAAATGAGTCAAACTGACTCTCTCATTTGTCTTGTGATTGGCTGTTTGCTGCACTTGTGTGTCATGAGATTGTCTGTTTGCTGCACGTCACACTTTCAGCTGCGTATGCTCCAGAGTTGATCACCATCTAAAATTAAGTTAACAGGAAAGTTTTATATCAAGCATTGTCAAATCAATTAACATCGTCGTAACCAGGTTGGGTTGATTGATTTTGTCATCTTCCAGAGCTTTGTCTCTTAACCAGGAGAAGGAGGAAAAAATGCACTCACTCTGCATAGTGGCATTCTGAAATCAAATTGAAACCAGCCTAATAGACAAAGTAATCAATGCAACCGAACCAATGCGCAAACAATCACAACACATTAAAGGTTACCAAGACAGACCTCACAACGAGATAGATCTGTCTTGGTACAGGCACAAATCAAGCAACAAGTAACAAAAAAATCAAGAAAGCCGCTTCTAGTCAGGAACTTCCACAGCACAGCAGCTTCTAAAGGCACCCACTCTGTCTAAAGGCTGATTTATACTTCTGCGTCAAGTGCACGTGTGTGCTACGGCACAGCCTATGCATGGACACATAGCCCCTCGAGGTTGACGCGCACCTCTCAAAAAATGTAACGCATACGCATAGCGGAAGCTCTGTGATTGGTCGGCTTGGTAGCGCTGACGAGTGTGGGCAGAAGTGAGAGCCGCGTGCCCGATGCAGTGAGTGTTTACAAGTGTGGAGTCCCGTGAAGGAACTCCGGATGGGGACTGTTGTTTTGTGTTTACCTTATGATTAAAGTTGTTGCTTGTCCGCCGGTTCCTGCCTCAAAATGAGCGAATTTAAACCACTTGTACATTAAGGAAGTGTTCAGAAAAAACAAAACCCCAGCGAAGAAACATAAACACCTACTGCCAGCTAGAGTTTCGAAAGTGTATTGCAGAGAAACAGAAACAGCGCGCAGAATTATAAATGCACGGCTATGCGCGAGGCTTGCACCGTGGGTCACGCCGATCACTTGACATAGAAGTATAAACCAAGCTTAAGGCAGACTCATATCTAGTAGCAGCTGGGCATAGTTAATCAAAAAGCAAGTTAGGCCGCTGTCACGCTAGAGTTTGTGCTTGCAAAATTCTGCCGTACAGCGCTGTGAAAAGGGGTGGGATAAAACAATATGCAAGATTAGACGTTGATAAAAGCGAGCGATTGCTCCATATTTAAATTTTCTGTACAGAGAGGTCATGTCTTCCATCTTCTCATGCACTCACGTGATGCAATTTCAAGCTTTGCTCTTACCTTTGTAGAGTCCACTATCAAATCTGTAATGTATTTAGAATATTTAGAACTAGAAAATAATTACAACACAAGTAAAATTTGGTGTATAGGCAGTTTATACAGGGTAATTCAATGACAAGAGTTTTCTTTCATATATACACAATGCATAACTTTTCATGTGAATAACCTGCTCCACCTACACCAACTACAGCATTTCTCAGACTTCTTTTTCACCATGGTGTAATTACACTGGTGGACATCACATAAAACAACATCTGCACTTAATCCTCTAACTTGTTTGCAACAATGAATTTTAAATATTTGTGTCACATATTCATTTAAATAAATGGCTCATCATTATAGGCAATTATCTTTAGTAATAGCTGCCTGATAGGCCAGACCATTAACTGAATAGGATCGTTTTACACATAAGAAACCTGTTAACAGGTATAGTTGTTCATGCCAATACCAACTTGATAGCCTAAAGCATATTACATGATCAGGACATGCTTTACATCTCTTAAGACAAATAAGCAGAGGTGTCTATAACAGTACATGCTTGATTCCCCAAATCATTACAATCTGAATGGTGCCTTTTCACATATTTTGAAATTAGCTAGACAACCATTAGTAAGTAGTTCTTCACCAATACCAGTTTAATACCTCAAGTTATTACACTACAGCTAAAAAAACAAAGGAGTGGCTTCACAACAATTCTGTGACTGTTCTTGAATGGCCCAGCCAGAGCCCTGACTTAAACCCAATTGAGCATCTCTGGAGCGACATAAAAACGGCTGTCCACCAACCTGACAGAACTGGAGAGGATCTGCAGTGGATCCCAAAATCCAGGTGTGGAAAAACTTGTTGCATCTTTCCCAAAAAGACTCCTGGCTGTATTAGATAAAATGGGGCTTCTGCTAAATGCTGACCAAAGGGTATGAATACTTAAGAGCATTGAGATATTTCAGTTTTTCTTGCTTAATAAATCTGCAAAAATGACATCAATTCTGTGTTTATCTGTCAAAATGGGCTGTATGTACATTAAGGAAAAAAATACTTAAATGATTTTAGAAAATAACAGCAGAGTGAAACAAAAGGGGGGATACAAAAATTTCAGTACTCACTATATAAATATATATATATATATTTTTTTTTCTGTTTATTTTTTCCCGCAATTTCTGTTTAACGGAGAAATTATTTTCAACATTTCTAAAAATAATAGTTTAATTAACTCATCTTTAATAGCTGATTCATTTGATCTTTGCCATGACGACGGTACATAATATTTGACTAGATATTTTTTAAGACACTTCTATACAGTTTAAAGTGACATTTAAAGGCTTAACTAAGTTAATTAGGTTAACTAGGCAGGTTAGGGTAATTAGACAAGTTATTGTATAATGATGGTTTGTTCTGTAGACTATTTTTTGACCTTAAAATTTTCAAAAATAAATAAATAAATAAACTGCTTTTATTCTACCTAAAATAAAACAACTGTATATATATATATATATATATATATATATATATATATATTGTAGGGCCTCACACATGTAAAACACAATTATGCAGTGCGTTAACTTTAGATTAGCTCAAAGATAATATTACGGAATTTAAAGCAGCTTTGAAGGAATCAACTCTTTTAAACTGAACAAACGAATCGTTCAGCACTCGTTAGAACAGATAGTGCTGTTGACTCCAAAATGAATATTGCTAGTTGAAATAAAGTAAAAACACTTTAATATTTAAGCAGGGTAACAAGATCTAGGTATAAGGCATTAGATTCATAAGTATACACAGGCCACTTTATTTTCAACACAAAAGAGACTTTATTGACTACAAACAAAAGTAACACAAACACACTTACAAATGCACATCCATACCGGTTGCAGACAAGGAATAGAGTTAGGAGAGATATGATGTAAAACCTCAAGATATAAAACTTAACCAAGCGAACTAAATAATCAATTCAACCTTCACTGTGACTCAACTCGTTGGACTAGAGGTGTGATTTTCACTTTGAGGGCGATAGGACACAGGTTCAAATCCCTGATTCTATTCCTGATTCCTGTTTCTATGTGTAAGCTTTTAAAGGGCCACTCTGAAGCACTAGATTAGGAAGCACTGCTCAATGCACCATGCATGTGAAGCCATGTGAAAAGGACATTTTTTTTCTGTGGCTCGTTGGTCCAGCGGGGTGATTCTCTCTTTTAGTGTAGGAGAGGGGTCCTGGGTTGAAATCCCAGATGAGCCTTTGCAGTTGTCTTTTGTTTTAAGGGACATCATGGCTTTCACAGTGGCCTGTTAAAATGCCAATTTACAAGAAGATAGTATCTCATAAAGGTCTTGGTTCCATGGTGTAATGGTTAGCACTCTGGACTCTGAATCCAGCAATATCAGTTGAAATCTTGGTGGAAGGGTTATGATTCTGGCTTAGGGTTTGAATCCAGGGATCTGACCTCAGTGGAACCTTTCCCTTCTTTCCTAGCAGCTTCAAACAGTGAAATGAATGAGACCAATTACAATCAAACCAATCAGTGAGTGGTTCTGATATTATGCACTGAGATAGCTATTTGATGCTATCAGGATCCTCCTCCACCAATGGCTTACATAACGTTATACGTAGTTTTCCCATGCAGCTTGATTCTGTGAAATGGATATGAGATTAATTTACCTCACTGAAGCTGCTGGATGAAAACAACAACAACAATTTAAAAGCAAACAAAAATGACTCAACTTGTTGGTCCAGGGCTGCGAATCTTGTTTTGGGGGGACAAGTCCTGGGTTCCAATGACACACAAGTCCTGCTTCAACGCTTGAACGTTTGAAGGTATGTTCTGACTCAATTGTTAAATAAAGATTTCTGCAGTTGCAGAATGGAAGCCGGGCTTGCAGTTGTCTTTTGTTTTGAGGGACATCATGGCTTTTACAGTGGCCTGTTGCAATGCCAGTTTGCAAGAAGATAGCATCTCAGAAGGGTCATGGTGTAATGGTCACTGAAGCTGCTGGATATAAACAACAAAAACAATTTATAAGCAAACAAATGACTCAACTTGTTGGTCTAGGGCTGCGAATCTTGTTTTGGGTGGGAGAAGTCCCGGCTTCAAATGACAAAAGCCCTGCTTCAACGCTTAAACGTTTGAAGGTATGTTCTGAATCAATTGTTAAATAAAGATTTTGGACCATCCGATGCGTCTGATGCCATGTGAAAACTTCATGCTTCTGTGGCTCGTTGGTCTAGGGGTATGATTCTCACTTTGGGTGTGAGAGGTCCTGGGTTCAAATCCCAGATGAGCCCTTGCAATTGTCTTGTGTTTTACAGGGCATTATGGCTTTCATAAAAAAACCTCTTTTGAAAACCTCTTTTTTTTGGAGAATGCTGGCTTCTGTGGCTCGTTGGTCTAGGGGTATGATTCTCGCTTCGGGTGCGAGAGGTCCCGGGTTCAAATCCCGGACGAGCCCTTACAGTTGCCTTTTGTTTTGACGGACATCATGGCTTTCACAGTGGCCTGTTGAAATGGCACATTGCAAAAAGATAGCATCTCAGGAGGCTCTTGGTTCCATGGTGTAATGGTTAGCACTCTGGACTCTGAATCCAGTGATCTGAGTTCAAATCTTGGGGGGAACCTTTGGATAAAACCAATTGCAATCAAACCAATTATTGATTAACTCTCTAACTACACGCATCAATAGCTGTTTGATGCTATCATAATGCTCCTGCACCAATTGCTTACAAGATTATATGTGCCTTTGCCATACAACTTAAAATCTGACAGATGGATAAGACCAAATCCCTGACTGAAGCTGCAGGAGAAACAACAACAAAGTATAAGCTAACAGACGACTCAGCTTGTTGGTCGAGCGGGGTGATTCTTGCTTTTAGTGTAGGAGAGGTCCTGGGTTTAAATCCTAAATGAGCCCTGCTTTAATGCATATGCCTTTGCGAGTTTGTTCTGAATCAATCCTCGACTAAGAATTTCTGACCACCTTGTGCTTCTGAGCGCTGCAAGGCTTTTCTATAAAGCTGGAAGAGGATCAACACAAAACAGCAAATGCATTGGCCGTGAATCGGACCCAGGTCTCCCGCGTGGCAGACAATAATTGTACCACTGAACCACCAATGCTGATTCGCTTCTTTTGTTGCCCTTGTGGGGTGTGAGCACTGCAAGGCTTTTCCATAAAGCTCGAAGAGAATCAAGATAAAAGAGCGGTTGCATTGACCGGGAATTGGACCCAGGTCTCCCGCATGGCAAGCAAGAATTCTACCACTGAACCACCAGTGGGGAGCCACATCTTTTTTGCCCTTGTGGGGTGTGAGTGCTGCAAGGCTGCTACATACAGATGGAAGAGGATCAACACAAAACAGCAAGTGCATTGGCCGGGAACCGGACCCGGGTCTCTCGCATGGCAGGCAAGAATTCTACCACTGAACCACCAATGCTGATGCGCTTCTTTTATTGCCCTTGTGGGGTGTAAGTGCTGCAAGGCTTTTCCATAAAGCTGGAAGAGGATCATCACAAAACAGCAACTGCAATGGCCAGGAACTGGACCCGGGTCTAACGCACGGCAGGCGAGAATTCTACCACTGAACCACCAATGCTGATTTAATTCTTTTGTTGCCCTTGTGGGGTGTGTGTGCTGCAAGGCTGCTACATACAGGTGGAAGAGGATCAACACAAAACAGCAATTGCATTGGCCGGGAATCGGACCCGGGTATCTCGCGTGGCAGGCGAGAATTCTACCAGTGAACCACTGGTAGAATTCTACCAGTGAGTATGCTAAGCCACTACTTTTTTGCCATTGTGGGGTGTGAGTGCTTCAAGGCTGCTACATACAGGTGGAAGAGGATCAACACAAAACAGCAATTGCATTGGCCGGGAATCAGACTCGTGTCTCCCACGTGGCAGGGGAGAATTCTACCACTGAACCACCAATGCTGAACCACTTCTTTTGTTGCCATTGTGGGGTGTGAGTGCTGCAAGACTTTTCCATAAAGCTGGAGAAGGATCAAGCAATTGCATTGGCCGGGAATCGGACCCGGGTCTCCCGCAAGGCAGGCGAGAATTCTACCACAGAACAACTAATGCTGAACCACTACTTTTGTTGCCCTTGTGGGGTGTGAGCGTTGCAAGACTTTTCCATAAAGCTGGAGAAGGATCAAGCAATTGCATTGGCCGGGAATCGGACCCGGGTCTCCCGCACGGCGGCCGAGGATTCTTTAGCTAAACGGCCCTAAACGGATTCCCATTCATTTTCAATGGTAGTGCTGAACCACTACGGATGCAATATAGTTTCGGCCACTGGCGCTCTGTGGCGCACTTCCGTGCTTTTGCACCAGCGGGAAATTTGAAGATGACATTTTCATTCTGACTCAGAGAGTGAAATAAACACATCCGCGATCTGCTCCTTTCGTTTTATTCGGCGGATTTACAACATCTGTCAAAGGTAAGAGACTTTACTACTCGCATTGTTTTACTGTTGTGCAAAAACCAATAGTAACCTGTAAACTTTATTTTTTTTAACAAAATTTACCCTCTCGTGATTTATTTCACATAATTATGAATGAACATGGCTGTAATTTATGTTTTTGCACTTGATTGTTTGTGTCAATGTGCATATTATATTTTATTTTTGTGTTTTGACCATCCTCTGACAGTATTGACTACAGTAAACAACATCCCAGCATTGTATTTAATTAGTAACATCAATTACATGCTATATTATTATTATTATTATAACATATATATATATGTGTGTGTGTGTGTGTGTGTGTGTGTAAGTGTCTGTTAATTACTAATTTACTTTTTACATTTATTTACTGTACTTCTCTAATTTATTTACTTAAAACTTTATTACTTGAATTCCTTGGCTCAATATTACTTATATTCCTGAAAATCTCAATGCATAGCCAATACAAATTCAACTCTAAATTCTTTAATCGAGTCAGACGTGCCATTTTTAGCTGTAATAAAATATATATTTTAAACCATTTAAATAACAAACATCACATTCTTTAGTTAACTAATGAAGAATCAATAAAAACAGATAACATGATTCATGAAAAATATTTAAAATTGCAATTCACTGATTTTGCAAATAAACTCTACAAAAAAGAAAAGTAAATATTTTATGTATACTTTTTTTTCAACTAATTTCTTATTCAGTTTATTGTTTCTGTATTGTCTAACCCCTATATAGTTGAAAAAGCAAAATGAATTACAAAAAAGTCTTCTGCTTCTGTGAAATTATATTGTTGCCATTAATTCATTTCTGACTGAGTTCATCATTTCTTGAGCATGTGCAATCATCATGATAACTGTAACCTTTTATAGCTAAAAACAGAATTATTTAGCAAATTATATATATATATATATATATATATATATATATATATATATATATATATATATATATATATATATATATTAATTACTCTGTCTCTGTTTGTAGATATATTTGTACACTAGTTACTTTGTTTACACAGACAGTGATGGTGAAATGAGTTAAACTAAACATTACAATAACTGTAATTATATTGATTTATTTTAGACCATTTAATAAATTAACTTGCTTTTAATAATATAATTAAATAAATTAAATTAATAATAATAAAGTTCTATTTCATGGTGTTCATTCAGTCAGAGCAAGGTAAATAAAAAAGGTTTGGACACATGAACAACACTATGCATAAAATGCCTTTTTTCCCCTCATATGTGAACTAAAAGTTGCAATTCTGTGTTAAATACATGTGTCTTACAATTTTCTTGAATCATTAAATATTTTTTTCTCTATTTTTTCCACCTCTGACCATGCTGGCCTCACCTTCAAGCACCCAAACTGGACCTGTGAGGACTTCAAACACCTTTCCAAACTCAATGTTCTATTTTTCATGCACATCTATTTTGCATTTTAATTTTCAGAGTTTGATTTTAATTTGTCCTTATTTCTTAGAATTCCTTCTTTATTGGTTTTGGATTAATATTTACTTTTGTAAAATACTTAAAACCTTAAAGTGACAATTTATTTATTTATTTTTTTTACATTTTGCATTGATATTTAATTTTTTTAAAATAACAAAAACATGATTATTTACCTGATATTTTGCCCTCTTTTAGCAGTATTTAATTATTGTGTAAAGGTTTTATTTTTCAGTGTGATATTACGTGTCTTTATTCTTAAAGTTCAGTCTGTTTTTTTATAGCTGTTTGTTTTTTTGGTGACACTTTGCAATAAGGTTTCTTTAGTTATTGTACTAAAATGAACTATTATTGGACTATACTTATAAACATTTATTAATCATAGTTTAACATTGACTATTGCATTATTAAAATCCAAAGTTATGCTTGTTACATTAGTTAACTTAATTAGTCTTAAGTTAATAAAAATTTGTTAATAATTTTATTTCCATTAATTTTAGCATAGAAGAATGAATACTGCAATAAACGTATTGTTCATTGTTTGTTCACATTAGTAAATACATGAACTTAATTAACTAATACAACCTTATAGTTAAGTGTTACCTTTTTTATTTTTTGGATTGATGCTATTTATTTTATTTAGTATTTTAAACCTTAAAGGTATTCTATTATTCTTGATATTTTGCCCCTTAGCAGTATTTTATTCCTGTATATGTATTTTAAATTTTATTTTCAGTGAGATTGTAATGTAATGCATCTATATTATTGAATTTGTGTTTGTTGTGTTTCTGTATTCTCCCCCCCCCCCCATATTTTAGGATTATCTACTATTTTTAAAGTACTTAAAACCTATTAATGTCTAATAAAAAATCACATTTTGTTTCATGAGTGTTTTTGTTAATGTTTTGTAGGACTTTTATTTTACCAGATTTCATTTGGAAACACTTGACTGATCCTTCAGTTAAAGTTTTACCTCTATTATTCCATCACTCAATCAGATCATTTAATAGTGACTTGAATTATTCCATTTGTAATTGTTTTTAAATAAACTAAAAAGAATACTTGTTTTATTCAGTTTGTTTAATTTAAACTTCTCTAATTCACATTTAAAAAGATATTTAAACCCACTATGAATGTATTTTAACTAATATTTAATTTTATATAACTGTTTCACTGTGGGTATTTTTATTTTCATTTATTTAGCACATTCCTAAACTTGAAAACAAGTTTTAAATACTTTATGGCTCTAATAAATTGTTAAACATTACAATATTTTTTTACAAAACTGTCTAAAATAATTGTTTACAAGTGTCTAAGTGGGATTCGAACCCAGTTTTTGATGAAAAAAGAAAAAATCTGATTGGCTCTGACATCACTTCCGCCTTTGGGCAGGTCCTTCAATCTGATTGGCTGGCACTGCGTTTCAACTATTCGCGGCTGGCCTCCGCGTGTGAGGCGAACGTGATACCCACTACACTACGGAAACCTACGAGAGTACTGGACCCAGGTAACCTTTTTGCTTGGGTGTCTGTTGACAATCATTCGGCTGGGAGCAGTTGCTGCTATCGTTTTCTCGCCAAAAGAAGAACGCTGTTTCTGCTCGGTTTCGAACCGAGGACCTTTCGCGTGTTAGGCGAACGTGATGACCACTACACTACAGAAACCCTACCCGTGCTTTCAGCAGGGAAGTTTGGCCTGCAAGGATAACACAAGGTGTACGCGTTTGTCAATCAAGCGGACAAAGCCTCCTCAGTGCGACAAGCTCCCTGCAGGTTTTAGCATACACGCCGTTTGCCTAGCTCGGAGCAATGACTTTGTAGCGTGAACCATCCAGTGAGCAGAGAGCCACTTCAGAATGTGCATGAAAGCAAATCTGCATGTTTCCACCCAGTTTCTAACAGGAGACCTTCCGCTTGTAAAGCCATCGTGACAACCAAAGGAGCCTCCGGTCAGGCTGTGAGCACCGTCTTGTGGTGCCGTCACAGAGAGGCTGTAAGTCCCTCACCACTATGTTTTTATTCAATGTTCCACGCTGGTGGAATCATCTTCCCATTCCCACTCGGATTACGGATACACTGGAATCCTTCAAACGACAGCTAAAACCCATCTCTTCCGAGTACACCCGAACCCCGGTGAATATCCCTCTCTCTAAAGAAAACAAAGCTCCTACTCTAGCACAAACAAGTTACTTGGAATAAATAGCCCTTCACGTATGCATTTCCTTGTCCTATTGAACCGCTGAATACCTGCTCCATCATAGTGCGCTTTGGACATAAAGTGTCTGCTAAATGTGTGCTTCTGCCCAGTTTCGAACAGGGGACCTTTCGCGTGTAAAGCGAACATGATAATCACTACACTACGGAAACCGATATGAGAGTGTTGCTTCAAGTTTTTATAGTATTTTTTATAGAGCTGTCTTGTACGGTCTGCACCGTGGAGGGCCAGCAAACGCACTGGCCACCTGCTCGTGCACAACACAAAGCTAATGAAATCAGATTCTATGCAAGTTTGTGACACCACCGGGGCAAGTTAACACTGAGTTGAATTCAAATTTCTAGCCTCACACCGCTTTGCAGAAAGGATGTTTTCAGTGAACGTCAGTGCTCAACAGAAGCCTGATTTGACAATTGGCATAAAAGCAGGAGGTTGTTTCCGCCCAGTTTCGAACTGGGGACCTTTCGCGCGGCGGCTGAGGATTCTTTAGCTAAACGGCCCTAAACGGATTCCCATTCATTTTCAATGGTAGTGCTGAACCACTACGGATGCAATATAGTTTCGGCCACTGGCGCTCTTTTTTTACAACATCTGTAAAAGGTAAGAGCCTTTACTACTCACATTGTGTTACTGTTGTGCAAAAGCATTGTTTTACTGTTGTGGAAAAACTATATTGACCTGTAAACTTTATTTTTTTTAAACCAAATTTACCCTCTCGTGATTTATTTCAAATAATTATGAATGAACATGGCTGTAATTTATGTTTTTGCATTTGGTTGTTTTATTTTTGTGTTTTGCCCATCCTCTGACAGTATTTTCTAACTGTGTTTACTACAGTAAGCAAAATCCCTGCATGGCATTTAAATAGTAACATCAATTACATGCTGTATTATTATAATAACTAGGCTATATATTTATATATATGTTAAGTGCCTGGTAATTACTAATTTACTTTTTAAATTTATTTACTGTACTTCTCTAATTTATTTACTTAAAACTTTATTACTTGAATTCCTTGGCTCAATATTACTTAAATTACTATACATCTCAATGCATAGCCAATACAAATTAAACTCTAAATTCTTTAATCGAGTCAGACATGCCATTTTAGCTTTATTAAAAATATATTCTAAACCATTTAAATAACAAACATCACATTCTTTAGTCAACTAATGAATAGTTAATAAAAAATAGATAACACAATTTATGAAAATTATTTAAAATTGCAATTCACTGTTTTTGGAAATGAACTCTACAAAAAAGAAGAGTTAAATATGTTATGTATCATTTTTTTTATTTCTATTTTTCTAATTTCTTATTCAGTTTATTGTTTCTGTATTGTCTAATTTATGAAAATTATTGAATTGCAATTCACTGATTTTGCAAATGAACTCTACAAAAAAAGAAAAGTAAATATTTTACATATAATTTTTTTTCAACTAATTTCTTATTCAGTTTATTGTTTCTGTATTGTCTAACCCCTATATAGTTGAAAAAGCAAAATGAATTACAAATAAAAGTCTTCTGCTTCTATGAAATTATATTGTTGCCATTAATTCATTTCTGACTGAGTTCATCATTTCTTGAGCATGTGCAATCATCATGATAACTGTAACCTTTTATAGCTAAAAACAGAATTATTTTGCAAATTATATATATATTTAAATTACTCTGTTTTTGTTTGTAGATATATTTGTACACTAGTTACTTTGTATACACAGACAGTGATGGGTGAAATGAGTTAAACTAAAAACTGTAATTATATTGATTTATTTTAGACCATTTAATAAATTAACTTGCCTTAAATTATGTAATTAATTAAAAAAATTAAATAATAATTATAATAATAAAGTTCTATTTCATGGTGTTCATTCAGTCAGAGCAAGGTAAATAAAAAAGGTTTGGACACATGAACAACACTATGCATAAAATGCCTTTTTCCCTCATATGTGAACTAAAAGTTGTAATTCTGTGTTAAATACATATGGCTTACATTGTTTCCAGAGTAATTAAATATTTTTTTCTCCATGTAGGAACACCACCTCTGATCATGCTGGCCTCAATTTCGAGCACCCAAACTGGACCAGTGAGGACTTCAAACACCTTTTCAAACTCAATGTTTTATTTTTCATGCACATCTATTTTGCATTTTAATTTTCAGAGTTTGAGTTTTATGTGTCTGTATTTTTTAGAATTCCTTTTCTGGTTTTAGATTGATGTTTACTTTTGTAAAATACTTAAAAGCTTAAAGTGATAATTTATTTATTTAATTTATTTTTTTACAATTTCCATTGATATTTCAATTTTTCTAAAAATAAAAAAAAAGGTAATTATTTCCTGATATTTTGCCCCCTTTTTAGCAGTATTTAATTCTTGTGTACACATTTAAAGTTATATTTTTCAGTGTGATATTATGTGTCTTTATTCTTAAAGTTCTGTCTGTTTTTTATTTTATTTTTAAGGCTCTTAAAACTGTGGAAAAAATGCATTTTGTTTAGTTATTTTTGGTGACACTTTGCAATAAGGTTTTTTTAGTTAATCTATGTACTAACATGAATTAATAACGGACTATACTCATAAACATTTATTAATCATAGTTTAACATTTACTATTGCATTATTAAAATCCAAAGTTATGCTTGTTACATTAGTTAACTTAATTAGTCTTAAGTTAACAAAAATTAACCAATAATTTTATTCCCATTAATTTTAGCATAGAAGAATGAATACTGTAATAAACGTATTGTTCATTGTTTGTTCACATTAGTAAATACATAAACTTAATTAACTAATACAATCTTGTTGTAAAGTGTTACCTTTTTCATATTTTGGATTGATACTATTTATTTAATTTAGTTTTTAAAAGGTATTTGTATTATTCTTAATATTTTGCCCCTTAGCAGTTTGACTCCCTGCCAACTCGTTCCTTTTGGCTCTTTTATCACATGGCTAGGCACCACCTCTGTGGAGATGTCCCGTGGGCGGATTGTTGCTTTTTACGTTGCGCTGAAGGCAACAGCCAACTAGTAAAAGACAAACAAGGGCCTCCCCGTCGGGGAATCGAACCCCGGTCTCCCGCGCGGCAGCCGAAGATTCAACAATTTAACAATTTATTAGAGCCACAAAGTATCTAAAACATATTTTAATGTTTAGGAATGTGCTAAAAAAAAACACAGTGAAACAGTTATATAAAATTAAATATTAGTTTAAATACATTCATAGTGGTTTTAAATATCTTTTAAAATGAGAATTAGAGAAGTTTACATTAAACAAACTGAATAAAACAAATATTCTTTTTTAGTTTATTTAAAAACAAAATTACAAATAGAATAATTCCACAATTAAATGATCTGATGGAATAATAGATGTAAAACTTTAATTGAAGGATCAGTCAAGTGTTTCCAAATGAAATCTGTTAAAATAAGAGTCCCACAAAACAGGAACAAAGACACTCATGAAACTGTGATTGTTAATTGTATATTTTTTTAATTAGACATTAATAGGTTTTAAGTAATTTAAAAATAGTAGATAATCCTTAAATATAAAGGGGGGGGGGGGGGGGGGGTAGAGAAAAACAAACAAACAAACACAAATTCAATAATATAGATGCATTACATTACAATATCACTGAAAATAAAATTAAAAAAACATATACAGGACTAAAATACTGCTAAGGGGCAAAATATCAAGAATAATAGAATACCTTTAAGGTTTAAAATACTAAATAAAATAAATAGCATCAATCCAAAAAATAAAAAAGGTAACACTTAACTATAAGGTTGTATTAGTTAATTAAGTTCATGTATTTACTAATGTGAACAAACAATGAACAATACGTTTATTGCAGTACTCATTCTTCTATGCTAAAATTAATGGAAATAAAATTATTGGCTAATTCTTGTTAACTTAAGACTAATTAAGTTAACTAATGTAACAAGCATAACTTTGGATTTTAATAATGCAATAGTCAATGTTAAACTGTGGTTAATAAATGTTTATAAGTATAGTCCAATAATAGTTCATTTTAGTACAATAACTAAAGAAACCTTATTGCAAAGTGTCACCAAAAAAACAAACAGCTTTAAAAAAAACTGACTGAACTTTAAGAATTAAGACACGTTATATCACACTGAAAATAAAACCTTTACACAATAATTAAATACTGCTAAAAGGGGGCAAAATATCAGGGAAATAATCATGTTTTTGTTATTTAAAAAAAAAATTAAATATCAATGAAAAATGTAAAAAAAAATAAATAAATAAATTGTCACTTTAAGGTTTTAAGTATTTTACAAAAGTAAATATTAATCCAAAACCAATAAAGAAGGAATTCTAAGAAATAAGGACAAATTAAAATCAAACTCTGAAAATTAAAATGCAAAATAGATGTGCATGAAAAATAGAACATTGAGTTTGGAAAGGTGTTTGAAGTCCTCACAGGTCCAGTTTGGGTGCTTGAAGGTAAGGCCAGCATGGTCAGAGGTGGAAAAAATAGAGAAAAAAATATTTAATGATTCAAGAAAATTGTAAGACATATGTATTTAACACAGAATTACAACTTTTAGTGCACATATGAGGGGAAAAAGGCATTTTATGCATAGTGTTGTTCATGTGTCCAAACCTTTTTTATTTACCTTGCTCTGACTGAATGAACACCATGAAATAGAACTTTATTATTATTATTATTTTAATTTATTTAATTATATTATTTAAAGCAAGTTAATTTATTAAATGGTCTAAAATAAATCAATATAATTACAGTTTTTAGTTTAACTCATTTCACCATCACTGTCTGTGTATACAAAGTAACTAGTGTACAAATATATCTACAAACAATACAGAAACAATAAACTGAATAAGAAATTAGTTGAAAAAAAATTATACATAAAATATTTAACTTTTCTTTTTTTGTAGAGTTTATTTGCAAAATCAGTGAATTGCAATTCTAAATATTTTTTATGAATCATGTTATCTCTTTTTATTAAATCTTCATTAGTTAACTAAAGAATGTGATGTTTGTTATTTAAATGGTTTAAAATATATTTTTAATAAAACTAAAAATGGCACGTCTGACTCGATTAAAGAATTTAGAGTTTAATTTGTATTGGCTATGCATTGAGATTTTTAAGAATATAAGTAATATTGAGCCAAGGAATTCAAGTAATAAAGTTTTAAGTAAATAAATTAGAGAAGTACAGTAAATAAATGTTAAAAGTAAATTAGTAATTACCAGACACTTAACACACACACACACACACACACACACACACACACACACACACACACACACACACACACACACACACACACATAAAGTTATAATAATAATAATATAGCATGTAATTGATGTTACTAATTAAATACACTGCTGGGATTTTGCTTACTGTAGTAAACACAGTTAGAAAATACTGTCAGAGGATGGGCAAAACACAAAAATAAAATATAATATGCCCGTTGACACAAACAACCAAGTGCAAAAACATAAATTACAGCCATGTTCATTCATAATTATGTGAAATAAATCACGAGAGGGTAAATTTGGCTTAAAAAACTAAAGTTTACAGGTCAATATTGTTTTTGCACAACAGTAACACAATGTGAGTAATAAAGTCTCTTACCTTTGACAGATGTTGTAAATTCACCGAATAAAACGAAGGGAGCAGATCGCGGATGTGTTTATTTCACTCTCTGAGTCAAAATAAAAATGTCATCTTCAAATTTCCCGCTGGTGCAAAAACACGGAAGTGCGCCACAGAGCGGCAGTGGCCGAAAGTATATTGCATCCGTAGTGGTTCAGCACTACCATTAAAAATGAATGGGAATCCGTTTAGGGCCGTTTAGCTAAAGAATCCTCGGCTGCCGTGCGGGAGACCCGGGTCCGATTCCCAGCCAATGCAATTACTGTTTTGTGCTGATCCTCTTCCACATGTATGTAACTGCCTTGCAGCACTCACACCCCACAAGGGCAACACCAGAAGCACATCAGCATTGGTGGTTCAGTGGGGTATTTTTTGCCTGCCACGCGGGAGACCCGGGTCTGATTCCCGGCCAATGCAATTGCTGTTTTGTGTTGATCCTCTTCCACCTGTATGTAACTGCCTTGCAACACTCACACCCCACAAGGGCAACACTAGAAACAGATCAGCATTGGTGGTTCAGTGGTAGTATTCTCGCGTGCCACGCGGGAGACCCTGGTCCGATTGCCGGCCAATGCAAAAGCTGTTTTGTGTTGATTCTCTTCCACCTGTATGTAACTGCCTTGCACCACTCACATGCCACAAGGGCAACAGAAGAAGCACATCAGCATTGGTGGTTCAATGGTAGAATTCTCCCCTGCCACACAGGAGACCTGGGTCTGATTCTCGGCAATTGCTGTTTTGGGTTGATCCTCTTCCACCTGTGTGTAACTGCCTTGCATCACTCACACCCCACAAGGGCAACACTAAAAACAGATCAGCATTGGTGGTTCAGTGGTAGAATTCTCGCCTCCCACGCGGGAGACCCGGGTCTGATTCCTGGTCAATCCAATTGCTTTTTCGTGTTGATCCTCTTCCAGCTTTATGGAAAAGCCTTGCAGCACCCACACCAAACAAGGGCAACAGAAACCGCAGGTCAGCATTGGTGGTTCAGTGGTAGAATTCTCGTCTGCCACGCGGGAGACCCGGGTCCGATTCCCGGCCAATGCAATTACTGTTTTGTGCTGATCCTCTTCCACATGTATGTAACTGCCTTGCAGCACTCACACCCCACAAGGGCAACACCAGAAGCACATCAGCATTGGTGGTTCAGTGGGGTATTTTTTGCCTGCCACGCGGGAGACCCGGGTCTGATTCCCGGCCAATGCAATTGCTGTTTTGTGTTGATCCTCTTCCACCTGTATGTAACTGCCTTGCAACACTCACACCCCACAAGGGCAACACTAGAAGCAGATCAGCATTGGTGGTTTAGTGGTAGAATTCTCGCCTGCCACGCGGGAGACCCGGGTCTGATTCCCGGCCAATGCAAATGCTGTTTTGTGTTGATCCTCTTCCACCTGTATGTAACTGCTTTGCAGCACTCACACCCCACAAGGGCAACACCAAAAGCACTTCAGCGTTGGTGGTTCAGTAGTAGAATTCTCACCAGCCACACGGGAGACACGGGTCCGATTCCCGGCTAATGCATTTCCTGTTTCGTGTTGATCCTCTTCCACCTTTATGGAAAAGCCTTGCAGCCCTCACACCCCACAAGGGCAACAAAAGAAGATCAGCATTGGTGATTCAGTGCTAGGATTCTCGCCTGCCACGTGAGAGACCAGGGTCCGATTCCCGGCCAATGCAATTGCTGTTTTGTTTTGATCCTCTTCCAGCTTTATGGAAAAGCCTTGCAGCACCCACACCACACAAGGGCAACAAAAGAAGAAGATCAGCATTGGTGATTCAGTGGTAGAATTTTCGCCTGCCACGCGGGAGACTCTGATCCGATTCCCGGCCATTGCAATTGCTGTTATGTGTTGATCATCTTCCACATGTATGTAACTGCCTTGCACCACTCACACCCCACAAGGGCAACTCCAGAAGCGGATCAGCATTGATGGTTCAGTGGTAGAAATCTTGCCTGCCACGCTAGAGACCCGGGTCCGATTCCTGGCCATTGCAATTGCTGTTTTGTGTTGATCCTCTTCCACATGTATGTAACTGCTTTGCAGCACTCACACCCCACAAGGGCAACAACAGAAGCACATCAGCATTGGTCGTTCATTGATAGAAATCTCGCCTGCCACGCGGGAGACCCGGGTCCGATTCCCGGCCAATGCATTTCCTGTTTCGTGTTGATCCTCTTCCAGCTTTATGGAAAAGCCTTGCAGCACTCACACCCCACAAGGGCAACAAAAGAAGAAGATCAGGGGGGTATTCCAGAAAGCTGGGTTAATTTACCATCTGCTAAACCCTGAACTCTCGGTTGATTAACCCAAAACATGCTTACCGTGAGTATGTCAGTTCCAAAACAGCTGATGAGAGTTAGTTCAATCAACCTCCTGAAGATAACCGCGGGTTAATGCGCGCGCACGGCACATACCTGAAGGCATTTTCAGTAGATCGCCGAATTCACGAGTCACCATAGAAAGTCACGGTGAGGAAAAAAGACAACGCACTTTACAGACGCGGAGTTGGAGGTTTTAATGCTGGCGTATGAGGAATTAAGGCCGATTATAAAGAAAAAGCAATACACATCTGCATCAACAAAGAAAATAAATATAAGATAATAAATAGATAAAAAATAATAATGATAAGAGAAAATTCATTAGTTTAATAAATGACACATGCCACCCTCCCTTTATTGTAATGAAAAATTAAATGTAGGCTAACTTTAACATCCTTTTTGTGTATGTTGTGTAACCATTCATGCATTTAATTGTCCTGCCATTAATTTCTTAAGGCCACAATAATAATGTTTATTGACTATATAAGGCTTACAGAAATTGTTATTCTTCTGGAGCTAGAAGAACTCTGTCCAAAGTCTAAATTAAACACAGACACATTCTTTTAAAAGGTAATATTTGATTACTGGAGCTGTATTAAACACTCTAGAATATTCTTTCTGTCTTGTAGCTAACAGAAAGGAGGCTGAGGAGAAGTGGTTAATTTATTTGACCTTAAACCACACAATCTGTCACAGTTGTAATTGATTGTTGTCAGGTAAATTTAGATTCTTTGTATGTTTTTTTTTTGCATGCAGACAAAGTTCCTTCTGCCTTAACTAACAAACAGTGTAAGAATTTGTCTGCACTTTTCCATATTTGAATTTCACTATTGTATCACAAAACAATCTGTTATTTATTTTATTTCTAAAGTAGCTGTATAAGGTCCATCTTCAAAGACAAAAAAAGTCACATGAGCATCACCTTAAAGTGAGAAATATACAGGAAAAAAATGTTACATGTTGAAAGGTGTGTGTATAAAGCAAGGTAAAAATCTAATCATTCATTTTATTTCAGGAAATAAAGAAATGAACAGTGCTTCAGACCAAACTATTTAATTAATTTAACAAATCATTTCTCTTAGAACTCTTTCATCTCATTGGTCTGCTTGGGTCACTGAGGGTTCCTCTGGGTCAGGCTGAGTGCAGGGTAGGGTGTGATCATATACAAAAAGGGTATCCTCTGTCCTCCAGCAAGTAACCAATGTAGTGCCCAGTAATGATTGAGGTGTATAATACAAATATAGTCAATAAAATAAAATAAAAACATTTTGTAAATCAAATGTATCCTGTTGTAATGTGTGTCATAATGAAGACTCCCTGAAAATTCTGGTATCATGTACAGACCCTGGACATTTAGCCTCAACCAGGTGATGAGGTGGGGTCATCACATATGAACTATTGTTAGTGGAAGCAGTAATGAGTTTAATAGTTGTAACACCAACAGATTAAGGACAGAAAATTAAGTTGTTAATATTAAAAATGATAAAAATGTTTCATATTATCAGTGTCCTTTATTGACTGATGGAAAGAGGCTGCAATTATTGCACCCAATAGCATTTGTAAACCCAGAAAAAAATGATATTAAAAAAATGTATGAGGTGTAGTCATTTATATATAAATCTGTAATCTTATTTTATAGGTTCAACATTGCTGTAAATATTCTTCAGAGACCTCTCGATTTCATCTCGAACACCTTCACTAAATCTTCCTTTAACACACTTGGGCTCGGAGAAGCTGCACAGATATATTCAGCTCCAGTGGTTTGTGTGTTGTCTTGAGGACACGCCCACAGTCAGGAGAATCTCATGAATATTCATGTCAGTGCCACTCTGTGGAGCCAGTAATATTTCAGGATCTCCCTGTAGATCACACAGGTGTGTTTTAGTGAAGTGTAAGAGTCAAAGAGCTCAGCTTGTGTTCCTGCTGCTCAAGAGCGTCTGTACTTCTGCATGTAAGTTTAATACTTCTGCCATTACGCTTATTTGTGGAGATGATGAAGGGGTTTTAGATGTGTGAGTGTGATTTAAATGTCTGATCCTGAAGATCAAATCCTCAAACACAGATTAAACAGGATGTTAAAACACGCTCATTTAAACACTGTGTCTAAAATCTTTATTATTTTTAATCCCTTTAAAGTGTTTGTTCTCTTCTACATCAGACTGACTCAATAGTTTACAATAATTCAGCATAAAGGGTAACTCTAAACACACAGAGTCACCAAATCAAAAGTAAAGTTAAACCAGACCTTCCAGTTGAACAGGAAGATAAACTGCTGAAGAACAACAAGCTGACATTCCTTAAACAAAACTGCATTTAACCCTTAATTGTCAGAGAGACTAATTAACTAACCAGATAGCTTCATTAATAGATAGACATTTTAATACTTACTAACTAAATAAACAATTGGCTAAACCTGAACTATATGGATAAACTCTATCCCCCGGTTTCACAAACAAGGAGAGGGAGTAAAATCTCTCTATGGCAGGGGCAGCTGCCGCTAAACCTGCCACAGCTAATTGCGCCTGCCACAAATACCTGCCACTCTACCTGTCACCGCTAGAGGCAGCTGCCTCTAAACCTGCCACGGCACCTGCCATGGTTTTATGCGCCTGCCACAAATACCTGCCACTGTTTTGTAAGCCCGCCACGGCACCTGCCACAGTTATACGCGCCTGCTACGGCACCCGCCACTGTTTTATGCGCCTGCCACAAAGACCTGCCACTGTTTTGTGAGCCTGCCACTGCACCCGGTTATGCACGGCTGTTATGGCACCCACCGCGGTTATAGGCCTACGCGGCTGATACAGAACCGCTACGGTTATACGGGTCTGCTACGGAACCTGCCACAGTTATACGCGGCTGATACGGAACCCACCATGGGTATACGGGGAAAGTACGGAACCAGTCACGTTAAAATGCGCCTCAGGCCCGACGCCACGATGTCATAACTGAGAGGGGCATTTTAATCCCATAGGGGGGCACTAGACCTGGTGACTGATTTTGGTACCTAGATCTTTTTCCTTTCATTTAGGCTATTTACTTATTTATAAATACTTTGCATTACTGCCTAAGTTACTGACTTAAGGCAGTAATATACTTTTTTATATTAATAATATTATGCACAGTTTCGCTATTACTGATTTTATCAGTAAAGGTTATGCAACGATACAGTTTACATAATTGCAAACGGATCATGGCTTCAGTGCCAAACGAGTGGTTTAGCCTAAATGATATTTTATTCTCCTTTATTCCTTCCGTTTTATTTCAAATAATATAAATGTTTAAAGTTTTAGGTAAAGACATCAAACTATGCCCACACATGCAAGCTAACCCACAGTAATTCGTATAACCGGTAAATAAATATAGTGAAATCAGGATAACCGAGTCATCGCTTCACGTTGCCTATTACCCAACCAATCATTTATCAGTGTTAGGAAAAAGTTAAATGCTACAATCTAATGTCATTTTAAAAAAATAGCTAAATGTGCCAGAAAAAAACCTAAAAAAAAAAAGAAACTCAGTTATTACCATGAAAATGTGTTCAATTTTGGCATAGATAACACGCAACTCAATATACAAGATTTATGTTAGGCTATCATAAGTGGTTTTTTTTTTTCGTGATACTGTCCAGTTGGCATATGTAAAAACGCCATTATAAACCATTATGATATTAGCCCTACCCCTCGTTTAATTTATTTATTAAGCCTATTTTAATGACTTGTTTTCAGGTTACATTTTCATTTTTAGGGCCATGAGCTACAACTCAAAATAAAATCGATATGCTAACTGTATTTTAGCTGTTAATATAGCCCAACAATGAATAGGAAATACAAGGAAATATAGCTACTATTTAAAGTAAACTGAATTTAAGAATTTATGAATTCATTGTGTGAAATCTGCCTTTATAAGCATGTGTTACTACTAACCCCCTGTCTTTTACAACTTTCCCCGCAGGTGGGGTAAATAGTAACATTTATACTTTTGGCAATACTGCACAGAAACCATAGGTCCGGCAATCATATTTCCAGTGCTCATTTGTAGGAGAGGCTGTTGGTAAAAAAAATGGTTTGTCTAACCCTATTACTTTGTTCATTATTTGACCAAAACCAAAAAGTGTTACTTTGTGCCCCGCTCTCCCCTATAACCGTGGTGGGTGTCGTATCAGCCGCGCATAACCATGGGGGGTGCCGTGGCAGGCTCACAAAACAGTGGCAGGTCTTTGTGGCAGGCGCATAAAACCGTGGCGGGTGCCGTGGCAGGCGCGTATAACTGTGGCAGGTGCCGTGGCGGGCTTACAAAACAGTGGCAGGTATTTATGGCAGGCACATAAAACCGTGGCGGGTGACATGGCAGGCGCGCTCAGCAGTGGCAGGTTTAGTGGCAGCTGCCTCTAGCGGTGACGGGTAGAGTGGCAGGTATTTGTGGCAGGCGCACTTAGCTGTGGCAGGTTTAGTGGCAGCTGCCCCTGCCACGGAGAGATTTTACTCCCTCTCCAAACAAGGTTTAAGGCTAGTCAAGATTAAATTGCATGTTTGAGCTGTCTCAACTGAAAATAACTTGCAGTGAGATGTCTTAAAATATGTCAGTGTCATTTTTTGTCTCCAGGTGCACACCAGTAATATACTTTTCTAAGGCTGTTTTTATAAATGTGGCTTAAATAGCCTAATTTAACTAAGGTCTAGTCCTGGCTTAAGCTAATTCCTGTTTGTGAAACTGGGCCTATATAACATACATTTATCTTAAATCAAATGTGAAACACCTGGGATGTCAGATCAGGGGTTAAACCAACTGCATTCATGTTGAGCACTATATATCTATCTATATCTATCTATCTATCTATCTATCTATCTATCTATCTATCTATATATATATATATATATATATATATATATATATATATATATATATATATATATATATATGATTGTTTCCTCAAAGCTCTGCTAATGTCTGCATTGGTGTTTTAGCTGCAGTATGGCAGAGGAGCAAGTAAAGGACTCTCTCTCAGAGAAACACAGGTATTGACTCTGTTTTTACACCATTATTTCTACACTTTCTCTGAAGAACAAAGACCAACAACAATGCACTTATTTGTGTTGCTATTGCCTGATCAAATGATGGACAAAGCTTAAGTTTACACCTTCAGGAAATGTGTTTAGATCATTCTAGCTTACAGACAGCTTGATCTGGGCTCATATTTACCAGAGCTGAATATGTGTCATGTGTGCTGTTTAAAGTCCTGGACAACATCAGCATTAAAGCTTGATCAGATTTAATTAACATTTTGATTAGCTTAATCAGAATTAATACAGAATTAAAGGTTTTAGATAAAATCACAACACTAGAAGATAAATCACAACACCAGAAGATAAAAGCACAGTGAGGTTGTGATGCTTCTTTTCCTCTGGTGTGTTTGTGTTTTCAGTGTGAGCTCAGAATCATGTGTGTCCAGCTCTGTGTCTATGAAGAGTGACGGTCAATAGGTTGACATTTAGACACCTAGATGCAGTTTTAGTTTGTAATTCAGAGGATCTTTCAGTAAATAATCATTTCATGTTTCTATCTCAATCATTTACTCGCATTTGTCCTTTCAAACCGGTATGAATTTCTGTATATTTTATTTGTTAGGGACAGATACATTAATCATAAATTAAACAGCCATCTTATATGAGTACAAAATTTTACGTTTTGAACCAATAATAAATCACAACACCAGAAGATAAATCACAACACAAGAAGATAAATCACAACACCAGAAGATAAATCACAACATTAGAAGAAAAATCACAACACCAGAAGATAAATCACAACATTAGAAGATAAATCACAACACCAGAAGATAAATCACAACACCAGAAGATAAATCACAACACCAGAACATAAATCACAACACTAGAAGATAAATCACAACACCAGAAGATAAATCACAACACCAGAAGATAAATCACAACACTAGAAGATAAATCACAACAGCAGAAGATAAATCACAACACCAGAAGATAAATCACAACACCAGAAGAAAAATCACAACACTAGAAGATAAATCACAACACCAGAAGATAAATCACAACACCAGAAGATAAATCACAACATCAGAAGATAAATCACAACACCAGAAGATAAATCACAACACCAGAACAATAATCACAACACCAGAAGATAAATCACAACATTAGAAGATAAATCACAACACTAGAAGATAAATCACAACACCAGAACATAAATCACAACACTAGAAGATAAATCACAACAGCAGAAGATAAATCACAACAGCAGAAGATAAATCACAACACTAGAACATAAATCACAACACCAGAAGATAAATCACAACACTAGAAGATAAATCACAACAGCAGAAGATAAATCACAACACTAGAACATAAATCTCAACACCAGAAGATAAATCACAACACCAGAAGATAAATCACAACACCAGAAGATAAATCACGACAATAGAAGATACATCACAACATTAGAAGATAAATCACAACATTAGAAGATAAATCACAACACCAGAAGATAAATCACAACACCAGAAGATAAATCACAACACCAGAAGAAAATCACAACACCAGAAGATAAATCACAACACCAGAAGAAAAATCACAACACTAGAAGATAAATCACAACACCAGAAGATAAATCACAACACCAGAAGATAAATCACAACATTAGAAGATAAATCACAACACCAGAAGATAAATCACAACACTAGAAGATAAATCACAACACCAGAAGATAAATCACAACACCAGAAGATAAATCACAACACTAGAAGATAAATCACAACATTAGAAGATAAATCACAACATCAGAAGATAAATCACAACAGCAGAAGATAAAAGCACAGTGAGGTTGTGATGTTTCTTTTCCTCTGGTGTGTTTGTGTTTTCAGTGTGAGCTCAGAATCATGTGTGTCCAGCTCTGTGTCTATGAAGAGTGACGGGTCAATAGGTTGTCCACCAGCCCTCAGTGAGAAAGCACCATCATCTGCCAAAACGTATGTGTTTTATAATATTGCTCACACACGGACTATATTGTGTAAACCAACTATACTGCAAAGAGAGTCATTCTTGAATGAATCAGTTGTGTAAATGAATCAAATGACTGAGGGACTTTGGTGACTCATTAAGACATTTTCAGACACATTTAGACACCTAGATGCAGTTTTAGTTTGTAATTCAGAGGATCTTTCAGTAAATAATCATTTCATATTTCTATGTCAATCATTTACTCGCATTTGTCCTTTCAAACCTGTATGAATTTCTGTATATTTTATTTGTTAGGGACAGATACATTAATCATAGATTAAACAGCCATCTTATATGAGTACAAAATTTTACGTTTTGAGCCAAGAATAAATCACAACACTAGAAGATAAATCACAACACTAGAAGATAAATCACAACACCAGAAGATAAATCACAACACCAGAAGATAAATCACAACACCAGAAGATAAATCACAACACCAGAAGATAAATCACAACACCAGAACATAAATCACAACACTAGAAGATAAATCACAACACTAGAACATAAATCACAACACCAGAAGATAAATCACAACAGCAGAAGATAAATCACAACAGCAGAAGATAAATCACAACACTAGAACATAAATCACAACACCAGAAGATAAATCACAACACCAGAAGATAAATCACAACAGCAGAAGATAAATCACAACACTAGAAGATAAATCACACTAGAAGATAAATCACAACACCAGAAGAAAAATCACAACACTAGAAGAAAAATCACAACACCAGAAGATAAATCACAACACCAGAAGATAAATCACAACACCAGAAGACAAATCACAACACCAGAAGATAAATCACAACACCAGAAGACAAATCACAACACCAGAAGATAAATCACAACACCAGAAGATAAATCACTACACCAGAAGATTAAACACAACACCAGAACAATAATCACAACACCAGAAGATAAATTACAACACCAGAAGATAAATCACAACACCAGAAGATAAATCACAACACCAGAAGACAAATCACAACACCAGAAGATAAATCACAACACCAGAAGACAAATCACAACACCAGAAGATAAATCACAACACCAGAAGATAAATCACTACACCAGAAGATTAAACACAACACCAGAACAATAATCACAACACCAGAAGATAAATTACAACACCAGAAGATAAATCACAACACCAGAAGATAAATCACAACACCAGAAGATAAATCACAACACCAGAAGATAAATCACAACACCAGAAGACAAATCACAACACCAGAAGACAAATCACTACACCAGAAGATAAATCACAACACCAGAAGACAAATCACAACACCAGAAGACAAATCACAACACCAGAAGACAAATCACAACACCAGAAGACAAATCACTACACCAGAAGATAAATCACAACACCAGAAGACAAATCACAACACCAGAAGACAAATCACAACACCAGAAGACAAATCACAACACCAGAAGATAAATCACAACACCAGAAGATAAATCACAACACCAGAACAATAATCACAACACCAGAAGATAAATTTCAACACCAGAAGATAAATCACAACACCAGAAGAAAAATCACAACATTAGAAGATAAATCACAACACCAGAAGATAAATCACAACACCAGAAGAAAAATCACAACACCAGAAGATAAATCACAACGCAAGAAGATAAATCACAACACCAGAACATAAATCACAACACTAGAAGATAAATCACGACACCAGAAGATAAATCACAACACTAGAAGATAAATCACAACACCAGAAGATAAATCACAACACCAGAAGATAAATCACAACACCAGAAGATAAATCACAACACCAGAAAATAAATCACAACACTAGAAGATAAATCACGACACCAGAACATAAATCACAACACTAGAAGATAAATCACAACACCAGAAGATAAATCACAACACCAGAAGATAAATCACAACACTAGAAGATAAATCACAACATTAGAAGATAAATCACAACACTAGAAGATAAATCACAACACTAGAAGTTAAATCACAACACTAGAAGATAAATCACAACACCAGAAGATAAAAGCACAGTGAGGTTGTGATGTTTCTTTTCCTCTGGTGTGTTTGTGTTTTCAGTGTGAGCTCAGAATCATGTGTGTCCAGCTCTGTGTCTATGAAGAGTGACGGGTCAATAGGTTGTCCACCAGCCCTCAGTGAGAAAGCACCATCATCTGCCAAAACGTATGTGTTTTATAATATTGCTCACACACGGACTATATTGTGTAAACCAACTATACTGCAAAGAGAGTCATTCTTGAATGAATCAGTTGTGTAAATGAATCAAATGACTGAGTGACTTTGGTGACTCATTAAGACATTTTCAGACACATTTAGACACCTAGATGCAGTTTTAGTTTGTAATTCAGAGGATCTTTCAGTAAATAATCATTTCATATTTCTATGTCAATCATTTACTCGCATTTGTCCTTTCAAACCTGTATGAATTTCTGTATATTTTATTTGTTAGGGACAGATACATTAATCATAGATTAAACAGCCATCTTATATGAGTACAAAATTTTACGTTTTGAGCCAAGAATAAATCACAACACTAGAAGATAAATCACAACACTAGAAGATAAATCACAACACCAGAAGATAAATCACAACACCAGAAGATAAATCACAACATCATAAGATAAATCACAACACCAGAAGAAAAATCACAACATTAGAAGATAAATCACAACACCAGAAGATAAATCACAACATTAGAAGATAAATCACAACACCAGAAGATAAATAACAACACCAGAAGATAAATCACAACACCAGAAGATAAATCACAACACCAGAAGATAAATAACAACACCAGAAGATAAATCACAACACCAGAAGATAAATCCCAACACTGGAAGATAAATCACAACACTGGAAGAAAAATCACACTAGAAGAAAAATCACAACATTAGAAGATAAATCACAACACTAGAAGATAAATCACAACACCAGAAGATAAATCACAACACCAGAACATAAATCACAACACCAGAAGATAAATCACAACACCAGAAGATAAATCACAACATTAGAAGATAAATCACAACACTAGAAGATAAATCACAACACCAGAAGATAAATCACAACATTAGAAGATAAATCACAACACCAGAAGATAAATAACAACACCAGAAGATAAATCACAACACCAGAACATAAATCACAACACTAGAAGATAAATCACAACACCAGAAGATAAATCACAACACCAGAACATAAATCACAACACTAGAAGATAAATCACAACACCAGAACATAAATCACAACACCAGAAGATAAATCACAACACCATAAGATAAATCAAAACACCGGAAGATAAATCACAACACCGGAAGATAAATCACAACTCCGGAAGATAAATCACAACACCGGAAGATAAATCACAACACCGGAAGATAAATCACAACACTAGAAGATAAGTCACAACATTAGAAGATAAATCACAACACCAGAAGATAAATAACAACACCAGAAGATAAATCACAACACCGGAAGATAAATCACAACTCCGGAAGAAAAATCACAACACCGGAAGATAAATCACAACACCGGAAGATAAATCACAACACCGGAAGATAAATCACAACACTGGAAGAAAAATCACAACACTAGAAGATAAATCACAACACCAGAAGATAAATCACAACACTAGAAAATAAATCACAACACCAGAACATAAATCACAACACTAGAAGATAAATCACAACACTAGAAGATAAATCACAACACCAGAAGATAAATCACAACACCAGAACATAAATCACAACACTAGAACATAAATCACAACACCAGAAGATAAATCACAACACCAGAAGATAAATCACAACACTAGAAGATAAATCACAACACCAGAACATAAATCACAACACTAGAAGATAAATCACAACACTAGAAGATAAATCACAACACTAGAAGATAAATCACAACACCAGAAGATAAATCACAACACCAGAAGATAAATCACAACACCAGAAGATAAATCACAGCACTAGAAGATAAATCACAACATTAGAAGATAAATCACAACACTAGAAGATAAATCACAACACCAGAAGATAAAAGCACAGTGAGGTTGTGATGTTTCTTTTCCTCTGGTGTGTTTGTGTTTTCAGTGTGAGCTCAGAATCATGTGTGTCCAGCTCTGTGTCTATGAAGAGTGACGGGTCAATAGGTTGTCCACCAGCCCTCAGTGAGAAAGCACCATCATCTGCCAAAACGTATGTGTTTTATAATATTGCTCACACACGGACTATATTGTGTAAACCAACTATACTGCAAAGAGAGTCATTCTTGAATGAATCAGTTGTGTAAATGAATCAAATGACTGAGTGACTTTGGTGACTCATTAAGACATTTTCAGACACATTTAGACACCTAGATGCAGTTTTAGTTTGTAATTCAGAGGATCTTTCAGTAAATAATCATTTCATGTTTCTATGTCAATCATTTACTCGCATTTGTCCTTTCAAACCTGTATGAATTTCTGTATATTTTATTTGTTAGGGACAGATACATTAATCATAGATTAAACAGCCATCTTATATGAGTACAAAATTTTACGTTTTGAGCCAAGAATAAATCACAACACTAGAAGATAAATCACAACACTAGAAGATAAATCACAACACCAGAAGATAAATCACAACACCAGAAGATAAATCACAACACCAGAAGATAAATCACAACACCAGAAGATAAATAACAACACCAGAAGATAAATCACAACACCAGAAGATAAATCACAACACTAGAAGATAAATCACAACACCAGAAGATAAATCACAAAACCAGAAGATAAATCACAACACCAGAAGATAAATCACAACACTAGAAGATAAATCACAACACCGGAAGATAAATCACAACACCAGAAGATAAATCACAACACCAGAAGATAAATCACAACACCAGAAGATAAATAACAACACCAGAAGATAAATCACAACACCAGAAGATAAATCACAACACCATAAGATAAATCAAAACACCGGAAGATAAATCACAACACCGGAAGATAAATCACAACACTAGAAGAAAAATCACAACACCAGAACATAAATCACAACACCAGAAGATAAATCACAACACTAGAAGATAAATCACAACACCAGAAGATAAATCACAACACTAGAAGATAAATCACAACACTAGAAGATAAATCACAACACTAGAAGATAAATCACAACACCAGAAGATAAATCACAACACCAGAAGATAAATCACAACACCAGAAGATAAATCACAACACCAGAAGATAAATAACAACACCAGAAGATAAATCACAACACCGGAAGATAAATCACAACACCGGAACATAAATCACAACACCAGAAGATAAATCACAACACCATAAGATAAATCAAAACACCGGAAGATAAATCACAACACCGGAAGATAAATCACAACACCAGAAGAAAAATCACAACACCAGAACATAAATCACAACACCAGAAGATAAATCACAACACTAGAAGATAAATCACAACACCAGAAGATAAATCACAACACTAGAAAATAAATCACAACACCAGAAGATAAATCACAACACCAGAAGATAAATCACAACACTAGAAGATAAATCACAACACTAGAAGATAAATCACAACACTAGAAGATAAATCACAACACCAGAAGATAAATCACAACACCAGAAGATAAATCACAACACCAGAAGATAAATCACAACACTAGAAGATAAATCACAACACCAGAAGATAAATCACAACACCAGAAGATAAATCACAACACCAGAAGATAAATCACAACACCAGAAGATTAAACACAACACCAGAACAATAATCAAAACACCAGAAGAAAAATCACAACATTAGAAGATAAATCACAACACCAGAAGATAAATCACAACACCAGAAGAAAAATCACAACACCAGAAGATAAATCACAACACCAGAAGATAAATCACAACACCTGAACATAAATCACAACACCAGAAGTTAAATCACAACACCAGAAGATAAATCACAACACCAGAAGATAAATTCAATTCATCTTTATTTGTATAGCGCTTATACAATGTAGATTGTGTCAAAGCAGCTTCACATGGAAGATTATAGTGAATTGAAACAGTGTCAGTTCAGTTTTAAGAGATTAAGTTCAGTTCAGTGTGGGTTAATAATCACTACTGAGAGTCTAAACACTGAAGAGCAAATCACAACTCCAGAAGATAAATCACAACACCAGAAGATAAATCACAACGCCAGAAGATAAATCACAACACTAGAAGAAAAATCACAACACAAGAAGAAAAATCACAACACCAGAAGATAAATCACAACACCAGAACATAAATCACAACACTAGAAGATAAATCAAAACACTATAAGATAAATCACAATACCAGAAGATAAATCACAACACTAGAAGATAAATCACAACATTAGAAGATAAATCACAACACCAGAACATAAATCACAACACTAGAAGATAAATCACAACACTATAAGATAAATCACAATACCAGAAGATAAATCACAACACTAGAAGATAAATCACAACATTAGAAGATAAATCACAACACCAGAACATAAATCACAACACTAGAAGAAAAATCACAACACTAGAAGATAAATCACAACACCAGAAGATAAATCACAACACCAGAACATAAATCACAACACTAGAAGATAAATCACAACACCAGAAGATAAATCACAACACCAGAAGATAAATCACAACACCAGAAGACAAATCACAACACCAGAAGATAAATCACAACATTAGAAGATAAATCACAACACTAGAAGATAAATCACAACATTAGAAGATAAATCACAACACTAGAAGATAAATCACAACACCAGAAGATAAAAGCACAGTGAGGTTGTGATGTTTCTTTTCCTCTGGTGTGTTTGTGTTTTCAGTGTGAGCTCAGAATCATGTGTGTCCAGCTCTGTGTCTATGAAGAGTGACGGGTCAATAGGTTGTCCACCAGCCCTCAGTGAGAAAGCACCATCATCTGCTAAAACGTATGTGTTTTATAATATTGCTCACACACGGACTATATTGTGTAAACCAACTATACTGCAAAGAGAGTCATTCTTGAATGAATCAGTTGTGTAAATGAATCAAATGACTGAGTGACTTTGGTGACTCATTAAGACATTTTCAGACACATTTAGACACCTAGATGCAGTTTTAGTTTGTAATTCAGAGGATCTTTCAGTAAATAATCATTTCATATTTCTATGTCAATCATTTACTCGCATTTGTCCTTTCAAACCTGTATGAATTTCTGTATATTTTATTTGTTAGGGACAGATACATTAATCATAGATTAAACAGCCATCTTATATGAGTACAAATTTTACGTTTTGAGCCAAGAATAAATCACAACACTAGAAGATAAATCACAACACTAGAAGATAAATCACAACACCAGAAGATAAATCACAACACCAGAAGAAAAATCACAACACCAGAACATAAATCACAACACTAGAAGATAAATCACAACACAAGAACATAAATCACAACACAAGAACATAAATCACAACACCAGAAGACAAATCACAACACCAGAAGATAAATAACAACACCAGAACAATAATCACAACACCAGAAGATAAATCACAACACCAGAAGATAAATCACAACACTAGAAGATAAATCACAACACCAGAAGATTAAACACAACACCAGAACAATAATCACAACACCAGAAGATAAATTACAACACCAGAAGATAAATCACAACACCAGAAGATAAATCACAACACCAGAAGATAAATCACAACACCAGAAGATAAATCACAACACCAGAAGATAAATCACAACACCAGAAGATAAATCACAACGCCAGAAGATAAATCACAACACTAGAAGATAAATCACAACACTAGAACATAAATCACAACATTAGAAGATAAATCACAACACCAGAAGATAAATCACAACACCAGAAGATAAATCACAACACCAGAAGATAAATCACAACACCAGAAGATAAATCACAACACCAGAAGATAAATCACAACACCAGAAGATAAATCACAACACTAGAAGATAAATCACAACACCAGAAGATAAATCACAACACCAGAACATAAATCACAACACCAGAAGATAAATCACAACACTAGAAGATAAATCACAACACCAGAAGATAAATCACAACATTAGAAGATAAATCACAACACCAGAAGATAAATCACAACACCAGAAGATAAATCACAACACTAGAACATAAATCACAACATTAGAAGATAAATCACAACACCAGAAGATAAATCACAACAGCAGAAGATAAATCACAACACCAGAAGATAAATCACAACACCAGAAGATAAATCACAACACTAGAAGAAAAATCACAACACTAGAAGATAAATCACAACACTAGAACATAAATCACAACACCAGAAGATTAATCACAACTCTAGAAGATAAATCACAACACCAGAAGATAAATCACAACACCAGAACATAAATCACAACACCAGAAGATAAATCACAAAACCAGAAGATAAATCACAACTCTAGAAGATAAATCACAACACCAGAAGATAAATCACAACACCAGAACATAAATCACAACACCAGAAGATAAATCACAACACTAGAACATAAATCACAACACCAGAAGATAAATCACAACACCAGAACATAAATCACAACACTAGAATATAAATTACAACACTAAAAGATAAGTCACAACATTAGAAGATAAATCACAACACTAGAAGATAAATCACAACACTAGAAGATAAATCACAACACCAGAAGAAAAATCACAACACCGGAAGATAAATCACAACTCTGGAAGATAAACCACAACACCGGAAGATAAATCACAACACCGGAAAATAAATCACAACACTGGAAAATAAATCACAACACTAGAAGATAAATCACAACACCAGAAGATAAATCACAACATTAGAAGATAAATCACAACACCAGAAGATAAATCACAACACTAGAAGATAAATCACAACACCAGAAGATAAATCACAACACTAGAAGAAAAATCACAACATTAGAAGATAAATCACAACACTAGAAGATAAATCAAAACACCGGAAGATAAATCACAACACCGGAAGATAAATCACAACTCCGGAAGATAAATCACAACACCGGAAGATAAATCACAACACCGGAAGATAAATCACAACACTAGAAGATAAATCACAACACCAGAAGATAAATCACAACACTAGAAAAAAAATCACAACATTAGAAGATAAATCACAACACCAGAAGATAAATCACAACACCAGAAGATAAATCACAACACCAGAAGATAAATCACAACACCAGAAGATAAATCACAACAGCAGAAGATAAATCACAACAGCAGAAGATAAATCACAACACCAGAAGATAAATCACAACAGCAGAAGATAAATCACAACAGCAGAAGATAAATCACAACACCAGAAGATAAATCACAACACTATAAATCACAACACTAGAAGATAAATCACAACACTAGAAGATAAATCACAACACCGGAAGATAAATCACAACACCGGAAGATAAATCACAACACTAGAAGATAAATCACAACACCAGAAGATAAATCACAACACCAGAAGAAATATCACAACACCAGAAGAAAAATCACAACACCGGAAGAAAAATCACAACACCGGAAGAAAAATCACAACTCCGGAAGATAAATCACAACTCCGGAAGATAAATCACAACTCCGGAAGATAAATCACAACACTAGAAGATAAATCACAACACCAGAAGATAAATCACAACACCAGAACATAAATCACAACACCAGAACATAAATCACAACACCAGAACATAAATCACAACACCAGAACATAAATCACAACACCAGAAGAAAAATCACAACACCGGAAGAAAAATCACAACACCGGAAGATAAATCACAACACCGGAAGATAAATCACAACACCGGAAGAAAAATCACAACACCGGAAGATAAATCACAACACCGGAAGATAAATCACAACACCGGAAGATAAATCACAACACTAGAAGATAAGTCACAACATTAGAAGATAAATCACAACACCAGAAGATAAATCACAAAAGCAGAAGATAAATCACAACACCAGAAGATAAATCACAACACTAGAAGATAAATCACAACACTAGAAGATAAATCACAACACAAGAAGATAAATCACAACACCGGAACATAAATCACAACACCGGAAGATAAATCACAACACCGGAAGATAAATCACAACTCCGGAAGATAAATCACAACACCAGAAGAAAAATCACAACACCAGAAGAAAAATCACAACACCAGAAGAAAAATCACAACACCAGAAGAAAAATCACAACACCGGAAGATAAATCACAACACCGGAAGATAAATCACAACACCGGAAAATAAATCACAACACCGGAAGATAAATCACAACACCGGAAGATAAATCACAACACCGGAAGATAAATCACAACACCGGAAGATAAATCACAACACTGGAAGATAAGTCACAACATTAGAAGATAAATCACAACACCAGAAGATAAATCACAAAAGCAGAAGAAAAATCACAACACCAGAAGATAAATCACAACACCAGAAGATAAATCACAAAAGCAGAAGAAAAATCACAACACCAGAAGATAAATCACAACACCAGAAGATAAATCACAACACCAGAAGATAAATCACAACACCAGAAAATAAATCACAACACCAGAAGATAAATCACAACATTAGAACATAAATCACAACACCATAAGATAAATCACAACACTAGAAGATAAATCACAACACCAGAAGATAAATCACAACACCAGAAGATAAATCACAACATTAGAAGATAAATCACAACACCAGAAGATAAATCACAACACCAGAAAATAAATCACAACACCAGAAAATAAATCACAACACCAGAAAATAAATCACAACACCAGAAGATAAATCACAACACCAGAAGATAAATCACAACACTAGAAGAAAAATCACAACACTAGAAGATAAATCACAACACTAGAACATAAATCACAACACCAGAAGATTAATCACAACTCTAGAAGATAAATCACAACACCAGAAGATAAATCACAACACCAGAACATAAATCACAACACCAGAAGATAAATCACAACACCAGAAGATAAATCACAACTCTAGAAGATAAATCACAACACCAGAAGATAAGTCACAACACCAGAACATAAATCACAACACCAGAAGATAAATCACAACACTAGAACATAAATCACAACACCAGAAGATAAATCACAACACCAGAACATAAATCACAACACTAGAATATAAACTACAACACTAAAAGATAAGTCACAACATTAGAAGATAAATCACAACACTAGAAGATAAATCACAACACTAGAAGATAAATCACAACACCAGAAGAAAAATCACAACACCGGAAGATAAATCACAACTCTGGAAGATAAACCACAACACCGGAAGATAAATCACAACACCGGAAAATAAATCACAACACTGGAAAATAAATCACAACACTAGAAGATAAATCACAACACCAGAAGATAAATCACAACATTAGAAGATAAATCACAACACCAGAAGATAAATCACAACACTAGAAGATAAATCACATCACCAGAAGATAAATCACAACACTAGAAGAAAAATCACAACATTAGAAGATAAATCACAACACTAGAAGATAAATCAAAACACCGGAAGATAAATCACAACACCGGAAGATAAATCACAACTCCGGAAGATAAATCACAACACCGGAAGATAAATCACAACACCGGAAGATAAATCACAACACTAGAAGATAAATCACAACACCAGAAAAAAAATCACAACATTAGAAGATAAATCACAACACCAGAAGATAAATCACAACACCAGAAGATAAATCACAACACCAGAAGATAAATCACAACACCAGAAGATAAATCACAACAGCAGAAGATAAATCACAACAGCAGAAGATAAATCACAACACCAGAAGATAAATCACAACAGCAGAAGATAAATCACAACAGCAGAAGATAAATCACAACACCAGAAGATAAATCACAACACTATAAATCACAACACTAGAAGATAAATCACAACACTAGAAGATAAATCACAACACCGGAAGATAAATCACAACACCGGAAGATAAATCACAACACTAGAAGATAAATCACAACACCAGAAGATAAATCACAACACCAGAAGAAATATCACAACACCAGAAGAAAAATCACAACACCGGAAGAAAAAATCACAACACCGGAAGAAAAATCACAACTCCGGAAGATAAATCACAACTCCGGAAGATAAATCACAACTCCGGAAGATAAATCACAACACTAGAAGATAAATCACAACACCAGAAGATAAATCACAACACCAGAACATAAATCACAACACCAGAACATAAATCACAACACCAGAACATAAATCACAACACCAGAAGAAAAATCACAACACCGGAAGAAAAATCACAACACCGGAAGATAAATCACAACACCGGAAGATAAATCACAACACCGGAAGAAAATCACAACACCGGAAGATAAATCACAACACCGGAAGATAAATCACAACACCGGAAGATAAATCACAACACTAGAAGATAAGTCACAACATTAGAAGATAAATCACAACACCAGAAGATAAATCACAAAAGCAGAAGATAAATCACAACACCAGAAGATAAATCACAACACTAGAAGATAAATCACAACACTAGAAGATAAATCACAACACAAGAAGATAAATCACAACACCGGAACATAAATCACAACACCGGAAGATAAATCACAACTCCGGAAGATAAATCACAACACCAGAAGAAAAATCACAACACCAGAAGAAAAATCACAACACCAGAAGAAAAATCACAACACCAGAAGAAAAATCACAACACCGGAAGATAAATCACAACACCGGAAGATAAATCACAACACCGGAAAATAAATCACAACACCGGAAGATAAATCACAACACCGGAAGATAAATCACAACACCGGAAGATAAATCACAACACCGGAAGATAAATCACAACACTGGAAGATAAGTCACAACATTAGAAGATAAATCACAACACCAGAAGATAAATCACAAAAGCAGAAGAAAAATCACAACACCAGAAGATAAATCACAACACCAGAAGATAAATCACAAAAGCAGAAGAAAAATCACAACACCAGAAGATAAATCACAACACCAGAAGATAAATCACAACACCAGAAGATAAATCACAACACCAGAAAATAAATCACAACACCAGAAGATAAATCACAACATTAGAACATAAATCACAACACCATAAGATAAATCACAACACTAGAAGATAAATCACAACACCAGAAGATAAATCACAACACCAGAAGATAAATCACAACATTAGAAGATAAATCACAACACCAGAAGATAAATCACAACACCAGAACATAAATCACAACACCAGAAAATAAATCACAACACCAGAAAATAAATCACAACACCAGAAGATAAATCACAACATTAGAACATAAATCACAACACCAGAAGATAAATCAAAACACCAGAAGATAAATCACAACATTAGAAGATAAATCACAACACCAGAAGATAAATCACAACATTAGAAGATAAATCACAACACTAGAAGAAAAATCACAACATTAGAACATAAATCACAACATTAGAACATAAATCACAACACTAGAAGATAAATCACAACACCAGAAGATAAATCACAACATTAGAAGATAAATCACAACACCAGAAAATAAATCACAACATTAGAAGATAAATCACAACACCAGAAAATAAATCACAACATTAGAAGATAAATCACAACACCAGAAGATAAATCACAACACCAGAAGATAAATCACAACACCAGAAAATAAATCACAACACCAGAAGATAAATCACAACATTAGAAGATAAATCACAACACCAGAAGATAAATCACAACACTAGAAGATAAATCACAACATTAGAAGATAAATCACAACACCAGAAAATAAATCACAACATTAGAAGATAAATCACAACACCAGAAGATAAATCACAACACTAGAAGATAAATCACAACACCAGAAGATAAATCACAACACCAGAAAATAAATCACAACACCAGAAGATAAATCACAACATTAGAAGATAAATCACAACACCAGAAAATAAATCACAACATTAGAAGATAAATCACAACACCAGAAGATAAATCACAACATTAGAAGATAAATCACAACACCAGAAGATAAATCACAACACCAGAAGATAAATCACAACACTAGAAGATAAATCACAACACCAGAAGATAAATCACAACATTAGAAGATAAATCACAACACCAGAAGATAAATCACAACACCAGAAGATAAATCACAACACTAGAAGATAAATCACAACACCAGAAGATAAATCACAACACAAGAAGATAAATCACAACACCAGAAGATAAATCACAACACTTGAAGAGCTTTTATAAATGACCAAAACAAGAAATGACCAATGGTACATAATTATATAATCATGATTACAAGTTTGTTAAATTGTCAACCAAGATTTTGTGGCTTTTTTAATCATTAAAATGTAAATCAAATGTTTTTTCTAAAGCTACTTTTAAAAAGTCTCCCATTTGCTAAACACAGTAATGATTTAAGTGTGTGATTTCACAGCTAAATTTATTATGTGACACAGCAGTGGTCCAATCGCACAAGAGACAAATCTGTCCACTGTCCTGACTGTCTGTTTATTATGAGCTCTACAGCACATGTATTAATGTCAGTGTTTGTAAGATATATCTGTATCTGTTTGCCTCTAAATGTATTATTACAGTAGTTTTATCTGTTAACAGTGTTATATATGAGTTACCAGATTCAAGAGACGCGGCTCACAAGAGCCACACGAGTTTCACAGACAATCTCCAGTGGATCTTCCAGGTGGGAAAAACTCATTTTCATTCATTAAACTCACTGAAATAACTCAATGAGAAATCTCAAGGTATCAAGCTCTGGCAGACGATAAATAGCTCTGCCACTAATGACACCATCGCTGATTGTAAACAAAACTTCTACTGGCCCTTGCAAACTAGTCCAGGTGGGGTGATGTTTGAGTGACAGTAGGCTACATATTTCATATTGCATATACATAGCTGACAACAGTTTAAATCATAAAGGTAAGCATAAAATACTTTGATAAAATATAAATAAAATATATTGTCATTATTTGTATTATTATACTGTTAAATTAACGTTAATTTAATGTTTCTTTCACAGATAATAAAAAGATCTTTGATATACTAGGTATATGACGTGTTTGCAACACTGTAGTAATAAAGTGTTTGTTGGATGTTAATCCAGAGTCATTTCTGATTGATTCTGAGACACTAAAGTAATGATAAAAGCTTTGATCACGAGAATAAATAATATTTTAAACACAAAAACTATTACTTTAATTATTTACATTTCAAAACCTTTTAGATTCAGCAGTTTATTATGATGAGATGATGAGTTTGCCAATCATGTTGACAGACGACACAGAAAGAGATAGCACTCCCTGCCTGTTTTACTAATTTTACTATAAAATATCGTTTAGTTGTAATTACGAATGTACACAAATATAAACGACCCTTTACTGTTCAGATCTGTCTTTGTCTTATCAACATGATAAAAGCTGTGACATTACACCTCTGGTGTTCATTGATTTCTAATAATTCAACAAATCAGAGTCAATTATTCCACACATTCCACCAAGCAATGTTGTATTTAATAGACGTCTAAACAGAGATGGCTGGGCTAAAACAAGGCTAAGTTTGGGCTGTCAGTGAAAATCTAATAGACATCTAACGATAGTTCACAAGTTACCAAATACAGACGGAATTCACCTGCAGTGTTGCTAACTATTTTCACTAGTCTGTAGCTAAGCTCTTCTTGAAAAGTCACTAATTGTCACTAGATGACACCATGTGTAAATTTGCATGTCTGAATTTTTTTTTTTAAATACTATCAATTGATTTATTAACAATTTCCTTCTCATTCAGACATGATAGATAATAGTAAACAAACTCTAAGGCTTCAAACCTGCTCTCAAACCTCCCTATAAATGTCTTGAAAAGAAATGAGCAAATAGGAAGAGGAAAATGAAGGTGGTGGGATGCTGAAAAAAATGTCAGCTGACACATTGCAATGGCTGCTGCCTATATAGCCATGTGATAATGATTGACAGGCCAGAATTATTAACTTAATATATCAGACCCCCTAGTTTTTCTTGATTCCGCGATCGCTGAATTCAACGCAAAATCAACAAAAAGTCGTACATTTTTACGATCCTGCAAAATTCTCAATCGAACGCAAAATAATCACAAATAAATGTAAATAATCTCATAAATCATTGAATCCCATACCAGAAATGCAAATGATATTTATTTCAGTTTGCAATTTATTGTTCCCCTTCGGAAGGGGAACTTCAATGCTATGTGGAAACTTCTACTACGGGGATTTCATTCAGAAAGCCAATCATCTGAAAGAGTATGTAAACGGGCCAATGAAATGCCAATGAGTTGGCAGCTTCAGCTTGCGCACCTGATGCTCGTTGCAATTAACTTGCTATAAGAGCACATGTGCGAGCAAAGCCAAAGCATCATTTTCACTTCAGAGACTTCAACAGCCTTCTGAGAGAGTCGATGAGGGTTCCTCCAGCTGAGTTTCAGACAGAGAGTGAACGAGAGCAATCTCCCAGTCCAGAGTGTGTGACACGCAGCGGCAGATGGTCGAGCTGGGTTTCTCCCTTGCCTGGCGTCCTTTGGGTCCGGTCCTCCAGAGCGGTATGTATTGTTGCGAATTTCCTAAAAGAGCAACACGGTCGTGCAGCGCGTCTTTTTCAAGACGTCACTCCGACTGTGCGTTTCTGGATGCGGTGGTTTCCTGTCCTCGGATGATGGGCACGAGCACTGCGTTTCATGTCTGGGGGTCCAGCATGTTAATGCGGTGCTCGTGGGCAGTGCATGCCATCACTGCGGTGGCATGTCTGTTGCGCAGTTAAGATCGCGGCTCGCTCTTGCAAAGAGCCACCCACCCCAGTTGTCCCCCCGCTCCGCGGTGGGCACTCGGGCAGATCTGAGGGTTACAGTGGGAGTAAATCTGCCGCCTTCGGGCTTGTGGACCTCTCACTCCTCCACGCGCTCATCCAAGCTTTGAGTGAGAGAAGCGCTCCATCCTCGGATGGCCGCCCTCTCACTTGATGACACCGAGGCTCAGATGTCCACCGCTGCATCGGAGGTTGGGCTGTCATGATCTGATGAAGGATTCCCCCCCCCCCCCCCCTCCGTTCCCTCCCCTCGGAGTGAGCGCGGCGGCGGCCGATCTTGAAACAGACATGATAACCGTGCTTTCCCCGGGCTGTTTCGGTCGTGGGTCTGGAGATGGTTTATCCCCCAGCCCCGCGGCCGGACCAACTAGATGGGTGTATGTGGAGGATTAGCAAGACCTTCTAGCCTCCCATCCCTCTCTTCCCGGAAGTGCACAGTGGGCTCACGCAGTCTTGAGGGCACCTTTCTCTGCCTGATCTGCGTGCGCCTCCGCCTCACCACTCTTGATGGTGGAGCAGCCAGGGAGTACGAGTCGATTCCCCAGATTGAGAGTGCCATCACGGGCCCGCGTGGTGCCTCCTTCTGCTGGAATTAGCCTCATCTCCCGTCCAAGGCGTGTTGGTTTTTTGCCTCCCGAGCCAGAGCCCACACAGCCGCGGGCCAGGCTGCTTCCACAAAGCACGCCAGGGTCCATGCGCGCGCGCCGGCTTAGCTGCACGAGGGTGGTTCTGACCCAGGCTGCCCCGCACCGCACCCGATTAAGCTCCACGGACCTCAAGTCCGCTGCATGTGCACCGGGAAAGACGATGGCCACGTTAGTGGTCCAGGAGCGCCACCTCGGGCTAAACCTGGCAAAAATATGCGCGGAGTCGACAAAGTTCACTTTCTTGACTCCCCCATATACCAGTCTGGCCCGTTCGGCGACACTGTTGGTGTATTCACCCAGGAATTCACGGCGGTGCAGTCGGATACGATGGACCATCCTTCTGCGGGGATGTAAGACCGCCCCTCCCCCCCAACCCCTCCCCCCCCGCCGAACCATCCACATCCACTGCTTGTCGCCGAGAGCGCCCGTCTTCGAGTGCTGCTCCGCCCCCGCCTGCGCCTCCTGCCAGCGGCAGCGCCGAGCACCTCACAGGCAACCAGCGCTCCCCGTCCCAGGGCGCTGTTAAGTCCGGTTAACGGACCGCAAAGCGCTCCTGAGACGGCCATCTGGAGAAGAGGGAACTTGCTCTCTCCCCGGTGGGGGGCCGGGCTCCTCAGAGAGAGAGCATCTTTCCCTTCCCTGGATGTGACAGCCCGAATACTGCCAGTCTGGGATGCGATGAAAAGCCTTCCAGCTCGCAGGATCGGCGCACTTCGCCAGTGGCTCACGGGGTCTGGGAGGACGGTCTCCTTTCTCTCACACCTCCAGCCCTCTCCTCCGGAGTCTGAGTGCAAGGTGAGTGAATCTCTCACCTCCAGCTCTTCCGCGGGACCCCAGCGCTCCCCGGATCAGCACTCCCACTCCGCGCTGCCCCCACTGCTGGTACGTCAGCGATTGTAGCGATGCAGTCATTAGCGAGGGCTCTGCCTGCCTGGTAGCGCAGCCCAGCCCTTTGCGGTGGCTCATACGCACGATCAGACTCGGCTACGCGATTCGATTCGCGAAACGGCCTCCCAAGTTCACGGGGTGTATGTCACCAGGGTCAGCCCTTTGCCCGCCCCTGTCTTGCGAGAGAAGATTGCTGTCCTCCTGGCGAAGGAGGCAATCTAACCGATCCCTCCAGCCGAGATGGAGAGCGGGTTTACAGCCTGTACTTCATCGTACCCAAAAGAGCGGTGGGTTACGGCCAATCCTAGATCTGCGCGTTTTGAACCGCTGTCTGCACAAGCTGCCGTTCAAAATGCTTATGCAGAAGCGCATCCTCCGGTGCGTTCGTCTTTGGGATTGGTCTGCAGCAATAGACCTGAAGGACACGTACTTCACTTCTCCATACTCCACGCCACCGTCACTCTACTGCGGTCTGCGTCGAGCGAGCCTGACAGTACAAGTCCTCCCCTTCGGGCTCTCTCTGTCTCCGCGGGTCTTCACCAAGCTCGCGGAGGGTGCCCTAGCGCCCCTTCGGCTCGCGGGCATCCGCATACTCAATTATCTTGGCGACTGGCTGTTTTTAGCCCTCTCGCGGGAGCAATTGATTATGCACAGAGACAAGGTGCTCCAGCACCTCCACCTATTGGGGTTTCAGGTCAACCGAGAAAAGAACAACTCACCCCCGTGCAGAGGATCTCTTTTCTCGGGTTGGAGCTGGACTCGGTCACCATGACAGCGCGCCTCTCCGGAGAGCGCGCTCAGCTAATGCTGAACTGTCTGTGAGAGTTTGACAGCAAAATAGTGGTCCCACTAAAATCTTTCTGAGGCTCCTGGGGCATATGACATCCGCAGCCGCTGTACGCCGCTCAGATAACTCCATATGAGACCTTTCGGCACTGGCTTCACGATCGAGTCCCCAGACGCGCATGGCACGCGGACACACACCGAGTGACTGTCACTGCGCTGTGTCGCCGCGCCCTCAGCCCCTGGAACGACCCCTCGTTCCTACAGGCCTGAGTGCCTCTAGGACAGGCGTCAAGACATATTGTCGTTTTGACAGATGCTTCCAGCACTGGCTGGGGGGCCGTGTGTTGCGGGCATGCAGCTGAAAAAACCCAGTTGCATTGGCATATCAATCGCCTAGAGCTGTTGGCAGTGTTCCTCGCTCTCCGCCGTTTTTTACCGGTGCTGGAGCGACAACACGTACTGGTCAGGACGGACAGTACGGCAGCGGGGGCGTATATCAACCGTATGGGGGGTATCCGCTCTCGCAGCATGTCTCAGCTCGCTCGCCGTCTGCTCCCCCGGAGTCATACGCGGCGCAATCGCTGCATTCCATTTTTCCCCATCGAGCTCTCCGTGCAGCCCTTTCGCTCTCACGACAGTTTCGCCTGGGAAAATGGAGACTCCACCCCCGACTGTCCAGCTGTTCTGTGCTGCGCCTTTCTCTCTCTAACTCAGAGATTCGTGCACTCTTGCTTGAGTTCCCCACTTGGCGAACCCTGCAAAGTCCACTGGCTACACAGCTGGCCTCGAGGCGTGCGTAATACGCATTTCTCCAGTGAGCCTACTCGCACAGATACTGTGTAAAGTCAGGGAGGTCGAGGAACAGCTCTCGTATTGCGCCTCTCTGGCCCAATCGGACCTGCTTTCAACTCTCTCCTCGTGATGGCCCCTCCCTGGCACATCCCCTGGTTTGGCACCCGCGCCTAGATCTATGCTTCACGTTTGGTTCATAGATGGAGCGCGGAGGACTTAAGTGACTTACCGATTAGGTGGTTAACACTGTCACTCAGGCTCAGCACCCTCTACAAAGCATGCCCACGCCTGAAGTGGAGTCTATATTAGTAAATCTTCTGTTGAAGTGGGATAAGTAAGGGCCAGGGAACACGTTGGAAGACCGCGCCTCTGGTGACGCAGGTGCGCTCACGCTCTTTTGCCTGGCAAACCTCTCATCGGGGGCAAAGGTAGGGTTCAATCATTATGGCGTTTTCCAAATATTTCCCCATAGTGGAGGTTTCCACATAGCATTGAAGTTCCCCTTCCGAAGGGGAACGCTCTGGTTACTAAAGTAACCCTCGTTCCCCAAGGGGGGGAACGGAAATGCTATGTTCCTTTGCCATAATGATTGCCCCTTAGCTGTTGAGGTGAAAGTCTCTTCCGCTAAAAAAATGATGCTTTGGCTTCGCTCGCACATGTGCTCTTATAGCAAATTAATTGCAACGAGCATCAGGTGCGCAAGCTGAAGCTGCCAACTCATTGGCATTTCATTGGCCCGTTTACATACTCTTTCAGATGATTGGCTTTCTGAATGAAATCCCCATAGTGGAAGTTTCCACATAGCATTTCCGTTCCCCCCCTCGGGGAACGAGGGTTACTTTAGTAACCAGAGCATTTTACATGACTTATAGACGTCACATACACAGCGCAGGCATTCCATTAAATGGGGGCAGGGCGGGGGGCAGCCTGTGCAGTAAGCAGACGTGTATGAAGCGTGAGTGATGAAAATGTGAAGTCAATGCAAAGATGGGATTAGACATGCTGTGCTGCAAATTGGCCGTTTTGTGCATTTGACACACTTAAGACTGCAAAAAAAGTGTGAGCAATGGAACAGACAGAACAGCAAGCAGCTTACAATGATGGAGATTGGTTCAAAGATGACGGCCGCTGGACGTGACCGAATTGAAGGACATTATTTTTGCTTTACATGTATGGCTGGTAATATGATGTTCATCAAGAAATTGATAAATGATTTTGTTTAACTTTTCCTGCAGTTTATGAGAGAAAATGCTTCCCTGCGACGAGTTTTATGGCAATTCGTGTTTTAGGTGTTATTACGATAGGGGAAGCCCTAATGTATGTCCTGAGTGAGGTACATGTCAGATTCTCCAGTGAAGGAAATCTGAGAGAGAAAGTGTTTGCATAAAAAAATTGAGCTATACAATCTTCCTTTGGCTTAACCCCTACCTTTTGAGATCTGCTTTAGATCTGGTCTTATTTTTAGGATTTGTGTCATTGTCATTGTGTCAGATTGCACACCTAACATTGTAAGCTACCTAATTTGGTAAATTATATATATATGGAGTCACGTGAGTACCTCAAGCAAGATGGCAGCTCCTTAGATAAGCTCTTATCCACTCGCTAATTATAGCATAATTTATGATAAAACAGTTGACTTTTTGTTGGAAAAAATAATCTAAGACCGTTTATGACTCAAACTTTAATGATTTAATCACATTTTCGACTACATTATGATGGCAACAACGTCCAAATATTTCAAGGAACCAAACCGCATGGCGACGAGACAGACTTCACCCCCACAGAGGTAAAGGCAGCCTCGAGCTCACCTGAAAAACAGGCCGACGCAAAAGTATGGAGAAACTGTTCGCTGAAGTTACTAAAATGAGCAACACCCTTCAAGTAGTAGCAACGGACACGATCGCCATCAAAGAAACAATGACGGAACTGAAGGACTCGGTTAATGGGCTGCGGGTCAGAGTGGAGGAGGCAGAGGGCCGAATCTCATTGTGCTGCGCCTTTCTCTCTCTAACTCAGAGATTCGTGCACTCTTGCTTGAGTTCCCCACTTGGCGAACCCTGCAAAGTCCACTGGCTACACAGCTGGCCTCGAGGCGTGCGTAATACGCATTTCTCCAGTGAGCCTACTCGCACAGATACTGTGTAAAGTCAGGGAGGTCGAGGAACAGCTCTCGTATTGCGCCTCTCTGGCCCAATCGGACCTGCTTTCAACTCTCTCCTCGTGATGGCCCCTCCCTGGCACATCCCCTGGTTTGGCACCCGCGCCTAGATCTATGCTTCACGTTTGGTTCATAGATGGAGCGCGGAGGACTTAAGTGACTTACCGATTAGGTGGTTAACACTGTCACTCAGGCTCAGCACCCTCTACAAAGCATGCCCACGCCTGAAGTGGAGTCTATATTAGTAAATCTTCTGTTGAAGTGGGATAAGTAAGGGCCAGGGAACACGTTGGAAGACCGCGCCTCTGGTGACGCAGGTGCGCTCACGCTCTTTTGCCTGGCAAACCTCTCATCGGGGGCAAAGGTAGGGTTCAATCATTATGGCGTTTTCCAAATATTTCCCCATAGTGGAAGTTTCCACATAGCATTGAAGTTCCCCTTCCGAAGGGGAACGCTCTGGTTACTAAAGTAACCCTCGTTCCCCAAGGGGGGGAACGGAAATGCTATGTTCCTTCGCCATAATGATTGCCCCTTAGCTGTTGAGGTGAAAGTCTCTTCCGCTAAAAAAAATGATGCTTTGGCTTCGCTCGCACATGTGCTCTTATAGCAAATTAATTGCAACGAGCATCAGGTGCGCAAGCTGAAGCTGCCAACTCATTGGCATTTCATTGGCCCGTTTACATACTCTTTCAGATGATTGGCTTTCTGAATGAAATCCCCATAGTGGAAGTTTCCACATAGCATTGAAGTTCCCCCCCTCGGGGAACGAGGGTTACTTTAGTAACCAGAGCATTTTACATGACTTATAGACGTCACATACACAGCGCAGGCATTCCATTAAATGGGGGCAGGGCGGGGGGCAGCCTGTGCAGTAAGCAGACGTGTATGAAGCGTGAGTGATGAAAATGTGAAGTCAATGCAAAGATGGGATTAGACATGCTGTGCTGCAAATTGGCCGTTTTGTGCATTTGACACACTTAAGACTGCAAAAAAAGTGTGAGCAATGGAACAGACAGAACAGCAAGCAGCTTACAATGATGGAGATTGGTTCAAAGATGACGGCCGCTGGACGTGACCGAATTGAAGGACATTATTTTTGCTTTACATGTATGGCTGGTAATATGATGTTCATCAAGAAATTGATAAATGATTTTGTTTAACTTTTCCTGCAGTTTATGAGAGAAAACGCTTCCCTGCGACGAGTTTTATGGCAATTCGTGTTTTAGGTGTTATTACGATAGGGGAAGCCCTAATGTATGTCCTGAGTGAGGTACATGTCAGATTCTCCAGTGAAGGAAATCTGAGAGAGAAAGTGTTTGCATAAAAAATTGAGCTATACAATCTTCCTTTGGCTTAACCCCTACCTTTTGAGATCTGCTTTAGATCTGGTCTTATTTTTAGGATTTGTGTCATTGTCATTGTGTCAGATTGCACACCTAACATTGTAAGCTACCTAATTTGGTAAATTATATATATATGGAGTCACGTGAGTACCTCAAGCAAGATGGCAGCTCCTTAGATAAGCTCTTATCCACTCGCTAATTATAGCATAATTTATGATAAAACAGTTGACTTTTTGTTGGAAAAAATAATCTAAGACCGTTTATGACTCGAATTTTAATGATTTAATCACATTTTCGACTACATTATGATGGCAACAACGTCCAAATATTTCAAGGAACCAAACCGCATGGCGACGAGACAGACTTCACCCCCCACAGAGGTAAAGGCAGCCTCGAGCTCACCTGAAAAACAGGCCGACGCAAAAGTATGGAGAAACTGTTCGCTGAAGTTACTAAAATGAGCAACACCCTTCAAGTAGTAGCAACGGACACGATCGCCATCAAAGAAACAATGACGGAACTGAAGGACTCGGTTAATGGGCTGCGGGTCAGAGTGGAGGAGGCAGAGGGCCGAATCTCACAGCTGGAGGATGTGACAGAGGGGCTGACGACTGACAAAGATGTTAAAGAAAAGAAGATAAACAGTTTGTGGGAGCGTGTTCAAATGCTTGAAAACCAAAGCAAGAGAAATAATGTAAGGCTTGTGGGGCTGAAAGAGAAATACGGGACAAATGGAACGTTAGAAGAGTGCGTGAAGAAAATCCTGAGTGAAGGGCTGGGGATCGAAATGGAAGGGGAGTACGAAATTGAGAGGGCACACCGAATATTGGCCCCTATGCCCAGCCAGGATCAACCACCGAGACCGGTGCTGATCAGGTTTTTAAGGCAATCCACTCGTGAGAAAGTGCTGCGAGCCGCGCGACAATGCCGTGGAATTAAGTGGGAGGATGTCAAATTATCAGTGTTTCCCGATACGACGAAGGAGCTGGCTGAAAAAAGAAAGACGTTTTTGCCTGCTAAGAAAGCACTCCAGCAGCTTAATGTGAGATACACGCTTGCGTTTCCCGCAACACTGAGATTCACTTGGGAAGGCAAAAATCATAACTTCACCAACAACAAAGAAGCGGAAAGTTTTATCGCCACACTGCGCAATGACGAGACATAATGTATTTCGGCTACAGGACGGATGTTGCTTACCTAGGGACAATGTGGAACATACAAGTCAATTGTAGGAAGAAATCTAAAACGAGTGGGAACCAGCTTTAAGGTGCCAGTGCAACATGCTGTCGGAGCGTTAAACCACCGGCAGCATGCGGAGCGCATCGCGGACCAATACGAGTTTTTTTTTGTTGTTGTTGCGTGTTATTTTTGCAACGCTTTTATTTTTTTTTTTTCATGGCTTAGTGGCCAGAGACGGGTTAAAGCTCCCAGTTTACATTTCACGGGAGCATTCTATGTTATTTAAGGATGTTCTTTTACTTTTCTGTTTTTTTTTTTCAAAGGAAAAAAAGGTTCGGTCATGACAAGTTTATTGTTAAAAAATCATTGTATTTGCTTAATATGCATAAATGCACAACAGTGGGTTATTTACAGTCTTACTTTTTCTGTTTCTCTTGTAACAAATAGCACACTATGGTGAGGAATCATATAATATGTATGTCCTGGAACATAAAAGGATGTGGGAGTCCTATAAAAAAGAGGGAAAGTTATGACTTATCTAAAACATAACAAAGTGGACATTGCATTCATCCAGGAAACACACTTTAAAGGAGAAGAGGCTCTAAAACTCAAATTTGGGTGGGTTGGGCACGTATTTCATAGTTCATTTTCCAGCAAGCGGAATGGCGTCGCTATATTAGTCAACAAGAATTTAAATTTCATTCCTACTGGTGAGGTCAAAGATAAAGAGGGGAGAATGGTTTGTTTACAGGCAACCTTAAATGATACTGCAGTAGTCTTATGTAACATATATGCTCCGAACATAGGTGATCCTAATTTTTTTCTATGAATTAAATAGAACTTTAGGGGAAATGGATGGCCAAATTATATTAGCAGAGGATTTTAATCAAGTTTGGGATGCTTTTATTGATAAAAGTAAATTGAGGGATCAAACATGTCCAAAAGACAGAGCAGCTATTCATATGATGAGCGAGGATAATGGTTTAGCGGATATATGGCGTCTGGTGAATCCATGTAAGAGGGAATACACCTTCTATTCACACTGTCACAAATCCCATTCCAGAATTGATATGTTTCTGATTTCCAGCACCATGACAAAATATGTTACACATTGCAAAATAAACTCAATTGCCTTATCAGATCACACAGCTGTGAAGTTAGGTATTGATATTAACTGTGACAAAAGAGAGAAAAGGCAGATGGAGATTAAACACCTCACTATTAACTCATGAGAACTTTAGCTCATTGCTAAGAGAAGATCTACAGGTTTTCTTCAAAATTAATACTGGTAGCACCGATAAAAGATCAACTGAATGGGAAGCGTCCAAGGCATATGTTCGAGGAAAGATGATAGCATACGCATCTAAAAAGAAAAGGGAGGATCGGGATAGAATGCAGGAATTAGAAACTAAAGTTATAAATTATGAAAAAAAATATCCCAATGTTTTTCAGATAAATTGTATCAAGACATTTGTAAACTTAAATTTGAACTCCAGGAGATTTATAATAAGAAGGTGGAATACGCCTTGTTCAGACTGGGTACTGCTTTTTATGAGAAAGGGGAAAAGGCAGGTTGTCAGGGTTTTGCCACTCGGGTCTTGCAAATTCTTGTTTGGTGGCAGAGTCCGGACACTAGCCCTGTCTTGTCCATGCCCTGTTGTGCTCGGCTCGAGTTTTCTCGGGTCGGGCACTCGTTTACTGTCATTGTGTGTGTGTGTGTCTCTGGGTGCGCACTGTCCTGAGTGCATGCGGGCCGTGCGCGCTCCCGCTTGAGGCGGATGTGTACGGCCTGCGCGCGTGCTTGTGACGCGCGCGCTCGTGTTTGTTTTGTTCTGTCGGCATCGCGCTGTTTCATTCTCAGCGTCTTAGTCTGGTTGGTTTTGGTTTCGGTTGGCGCTGAGATGAAGCATGCGCGGTGCTTATGTGTGAGCACACGGTAAGATGTTTTCATCTATCGTGTGCTCGTGTCTTGTGTTCAGTCTTCTGTTGGTGATGTGTTTAGCACGTGGTGCATGTTTACATACACCGCGTGCTTGTGTTGTCATGAACACGCAGTTAATGAGTTTTCTTATTGGCTGCGTGTTCTAGTCTCGTTTTATGTGAGCACATGGCTTGTCTCTGTGTCATGTGCTCTCCCGTCTATTGTCTAGCCCCACCCTCCTTGTTAACCCATCATTAGTTTATCATGTTCACCTGTTTGTGTGTAAATTTACTTCTGCTTAAAACCCCCTCATGTCTGCTGTCCTGTGCCAGTTCGTCATCATTGTACACCGCTTCCTCCTTGTCCTGTCCAGATCCCTGCCAGCCTGCCTTGTCAAATTTGTTTGTGTGTATATTTGTTTTGTTAATGTTTTCCCCTCGGGGTTGTTTATTTTGCTCTTTATTTTATTATTAATAAATACCCATTTTTCCCTGCATTTGAGTCCTCGCTCCTTTTCCCCACCACAAACCCTGACACAGGTAAACTTCTGTCAAGACAACTAAAACAAAAGAATACATGTAACCTAATAACAGCTATTAAGAAAGAAGACACAATAGTTACATCAACAAAGGAAATCAATAATGTACTGCTATTATCGCCCAATAAGTTTGATCAATGTAGACTGCAAGATTCTTAGTAAAATTCTTGCTGTACGCTTAGAGAAAGTACTATCCAACATCATAAATTCTGATCAAGTAGGCTTCATGAGGAAGAGGTCGTCAACAGATAACGCTCTGGTTACTAAAGTAACCCTCGTTCCCCGAGGGGGGGAACGGAAATGCTATGTGGAAACTTCCACTATGGGGATTTCATTCAGAAAGCCAATCATCTGAAAGAGTATGTAAACGGGCCAATGAAATGCCAATGAGTTGGCAGCTTCAGCTTGCGCACCTGATGCTCGTTGCAATTAATCTTGCTATATGAGCACATGTGCGAGCAAAGTCAAAGCATCATTTTTTTAGCGGAAGAGACTTTCACCTCAACAGCTATGGGGCAATTATTATGGCGAAGGAACATAGCATTTAGGGTTACTTTAGTAACCAGAGCGTTCCCCTTCGGAAGGGGAACTTCAATGCTATGTGGAAACTTCCACTATGGGGAAATGTTTGGAAAACGCCATAATGATTGAACCTTACCTTCGCCCCCGATGAGAGGTTTGCCAGGCAAAGAGCGTGAGCGCACCTGCGTCACCAGAGGCGCGGTCTTCCAACGTGTTCCCTGGCCCTTACTTATCCCACTTCAATAGAAGATTTACGGATTTAGATATATTTTTCGGGAGCCGCAAATGCGTCTAGAATAATTTCTAGGAATGTAATACGACAGTGCGTTGGGAAAGCATGCAGTCCCGATAGGGAGGACGCTGCGGAGGCCACCTGCTACCCAAGTAGGGAGACTGGTGGCGAGAGAGCATATGGACTCGCCCTGAGAAGGGGGAGTACGCATATGAATATAAGATGGTTAGCGGTGAGGGAAGACACGGGTCCGCCTGTGAGGGGGGACTGCACCGTGGCAGTATAAGCATATGGGATCGCCTAATGGGGATCGCACATAGCGGGCACCTATACCCAGAACGCGGGCTGACCAGCGGGCATACCAACAACGTAACGGGCCAGCGCCTGTCTCCTCCGCTGAGTCAGATGCTGGGGGCCTCGGAGGAATATCTGCAGGGTTTGCCAGCGGGGAACTTTACTGACAGAGCGAAAAAGCGCACGTATCTCCGTGTTAGAGAGAATGGCGCAGCAAGCGTTTTACAACACCTAACCGAATTTCTCATTCACCGCGTGAGGAAATCGACTCCCCTCGAGATTAATAAATCTCGCAATAGGTGTCGCCCAGCCCGCAGCTCTACAGTGTCTGTTAGAGAGGCGCCGCGTGCTAACGCCCAAAAGGATGCGTGCTTCGAGGAGGGCGCTCTGGGGGACACGGCTCGCCCTGGCTCAGATGAGCGAGGGAGATGGCATCCACTGTTCAGTGGGTAAGCTCCAACCTCTGTTTGGATACGGCACTTCCCTTCTGCCGATCACAGTAACAGATAAAAGAGCTGAGTACGGTCCGTATAAACGCAAAGCGCGAAGGACACAGCAATAAAGGGGCTGGGTCTGCCTCCTCCGTGGGCAGCGCTTGCAGGTTCACTACGTGGCTGAACGCTGTAGGAACCTAAGGCACCTAGGTGGGCCGGGGTCTCAGGTAAACGTGAGAGTGGGCCGGCCCAAACGCTGGCACATTTCGCTGACCGAAAATGCCTCCAGATACCCACCCATTTGGCCGATGCGAACGCGACCAGCAGAGCTGTCTACCTGGACAGAAATCTTAAGATACTGAGTCGAGTGATCGAGCAGACCTCTCCTAAGAGAGATCTCCAAGTGGGTATTAGAGGGAAACAGGAAAAAATAATATTCATGTCTCGTGCCTCTGGGAGCTGGATGATGAGACGATACTTCCCAGCGCGCCGCCATCGCCGCATCCTTAGAGCGGGGAAGATCGTAACGCCAACCCCTCAGAGCGGAGGGGACAGCCTTAGCTCCAGTCAACTGAAGGAGGATAGCATCACTCTGATCTGGCATGATCGGGGTTTCCTTCTCGGGGAAAAAGGTAACCACACAGCGAATAGACTCCACTTCAGGCGTGGGCATGCTTTGTAGAGGGTGCTGAGCCTGAGTGACCACCTAATCGGTAAGTCACCTAAGTCCTCCGCGCTCCATCTATGATCCGTACGTGAAGCATAGATCTAGGCGCGGGTGCCAAACGGTGCCTGTCCCCTGTTTCCAGGGGATGTGCCAGGGAGGGGCCATCACGAGGAGAGAGTTGAAAGCAGGTCCGATTGGGCCAGAGAGGCGCAATACGAGAGCTGTTCCTCGACCTCCCTGACTTTACACAGTATCTGTGCGAGTAGGCTCACTGGAGAAATGCGTATTACGCACGCCCCGAGGCCAGCTGTGTAGCCAGTGGACTTTGCAGGGTTCGCCAAGTGGGGAACTCAAGCGAGAGTGCACGAATCTCTGAGTTAGAGAGAGAAAGGCGCAGCACAGAACAGCTGGACAGTCGGGGGTGGAGTCTCCATTTTCCCAGGCAAAACTGCTGTGAGAGCGAATGGGCTGCACGGAGAGCTCGGTGGGGAAAAAATGGAATGCAGCGATTGCGCCGCGTATGACTCCGGGGGAGCAGACGGCGAGCGAGCTGAGACATGCTGCGAGAGCGGATACCCCCCCCACACGGATGATATACGCCCCCGCTGCCATACTGTCCGTCCTGACCAGTACGTGTTGTCGCTCCAGCACCGGTAAAAAACGGCGGAGAGCGAGAAACACTGCCAACAGCTCTAGGCGATTGATATGCCAACGCAACTGGGTTTTTTCAGCTGCATGCCCGCAACACACGGCCCCCCAGCCAGTGCTGGAAGCATCTGTCAAAACGACAATATGTCTGGACGCCTGTCCTAGAGGCACTCAGGCCTGTAGGAACGAGGGGTCGTTCCAGGGGCTGAGGGCGCTGCGACAGCGCAGTGACAGTCACTCGGTGTGTGTCCGCGTGCCATGCGCGTCTGGGGACTCGATCGTGAAGCCAGTGCCGAAGTGGTCTCATATGGAGTTATCCGAGTGGCGTACAGCCGCTGCGGATGCCATATGCCCCAGGAGCCTCTGAAAGATTTCAGTGGGACCACTATTTTGCTGTCAAACTCTCACAGACAGTTCAGCATTAGCCGAGCGCGCTCTCCGGAGAGGCGCGCTGTCATGGTGACCGAGTCCAGCTCCAACCCGAGAAAAGAGATCCTCTGCACGGGGCGAGTTTGCTCTTTTCTCAGTTGACCTGAAACCCCAATAGGTGGAGGTGCTGAAGCACTTGTCTCTGTGCATAGTCAATTGCTCCCGCGAGAGGGCTAAAAAACAGCCAGTCGCCGAGATAATTGAGTATGCAGATGCCCGCGAGCCGAAGGGGCGCTAGGGCACCCTCCACGAGCTTGGTGAAGACCCGCGGAGACAGAGAGAGCCCGAAGGGGAGGACTTGTACTGTCAGGCTCGCTCGACGCAGACCGCAGAAAAGTGACGGTGGCATGGAGTATGGAGACGTGAAGTACGTGTCCTTCAGGTCTATTGCTGCAGACCAATCCCGAGGACGAACGCACCGGAGGATGCGCTTCTGCATAAGCATTTTGAACGGCAGCTTGTGCAGACAGCGGTTCAAAACGCGCAGATCTAGGATTGGCCGTAACCCACCGCTCTTTTGGGTACGATGAAGTACAGGCTGTAAACCCGCTCTCCATTTCGGCTGGAGGGATCGGTTAGATTGCCTCCTTCGCCAGGAGGACAGCAATCTTCTCTCGCAAGACAGGGGCGGGCAAAGGGCTGACCCTGGTGACATACACCCCGTGAACTTGGGAGGCCGTTTCGCGAATCGAATCGCGTAGCCGAGTCTGATCGTGGGTATGAGCCACCGCAAAGGGCTGGGCTGCGCTAACCAGGCAGGCAGAGCCCTCGCTAATAACTGCATCGCTACAATCGCTGACGTACCAGCAGTGGGGCAGCGCGGAGTGGGAGTGCTGATCCGGGGAGCGATGGGGTCCCGCGGAAGAGCTGGAGGCGAGAGATTCACTCACCTTGCACTCAGACTCCGGAGGAGAGGGCTGGAGATGTGAGAGAAAGGAGACCGTCCTCCCAGACCCCGTGAGCCACTGGCGAAGTGCGCCGATCCTGCGAGCTGGAAGGCTTTTCATCGTGTCCCAGACTGGCAGTATTCGGGCTGTCACATCCAGGGAAGGGAAAGATGCTCTCTCTCTCTGCGGAGCCCGGCCCCCCACCGGGGAGAGAGCAAGTTCCCTCTTCTCCAGATGGCCGTCTCCGGAGCGCTTTGCGGTCCGTTAACCGGACTTAACGGCGCCCTGGGACGGGGAGCGCTGGTTGCCTGCGAGGTGCTCGGCGCTGCCGCTGGCCGGAGGCGCAGGCGGGGGCGGAGCAGCACTCGAAGACAGGCACTCTCGGCGACAAGCAGTGGATGTGGATGGTTCGGCGAGGGGGGGAGCGGTCTTACATCCCCGCCAAAGGATGGCCCATCGTATCCGACTGCACCGCCATGAATTCCTGGGTGAATTCACCAACGGTGTCGCCGAACGGGCCAGACTGGTATATGGGGGAGTCAAGAAAGTGAACTTTGTCGACTCCACGCATATTTTTGCCAGGTTTAGCCCGAGGTGGCGCTCCTGGACCACTAACGTGGCCATCGTCTTTCCCGGGGCACACGCAGCGGACTTGAGATCCGTAGAGCTCAGTCGGGTGCGGTGCGGGGCTTGTAACAAGCCTGGGTCAGAACCACCCTCTTGCAGCTGGGCCAGCGCGCGCATGGACCCTGGCGTGCAGGGTGGAAGCAGCCTGGCCCGCGGCTGTGTGGGCTCTGGCTCGGGAGGCAGAAAACCAACACGCTTTGGACGGAGATGAGGCTAATTCCAGCAGAAGGAGGCACCACGCGGGCCCGTGATGGCACTCTCAATCTGGGGAATCGACTCGTACTCCCTGGCTGCTCCACCATCAAGAGTGGTGAGGCGGAGGCGCACGCAGATCAGGCAGAGAAAGATGCCCTCAAGACTGCGTGAGCCCACTGTGCACTTCCGGGAAGAGAGGGATGGGAGGCTAGAAGGTTTTGCCTTTTAATCCTCCACATACACCGATCTAGTCGGTCCGGCCGTGGGGCTGGGGGATAAACCATCTCCAGACCCACGACCGAAACAGCCCGGGAAAGCACGGTTATCATATCTGTTTCAAGATCGGCCGCCGCCGCGCTCACTCCCGAGGGGAGGGAACGGAGGGGGGGGGAAATCCTTCATCAGACCATGACAGCCCAACCTCCGATGCAGCGGTGGACATCTGAGCCTCGGTGTCATCAAGTGAGAGGGCGGCCATCCGAGGATGGAGCGCTTCTCTCACTCAAAGCTTGGATGGAGCGCGTGGAGGAGTGAGAGGTCCACAAGCCCGAGGGCGGCAGATTTACTCCCACTGTAACCCTCAGATCTGCCCGAGTGCCCACCGCGGAGCGGGGGACAACTGGGGTGGGTGGCTCTTTTGCAAGAGCGAGCCGCGATCTTAACTGCGCAACAGACATGCCACCGCAGTGATGGCATGCACTGTCCGCGAGCACCGCATTAACATGCTGGACCCCCAGACATGAAACGCAGTGCTCGTGCCCATCATCCGAGGACAGGAAACCACCGCATCCAGAAACGCACAGTCGGAGCGACATCTTGAAAAAGACGCGCTGCACGACCGTGTTGCTCTTTTAGGAAATTCGCAACAATACATACCGCTCTGGAGGACCGGACCCAAAGGACGCCAGGCAAGGGAGAAACCCAGCTCGACCATCTGCCGCTGCGTGTCACACACTGGACCGGGAGATTGCTCTCGTTCACTCTCTGTCTGAAACTCAGCTGGAGGAACCCTCATCGACTCTCTCAGAAGGCTGTTGAAGTCTCTGAACTGAAAATGATGATGCTTTGGCTTTGCTCGCACATGTACTCTTATAGCAAGTTAATTGCAACGAGCATCAGGTGCGCAAGCTGAAGCTGCCAACTCATTGGCATTTCATTGGCCCGTTTACATACTCTTTCAGATGATTGGCTTTCTGAATGAAATCCCCATAGTGGAAGTTTCCACATAGCATTGAAGTTCCCCTTCCGAAGGGGAACATGAGAAGGTTATTGCATTTAATTTGGCTAAACAGAGAAGAAAACAATCCGATTGTTGCCCTTTCACTTGACGCAGAGAAAGCGTTTGATCGGGTCCAGTGGGAATTCCTATTCACCTCTTTGTCAAATTTTGGCTTTGGGCCCCGTTTCATTAAATGGATTCAAACATTATATAAACAACCTAAAGCATGTGTAATTACAAATGGTACAGTCTCTCCATTTTTTGACCTCACCAGGGGGACACGTCAGGGTTGCCCGCTTTCGCTGTTGCTGTTCAACATCGCCTTGGAACCTTTGGCCATTGCTGTTAGAGCTAATTCAAATATTGTAGGTGTACAGGGAGGCGGTAAAGAACACAAATTGTTTCTATACGCAGAGGATATCCTGGCTTTGGTAAAATATCCAGATAAATCTTTACCCCATTTAATGGAAATAGTTCAATCTTATTCTAAAGTATCTGGTTATAAAATTAACTGGACAAAGTTAGAAGCCACGCCTATATCCAGAATATGTAATGCTACTATGGTAACTAAACTTGGCTTTAGATGGATCCCAAAAGTGATAAAATATCTGGGAATTAAAATAAATAGAGAGATAGAAGAAATTCCTATGATAAACTTGACACCTCTTTTACAAAACATTAAAAATAATTTGGATAAATGGAGTAAAATTCAGACAACTCTATGGGGAAAGGTAAATATAATTAGGATGGTGGTCTCATCTCAGCTTAATTATATGTTAATGATGTTACCACTTACAATACCACAATCAATTTTTAATCAATATGATATAGTGATTAAACATTTCCTATGTAATAGGAAAAGGCCTAGGATAAAGTTGAATAAACTATGTGCACCACGAGATAAGGGAGGATTGGGACTACCAGACCCTCGGCTTTACCACATATCTTTTGAAATGGCCAAACTAGCCAAGCATTGGAACAATAATACTGAGTCAGACTGGGTCACCATTGAGAAAAACCTTTTATGGCCATATAGCCCTATTGAATACCTATCCCAGTGTCTAGACAAAACTACAAATCCTGTGAATAAACATGCAAGAGAGGTATGGGTGAAGATCCACAAAATGCATAAATTATCACAATGCAAACAACCATATTCCTCCATCTGGCACAACTCTGCTATCTGTATTGGAAAGTGTTACGTAGCGGACGCACCGCGCTACGTACATAAAGTTTAAGGATGACCGTCTGTAAAAGAGGTCACCCGGAGTCCCCAAGCACACACACACAGGCAAGTTGTCGAAAAGAGGTAACAGATTTATTAAACAAAAACTTACAATGTCAAAAAGGGAACAAAAGGCCAAAACAACAAACAAAACAAGGTATGCTACCTAATATTAAATTCCTTACCTAAACCAAAAATAAAAGCTCTATAAATTAAATAACAATTCTACTCTCCTTGAGTGTCCATTAAACAGGAGAAAACGTAACAAAAGAAAAAGGGCATTCCCTTTGATCATTCAGCAGCAAATTAACAGGTAGCCACAGCTAACACAGAATACCGTCCTAGTACCGGATTTAACAGAGTATCTCACCAGATGACTTTAGAAAAAGGGGTTCAGACAGAAAGATAAACAATTAGCCACCGCAAAAGCAAGTTACCGTCCTATTACCGTATTTAACAGAGTATCTCACCAGATGACTTTGGAAAAAAAGGTTCAGACAGAAGGATATCACTGCCACACAGAAACCATAGAGCGATCTGCTCACACACACACAACAGCGAGGGGAAACAGGAAGAGAACTCGATGAGCAGCGGCCAGCAGCGTGCTTTTATAATCGGCGCCGCCCCTCTCACAGCTGCACCTCATCTCCGCTCATGTGGAGAAAGAGAAAGAGATAGATAATAACGGACATAACACACAGCAACAATACACACCAGCTTAGTCAGAATTAAAGTTACTCAATATGTAACACTCCTCCGCACCCATAGTAAAAAAAATTAAATCTAATTAATTTTACTACACACTTTACACAGAGCTTTCAGCACCAGGAGCTCTGGACAGCGCATCCGCGATCACATTCTCAGTTCCGCACTTGTACACAATTTCAAGATTGAATTCCTGTAGTGAAAGTGCCCAACACATCAACCGTTGATTCGAATTAAACATGTGATTTGAAAACACCAGAGGGTTGTGGTCGGTGTACACTTTGATCGGGAAACTTGAACCGCCTAAATAAACTTCAAAGTGTTTCAAAGCTAGCAACAAAGCAAGGGCTTCTTTTTCAATTGTGCTATAATTGCACTGGTTTCGATTAAACTTCTTTGAGAAGTAACACACAGGTTTTAAAATGCCGGTTTCAGCACTTTGCAGAAGGACAGCTCCCGCTCCCACAGCGCTTGCGTCTACCTCCAGCTGAAAAGGGCGTTCAAAGTCCGGCGCAGCTAGCACAGGTGCGTTGCTTAGCAGATCTTTTACTCCATTAAAGAAAGTTCACACTCAGAAGACCAGCGGAATACATTGGAGGGTCGAAGAAGATCAGTCAGGGGAGCAACCAGGCTGGCAAAGTTGCGGCAAAACCCTCTGTAATACCCGGCCATGCCGAGAAAACGGCGTAGCTCTCGTTTGTTAGAAGGCTTAGGGAAATCCATTTTAGCATCCACTTTAGCACTGACAGGGGACACTTCACCCTGCCCCACACGTTTACCCAGGAACGTAATGTAAGCCTTGGCAAATTCGCATTTAGCGAGGTTTACAGTCAATGATGCAGCTTTTAATCTTGAAAATACCTCACGTAAGGTTTCAACATGCTCCTCCCACGTGGAAGAGTATACCAAGATATCATCTAGATATGAGTCACAGTTTGTAATGTCTCGTAAGACAAGGTTCATAAGTCTTTGGAACGTAGTTCCTCATCCCGAACGCCATCACAGAGTATTGACCAAAGAAGTCTGGGGTGACAAACGCAGAGATTTCAGCAGCGCGTGACGTGAGTGGTATTTGCCAGTAACCCTTAAGCAAGTCCAGCTTTGTAACAAACTTTGCAGGTCCAACTTTGTCAATACAGTCATCCATTCTCGGCAAAGGAAAACAGTCAGATTTGGTAACTGCATTTACTTTTCTAAAATCAGTGCAAAAATGAAAAGATGCATCCGATTTCGGAACTAAAAGGCAGGGGGAGCTCCATGCACTCTGGGATGGCTCCGCTAAACCATGAGTGAGCATATATTCCACTTCTGCTTTCATAATCTTGCGTTTAAAAGGATTGACTCTATATGGGTGCTGTTTGATCGGAGATGCGCTGCCTACATCAATATCGTGATACAAAACGATCGTGCGGGATGGAACATCTGTAAAGATCTCTGGAAAACTGTTTATCAAGCACATTACACTGTCTTTTTGACCATCACATAGGTAAGACAGATGGGAATTCAAGTTCTTTAAAATGACGGAGTTTTGTAAACTCCCCACACACACTGTGTCACAAGCTTCAACCTCCATATCACCCTCGTTCGATACGGCTAGCACTGCCACTGCCACTGCAGATTTACACATCACTTCGTTGGGGTTTCTTGAGTGATAGGGTTTCAGCATGTTGATATGGCACATTTTGACTTTCTTGCGACGATCTGGGGTTTTTAGCACGTAGTTGGTGTCATTTGATTTTTCTTTCTACAACATAAGGGCCCTCAAATTTAGTTTGGAGAGCAGAGCCTGGCACCGGCAGTAAGGCGAGTACTAAATCGCCTGGCTCAAATGAACGGGTTACACTCCGCTTATCATAACGCTCCTTCATAGTGGCTTGAGAACTCTTTAGGTGAATTTTGGCAAGATCACGGGAGTGCGACAAACGTTTACGTAACGAGTCCATGTACTCGGTTACTGGTACGGACGAAGATTCACTCGCTACTAATTGCTCATTCATAAGTTTTAGGGGGCCGCGGATTACGTGGCCATAAACGAGCTCTGCCGGGCTATATCCGAGTGAGTCCTGCACGGTTTCCCTCACAGCAAACATTAAAAACGGGAGGCTCTCTGCCCAGTCTTTGCCTGCATCAACACAGTGAGTACGCAACATGGTTTTGAGTGTTTGGTGAAAGCGCTCTAATGCTCCCTGTGATTGCGGATGATATGCGCTGGAGACTTGATGTGACACTGAAATTGCCTCGAGCGCTCGCTTAAATTGCGTCGACATAAAATTCGTTCCACGGTCGGTTTGAATTACGCGAGGCAGACCAAAGAGCGAACAGAATTTAATCAGCTCCTTCACAATTGATTGAGTTTTAATGTTGCGTAAAGGTACGGCCTCAGGAAATCTAGTGGCCGCACACATCAGAGTTAAAATGTACTGAAAACCCTGCTTAGATTTTGGAAGGGCACCAACACAATCCAAAATTAAACGCTCAAAGGGCTCCCCCCATCACTGGTATAGGGTGTAAGGGAGCCGGCCGCAAGACTTGATTTGGCTTCCCGGCGACTTGACACGCATGACATGAACGACAATAATTCCCGACGCTTGATCTTAGACTAGGCCAAAAGAAATACTTTGTGATGCGACTAAAAGTTTTATTAACGCCAAAGTGTCCTGCCATGACGTGGTCATGGGCTAATTTCAGCACTGCAGATCGGTAACAGGCTGGCAACACAATTTGATAGGTGGGCGGTGTGTCTGGCTCAACCACAGACGCTGTCCACTTACGCATCAGAATTTCACCATCCCAGAAGTACCCAATTCTTACGCCGTCTAGCTCTGATTCTGTTTTGACAGCCGAGTCAACACAATGCGATAATGACGGATCAGATTTTTGCGCTTCACTCAATTGTATACGACCAATTTTAACAATTTGTTTATCCAATATGGTTTCATTTCTACTCACCACATTGTCATCCACTGACAGAACGAGCTCGGTAGGATCCGAGCGCAGCAGAAACGAATCAGCTAACTCCACGGTATCTTCAAATTTACGTGACTGCGAGTGTGTAATCGCGCAGGCAGGGAAAAATTTAGACGTGTCAGTCATCTCGGCAGAATTAATATCAGGGCAATCGGACACAATTGGACAGGGGAAAGCACTACCCCTTCAACAGGAAATTGTGCACACACTCCCACTTTGACTACTCCACTGACCAGTGCAGATTTTGAAAACACAGAATGAACCGGAATTCTCACACAACCCAGTTCAATTCCGCGAATTAAAACATCTGAACCAGTATAGGTCATTTCCGATAAATGCAAAATATTCTCTTGAATGAAGGAGTGGGCGGCACCAGTGTCCCGCAGGATGGATAGGTCTCCCCTGAAGATGCAGGAGGTGCATGAGGAAAGCCAAGAGAATCATCAGCGACTCCAGCCACCCAAGCCATAGACTTTTCTCTCTGCTACCCTCAGGCAGACGGTTCCGCAGCATCCGGTCACGCACCAGCCGACTGAAGGAAAGTTTTTTCCCTCAGACTATCAGGCTGATGAACACTTAACACACCCCCACACAAACTCTTCCATACCCCACACTGCACACCATCAAGATGTAGCATGCACTGCACTTTAACAAATCCATACTTAAAACAATATTGCCTACGTATCGCTGTCAACATTGCCAATTTTAAATTGTTTTGGTTTTTTTTTTTTTTGTGAGTATGTTGTATATTGCACTGTCTGTATTTTGCACTGTCTGTATTTCGCACTGTCGTTGTATTTACACTGTCTGTATTTTGCACTGTCTGGAGCTAGCACCTAAGCTTTTTACTCATCATAGCACACGTGCTGCTGATGATGTGACAATAAAAGTGATTTGATTTGATTTGGTTTGAAGAGAAGCGAGAGGACAATTTACTCTGTATAAAATTGTACACCGGTTTAACTTTACACCTGTCTGACTCAATAGAATGGGTTTGGCAAATAATAATGTTTGTTGGAAATGTCAAAAAGAGAGAGGCACATTTATTCATTGTATTTGGGACTGTTCACAAGTTCAGCCTTTTTGGCACCAACCCCTAAATATTCTGAGTAAATGCGCTGCAAAAACTGAAATCTAAGAAAGTAAAAAAAATCTTATTTCTAGAAAATATGTCTTGTTTTTTGCCTTTAAAGATAAATAGTCTTATAAAATACACTGTGGAGTAGACTATAAATCTTAATTTAAGAAAACCAAACTTCTTCTGTCTAGGCAAGTAAATGTTAACTAATTTTAAGCAAGATTTTACTAGAAACAAGTGAGAGCTATAAAGCCCAAATTGGTGCATGTTCAATTAGATTGTTGTGCTATTTTTAAGACAAATAAACTGCTAAAATTTCTAATTTCAAGAATATTGAGAAAATATTATTTTAGATTAGATTTAAGTTTTTAAATAACATTTTGTGTTGGTAAAACTGTCCGTTTTTGAAAATTGTAAACTGCTGTGAACATTTCGTATTGAAAAAAAAGCAAATGTTGCATCAACAACAAACTCATTCAACATTTGTATTCACAGAATTTTATTTATATGCACAATCACTTCTTGGAACCTTAATACCACTGTCACCAAGGTTATGCTTACTGGGAGATAGGGAACAGATGCCAAATATTACAAAAGGAGAGTTCACAGTCATCATGGTGGGGATCTCAGTGACAGCTAGAGTCATCTTAAAACACTGGAAAATTCCCAAAATTTCAGAGTTAAAAGAATGGGCAATATAATGACTAAAACAGCTTCATATGAACGTTTACTTTGCAAATTACATAATAAGGACAAACCAGAGGTCCCTGTATGTATCCCAGTGTGGGAAGACTTTTGGTCTTATGTGACGATGTCTTGTAATACAATTTAAAATTACTCACCAGGTTCTTCTTTTAATAATATTGTACTTTTGTCCATAGTAACCACTGTATACATTCTGGCCTTACATTTAGTAGGCCACAAGTGATCATTTGTAATATGTGTCATGTGTGTATTATTTTGTCATGAACCAGAAGAAAACAATAAAAAAAACTTTAATTAAAAAAAAATAATAAATTCTATATATATTCTATATATATTCTATATATATTCTATATATATATATATATATATATACAGTATATATATATTATTATTATTATTTTATTTTTATTTTTTCTTTCTTTTTAATTGCAACTTGTTTGCAAATTTCTGGGAATTACCACCACAAAATCATTTTTATCGTGAAAAATCACAAAAAAAAGTGAAATCTCGCGGGTCTGATATATATTAGTAAGGGTGAGCGGAGCATGGTCAGCGAAGTCTTAAAGAACCTAATGCCGAGTTCAGACTGATTTTGACTCGCTGACAGGTTTTAAGAAATCGTCTGAAATCACGTGAGTAACAATCACACAGTGTGAACTATCAAAGACACAATCTGAGAGAATTGCTGAGGACTTCCCGACACCCGTCACATATTTGGCATGCTAAATATCTAGAGCTGTCAGCGATTCAAATCACACGGTGTGAAATGTGTTCTGATTGAAAATAATGTCCGCAATTACCAACAGCCAATGAGAAAGCAGCATCCACTACTGTGGGTATCTGCAGGCCAGCGGGAGGTTGGGGGAGAAATTAAAAGAGCTTATTTTCAGTCTATTTGGACCCAAGAATTGGAGGACAAATTAGTGTTAATTTGACCGTAGCACCGTTTGACATGTCATTGATTACATTGACCACAACCTGGTTGAAAAAAAAAAAAAAAAGTTGAGGAGAAATTGCTAATTCCCTTCATTTGCCAGGCGAGCAAAAAAAGTCAATTTTCTACACCACTAAAGGCTTCTTTCTCATTATGTTGGTAATAACAAAAGATATACTACATGACCTACTACAAAGACAAAGTTGCCTGCGAATCTTCCTATTGTAAAGTCATGCAGTGTGAAACCCCCTGAATGGAACGCTACTCCAGATAGTCAAGCAGTGTAAAAACATCGGTGACGTGACTACTTTAAAAACTATGCAGTCTGAACTCGGCATAAAAGAACATCTTTGGTGTGTCACAGTGGTATTTTTATTTGCAATACACTTTATATATGTATATTAACTTACTTAAATGTATTGTAATTTTAATACAGTAAATTGGTATTTACAGTAATCTCCCAAAATCTCCCCTGTTTGCAAGGGGAGAGGGGAGTTTGAGCTCAGGCAGATCTCGAGCACTCCCCTGCTGTAGTAGCTAATGAACAGATAGTGATTGCTCTTAAGAGATAACTACTTACTAGGAGCATGTGTTTGATGATGATTTGGATTAGTCAATTAACTTAAGTTGCATGTTTTTGGATGGTGGGAGGAAACCGTGGAACCAGGGGGAAACCCACGTGAGCACGGGGAGAGTGTGTAATCTTCGTACAGAAACATTGGCTGGCTTGGTAAGGACTAGAACCAGTGACGTTCTTGCTGTGAGGCAACAGTGCTAACCACTGGGCCACCGTGCCACCTATCTAGGAAAGGAGGAGGAGTAGGGGTGGAAGGGGGGATTCTTGAAAACGAAGATGGCTGTTATATGGAACTTTTTATAGTGGCTTGGGAATCATCTGTTTGGTGAATCATAAATTGAATAATGCGGGGCCGGCTGCAAGCAACCATAAGCTTGTGATCCCCTCGAAATTAGTTTATAAATAAAACTTTACATTGTTTACATTTAAAAGAAAGGTGAAGCAGAGGTCTGACTGTACTAGGAGAATACATCATGCTTGTGGGACTTTGGTCATAAAGTTCTGTTTTGAAATATAGTTGCTAAATCATTTGGAGTCGGTATGTGGAGGAGTGATCTGCTCAAACTGTGGTGAAAAAGGATGGTGCTGAAACATCACCTGCTGCTCATAGTAAGAACGGTACAGTACAGACCGGTTGGAGTCTCCAAAATATCCAGTAACCAGGTAGTGAACCTGCAAGCACTGCCCCTCGAGGAGGCAGACCCACTCCTCTCACTGTTGTGTCCTGTCCGCGCACTGCACATGGACCACACTCAGAGCATAAGATCCTCTGAGCAGCTCTTTGTCTGTTTTAGAGGTCGGCAGATGAGAAGTGCTGTATCTAAGCAGAGGTTGGCCAACTGGATAGTGGATGCCATCGCCCTTGTGTAACATACTCAAGACGAGCTGTGCACAGGGGTAAGAGAACACTTAACAGGGGTGTTGCTTCCTCCTGGGCGTTAGCGGCGCTTCACTAACAGTCATCTGTAAAGCTGTGGGCTGGGTGACACCTAAAACATTTGCGAGATTCTATAATCTTAGAATGGAGCCAGTTTCTTTCCAGGTGTTGGGTAACACCAGCCATTCACGAGGAAACTAAGCTCGGTGTCAAAAACGATTGCTGCGCCATACTCTCTAACCCAGAGCTATGTGCGTGTCTTAACTGCTCTACTAGGTGAGTTCCCTGTTGGCAAAACCTAGAGAGTTCCTCCAAGGCCCCCTCCATTTGACTCGGTGGAGGAGTCAGGTGCAGGCCTGTTATGTTTTTGCTATGCCCGTTGGTCATCCCGCGTTCAGGGGAACAGTGTCAACTATGTGTGGTTCCCTTTTAAGATGACACCATATGCATTACTAGACCATGGTGTGTCCTCCTACCCAGGTGGACCCGTGTCTTCCCTACCAAGCTAACCATTTTTCCATATGTCATGCTCCCCCTACCTAGGGTGAGCTCATATGCGATTCTTGTCACAGGTCTCACCATCAGGGTAGCAGTGATCTCCGCAGCATCCTTCCCCTTCGGGACTGGCAAACTTTTTCAACATGCTGTCATATTCTAGGTAAGCCCTAGCATAAGTTGCTAGGCATGATTGGTGAGTATAACTTCCCAAACTATTTTCCCTATTGAAGAAATTATGGCCAGGCACATTGGTTGGTTACACCTTTGGTGGTGCTTTGGTGTTCATGCTACACTCAGCACACCAAACATGCAACACTACATGCAACACTCGGCACTCCAAAGGGTTCAGCTGCTGTGGCACTTAAAATAATTTTCCCTAGTCAATCAACTCAACATAAACTTGTAGTGATACACTGATGGGGAACATCTTGGTTACATATGTAACCCTCGTTCCCTGAAGGAGGGAACTGAGACGTTTATGTCCCTGTAAGACTCTAAATTATCATATGCATTTGTTTATATGGCAAAACATGTCTTTCACCAAAGAAGGTCCATGCTGACTCCAAAGGCAGATACTGATAAGATCAGGGCCTGGTATGTGGACTTTGGGGGTTTTACGATGTGGTCACATGTTGATTGGTCAGTTTGAATGTCTCAGTATTTGGGCTTTGGTCACATGGTCAAGAAAGATACAAAATAATACAAAATAGCTGGTAAACGTTGCTCTGTCTCTTTTCATTTCTTTTGATTTAACATCAACACTTAATTGCTCCATATTGCAATACAACACAATCACATAATATCCAAGCTCTCCCACATTTATAGCTATTATTACTGCCCTTATTTCCGTTTTTGGTATAAGATTGCAGAAGAATGGTTTGACTAGAAATGTACAGTTTTTTTACCATCATGCTGATAACTTTTTAGTCGCTCGGCAGAACTACAGTTCGAACCGCTGTGGTCAAAATACCATTCTACATTCCCCTGCCACAGAAGTTGAATCCACAATTGTTAAATGCAGATGGGTAAGGTTTTTCAGCGAGTAGTCTGATGAACTACTCTCCCCTGAGCAGCCTTTTATACTCCTAATTGTGCAGTGGCTGTACCTGCGATAGCTGCGCTAGCCAATCTCATATGCATTCTATTGGCCCGTTGTATACAAATTACAGTGATTGGTGCTTCTAAGCGAATCCCTTAGTTGATCAACTTGACATAAATGTCTCTGTTCCCTCCTTCAGGGAATGAGGGTTACATACATAACAAAGACATATTTCATTAACAGCCCAAATTTTGCTTTGTTTCAGCCAAGCTGTCTTTGTTTAGATATGTTTATTATAGTTCCCACAGCTAAAGCCCCTGTTCAGATGTATTTCAGACATTTGTCAGGTTTTTATCTTCAAACTGCTCCTGTGTGTAGAATTATTTTCTTAAACATCTTATCCAAAGGCTTCTGTTGTGTTCTGGTGTGATTTTTGTTTGTTGTAGCTGTGAACTATCTGAAAACATTCACTGTAGTGATATGGAAGTGCTCAAAACATGCCTGGATGTACTTTAGCTGTCTTTATCTAAAAAATAACCTTTGAATGTTCATCAGCTCATCAAAATCAAACATTCAACACTCATAATGTATTGAAATATATTTTCAAGTATTGAGTAGTTTGTGTATTTACAGCTGTGTGTGAATGAAAATTTGGTTAAATATTGTTTTTCTCTTTTCTGTACTCAGAATCTTGAGAGCAAAATTATCAAATTTCTGAAGAATGAACTGAAAAGTTTAAGAAAATCTTACAAGACGAAAACAGACAAGACTTCGTAAAAGACTTTAATGCAAACAGTTGCAGTATCACAGAAGCAGTTCTTGATCTCACGCTCTTCTTCCTGAGAGAGATGAAGCAAGATCAAGCTGCTGATACTCTCGAGGGTAAGAGACTTATGGGCATCTGTCAGACTGACACTTACTAACTAACAGCTATATACTTAGTAATATAGCTGGAAAAGTCAAGACTAAAACTCTCTGTTTCTTTGATCCTGTGTTTAGATGAGCTGTTCTTCATTAATCAGCTTAAATGTAGCCTGAAGAAGAAATATCAAAGTGTGTTTGAAGGAGTTGCTCAGCAAGGAGACTCCACACTTCTGAATAAGATCTACACAGATCTCTATATCACTCAGGGTGCGAGTGAACAGGTCAACACTGAACATGAGATCATACAGATTGAAGCTGTTTCCAGACGTCATCAGTCACTAGAGATACAGGTTGAATGCAAACATTTGTTTGAAGCACCTGAACAAGACAAGCAGATCAGAACTGTCCTGACAAAAGGAGTTGCTGGCATCGGGAAATCAGTCTCTGTGCAAAAGTTTGTTCTGGATTGGGCTGAAGGGAAAGAAAATCAAGACATCAGTTTGATATTTCCTCTTCCATTCAGAGAGATTAACGTAAAAGAGACAACAAAACAAAGTTTAAAATACCTCATAACTCAGTTTTTCCCAGAGACTAAAGGACTGAACCTTACAAGAAGGACACGATTCAAAGTCCTGTTCATCCTTGATGGATTGGATGAATGTCGTCTTCCTCTGAACTTTGCTGGTAATGAGACGTGTCGTGATGTATCTACAGCAGTCTCTCTGGATGTTCTCCTGACGAACCTCATCAAGGGAAATCTGCTTCCTTCTGCTCTCATCTGGATCACCAGCAGACCAGCAGCTGCCAGTAAGATTCCTGCTGACTGTATCGACCGGCTGACAGAGATACGAGGATTCAATGATGCCCAAAAGGAGGAGTACTTCACAAAGAGACTCACAGATCAGAATCAGGCCAGAGAAATCATTGATCACATTAAACAGTCAAAGAGTCTCTTTATTATGTGCCACATCCCAGTCTTCTGCTGGATTTCAGCCACTGTACTCCAGAATATTTTGAAGGGGAACAGAAATATTGGTCTGAAACACAGGGCTAATGCTGAAACACTGCAGGAATCTCCCAAGACTCTGACACAGATGTACACACACTTTCTCTGCTTTCAGATCCAGCAGAGCAGAAGAAAGTATGATGGAGAAAACACACCAGATGTGTCCTGGGATCCAAACCTCATCCTTTCTCTGGGGAAACTGGCCTTCCAGCAGCTGGAGAGAAACAATGTGATCTTCTATGAGAGCGATCTGAAAGACTGTGGCATTGACGTCTATAAGGCATCGGTGTACTCAGGCATGTGTACCCAGATCTTTAAGGAGGAGACTGGAATCATTCTTGGTACCATGTACTGCTTTCTTCACTTGAGCATTCAAGAGTTCATTGCAGCCCTTTATCAACATCTGATTCTAGACAGCGACAAGAAACAAGCAGAACAAAGCAGAAATGAGTCCATGATTGATTTGCTGAAGACTGCTGTGGACAAGGCTCTGGAGAGTGAGAATGGACATCTGGACCTTTACCTTCGCTTTCTTCTCGGTCTGTCACTCCATTCTAATCGACAACTCTTACGAGGCCTTTTGACACAGCAGGATGACGGTGACCAGAGCAAAGAGGAAATAATTGCACACATCAAGCAGAAACTTGAAGGAAATCTGTCTCCAGAGAGATCCATCAATCTGTTCTACTGTCTGAATGAACTGAACGACCAAACTCTGCTGAAAGAGATTCAGTCTCACCTTAGTAGAGGAAGTCTGTCATCTGTTGATCTTTCACCTGCCCAGTGGTCTGCTCTGGTCTTTGTGTTGTTGACCTCAGAGGAGGAGCTGGAGGAGTTTGAGCTTCAGAAATTCCAAAGATCAGACGAGTGTCTCATCAGACTATCAGCAGTCATCAAAACCTCTAAAAGAGCTCTGTAAGTCAAAGTGCTTCTTTCTTTCATCTGTAGAAGTTCATCTATTAGCCCAATGACGAAACTAACTCCATGGTTGAAGTTTAAATGCATTTCAAGAGTTCGCACTTAGATATTGTTTGACAAATGTTAGCTGGTTTGGCATGCTGTCCCAGGAGAGAACCCTGAGCTGGGAGGTAGTTGAGCCCAGGGCTCCCTCCTGGTCGATAGAGCGTATCAGGGGAGTACGAGATCAGTTAGTTCTCGAGAGCTCCCGTGATAAAAGGAAGTTAAGGGGAGGAGAAGGGGTGGATGGGGGGTTTCTTCGAAAATGAAGATAAGGGAGTGATTTTTCCTAGGCTACTTATAGTGAGTTTGGATCGATCTGATTGGCTAGCTAATGATTGTGGATGAGAGATCAGCCACGGTCAATAATATCACGTGTTCCTCTCGAAATTTGTTTGTAAAACTTCAAGTAAGCCTTTTCTAGTGCTTCTGAAAAGAATTTTGTTATTTAATAGAATTTATTTATATTTGTTTTTTAGCTCCGAATTTAATCTGACTCCAATTTTAAGTGACCGTCAAATTTAGACTGTATTTCTAATTGTAAGAACAGATCACATTCATCATTTATGACTGAACTTAGAGTTTTGATTTATATCTGATCCCATACTCTTCAGTTATACGTTCCGTCTATTTTGACTCCTATCTATGCTGATAATTATCAGGTAACACTGACACATACACACTCATACACTATGGTCAGTTTTGTTTACCCAATTCACCTATACCAGGGCTATTCAATTGGCGGCCCGCGGGCCGAACCCGGCCCCCGAGGCAATTTGTTCCGGCCCCACAAATAGTGTGACCAAGACATCAAAAATAAATTCAGTTCAGTCGAAAAACGGCCGCTATAGTGATGAAGTGACGTGCGTCTGTTCAATACAGCACGAGCTGCAGTTGGCTGCGCAGAGCGTGAGTCACCTGACATTAAGTGAGTGGCGCGAGAAAAAGGCCTTTTGTACAATGCACTGATATCGTTTATAGGGATGCAATGGTTAGCCGATTTCACTATTAACCCCGCTTTTATTCATTAAAGGCTTCTCAACGCCGCAATTCTGTTGCACGGAAAAAAGCTGCTGCAGCTAGTTATGCCAATACGCACGCACACTGGATTAACTTTAGCAACAAGCCGTTGACATATGGCGTCTTTTCCGCGCGCAATACATTATTTCCAATGGAGACGCGCGCATATTGAAGCGGTGCGCGCACAGCTCACAAGCGGACCGACGCACTCGCGCCCTGCAGGCGCGGCACATAGTAGAAATGATCTCAGGCTGTAGTGGTGAGAGTTGTGCGTGGCTTTCAGTGCAATGTAAACTAAAGATATGTTAGATGAATTATTACAAATTATTTAAATAATTATGTATGAACGCAGATGATAACAACAGTTCATCTAAATTCTTAGCTAGCTAATATATAGCTTAAATTATTAGACAAATACTATTTTTATTTATTCTTATTTTTATGTATTTATTCATTGTTCTGTCATTTATTTTCACTGTAAAATTATCACTCATGTTTAAATCAAAAACCTTTTAATTTATTTTTAAGTCCAAATAGAGAAATGAACCATTGTTTGTTTTTTATTAATATTTTGTGCTGTATTTGGTTACTGAGCAGCAATAAACAACACTTTAATAAATAAGCAGTTTTCTTGTGATTTTCTAAACTAGTCGTGTTTTAAATTTAATAAATGCATAATAATGGTGATGACTGTGAAACCATGATTATTCTTCAGACTATAATCGTACAACCAAAATCTATAATCATTGCATCCCTAATTGTTACGCAGTTTAAAACAACATATGAATGTGTCTGAATGTAGAAGAAGCCTACTTAAGCGATACACTGATTTTGTGCCTCGAAATACAACATTTGGATATGCTTGTAAAAAAAGCCACATTGTACAATGCAGTGATGTTATGTAGTTTCAAAATACAACATATAAACGTTTTAATGTAGAAAAAGTCAACGTGGGTGTCTTTATGAGCACAAATACAGCATATGAGCTCATATATTGCAGTTTTGTCATCACTTATATTGCAAGTCTGTGATGAAGTCACATTAACTGTCACCGCTGGGAAAGCAGCACTGGCAGTTACACACACACACACACACATTCTCACGCACACACATACTTACACACACACAGACGCGCTGGCGCGCAGACATACTTACAGGCCTACTTACCTTGTTCATTCATTCATCATGTTGTTCCTCCCTGCCGTTGCCGCTATCGGAGGAGCGGGTGCACACGCGATCTCGATAGCACATGGACATATTTCCATAAATCCACTCTCTTCATAGTCATCCATAGGCATTTCATACACCTCCACTTCACCAGTTGTCGTCTTTTTCGTTTGGTGTTTGTCTGTGTGGGCGTAGTCAGACTTCCGGTCGCGATCAGTCAAACCGAGCACATTGAAAGTGCCAGTATAAGAATGCATGGGAGTGTGTGCGCATGCGCACAGCGATCGGAAGCTGACGAAACCATTATGTTTGTGAATAGGTGTTTTGTGTGTATGAAGTGTGTATTATGTGTTTATTTATATTAAGAAAGTTTATGTTTTGTTGTTAATTACATATTAAGGATTTTTCTTTATGTGTTTATTGTGAACTGTGGATTGAATGTTAAGTTTTTTTATATTGGTGTATTTGTTAAAGTTAATACTTACCTGTAATTGGTATAGCCCACAAATGGGCGGGAGTTTGGGCTATATAAGCCAGAGCCCAACTACCAAAAAACCACTTGTTTACCAAGTCAATGCAAGAGTGCTACCGTGGTGCCTCGAGCGAATATATTGTGGATACCTATTGTTATTGTTATTATTATTATTATTTTTGGTAGATATAATTGGAGTATATTTTTTTTGCAGATTTTATTTTCCTGTTTGTTGTTTCTTTGATACTTTTTTTTTTTTTTTTTGGATTTTCTTTGTTGGCACATGTATATACCTTCACTGTGGATGGACATTTTGGCACTGTAAATAAACGTCACCTTGCACGACAGTGCTTTGCGAGTAAGCCATAATTTTTTTCCCCTTACGAACTCACATTTCTCCCCCTGAAGACGAGCTGGTGGGCTCGTTTTCATCACAAAGTCATATCTCTCCGGCCCCCCGTTTGGGATGCTTTTCATGAACCGGCCCCCATGACAAACTAATTGAATAGCCCTGACCTATACCATATGTCTTCGCACTGTGGTGGAAACTGGAGCTGAGACTCAAACCAGTGACCTTCTTGTTGTTAGGCGAAACTGCTGACCACTGAACCACCATGCAACCCTCTTCTTTATATATCTTCTTCTAATCATGCAGGCAGGCAAAGCACATGCAAGAGGTGGATCTAGGTGCAGTTTTAATGTTAAATATAATCCATACACAAAGAAAATACCAGAGCTGAATACCAGAAAACACAGGCAAGAGAAACATACACACATACAGCAAACTATGATCAACACATAATGACTGAAACAGAGGAGCTTAAATACACAGAGACTAGTAAGTTAACAAGGGGGTGGCGAGTAACTGGGCCAACTAACAAGGGTAACATGGGGAACACTGGGGTGAACAAAGAGAACACAAGGAAAACACAACAGTAAAAGGACAGAACAACCAGGACCATGACATAGCTCCCTTCTGGAAGCAGATTCCAGATGATCCTCTGAGAAAAACACAAGACAAGAGTGAGTTCAGCAAGCTGGAGGTGCTACAGTGGACAAGGGTGATGGGTGAGAGGCAGGTTATGGCCTGTTTCCACTGAGTGGTACGGTACGCTTTTATGGCTGTTTCTACTGTCAAAAGGCGTACTGAACAGAACAGTACCGTACCCCTTTTTCGCCACCCTTTCGAAAGGGTACCAAACACTAGAAAGGGTACCAAAAAGCGGAGCTAGACGCGCAGCTGAACGCTATTGATTTACAGAGATACATCCTTCGCTCACGCAACAAGCCAGAATGAAAACAAAGAAGCCGCCATGTTTTAATACACACCCGAGAGATTACAGCGTAATTATATATACATTTAATAACAAGCCCTGTTCGACCTGGGTTAAAACTAACCTTGTCGTCATCTTGATGAACAGCCACAAAGCCAAAAAGAAGAGCAGATTTTACCCTGTGCCCGTAGTTTTTTACAAGCCAGTCTGAAGCGCGAGCGGTTTCGCTTTCTTGCTTGCGCTCGCCGCGTGTCTATATTTGAAATAACAAACTTCTTGAGCAGATGATAATACCGTGAGCTTGATTATTGACATGCTTTTGAAACCTGATCCTGTCAGAAACTTACAAACGTGAGAGTGACGCACCAAAAAACAAAGGAGAAGCCGGAAAAAAAGGAGCATATTATTTTTTTCAGCAAACGTGAACAAACTGCCAAGTTGAACTATTATCATCACCTTTTGGACTATTATAAACTTGAATGATGGAATCACTTTCTAACAAGAGGCTACATGTGCTGCTGAAGATTACAGACACATTTAATCATGAGAGGTTTGCTCTGACTGTAAGCTATATTTCTTGTTGTTTTGAACCTAAATAAGGACTAAATGTCTGCTGTGTATAGTTTTCTGTAAGTGGTAACATATCAGAGACTGTAAGGGTGTAACCATGGATAGCACACAGACAACAGGATGCGGATCCAAATGCAGGTTTTTTATTAAGGGATGGTCAGGCAAGCAATGCAAACAGCAATGCAAACAGATGTATGAAGGAAATCCAGAAACGTAGTCAATATAGAAGGCAGATGGTCACAAGGCTGGCAGCAGACAGGGAGAAACAGATAATCAAGGCGAGGGTCCAAACACGGCAAGAACAAGACTAGGTAACGTTTGGAATTGTGACTGAGAAGACAACAGGACTCGGCAATTGGAGTGAGTGTGTGTGCTGTTTATGTACTGTGTGTGTAATCAGTTCTTGAGCAGCTTCAGCTGTGGGATGTAATCAGTGCTGATATGGAACCAGTTGTGTGTGATGTGAGAGTAGTGCATGTTTGGATATGTAGTCCATTTGATGGCGGATTTGTAGTCCAATAGTGAATGTGCATGTTAACCAGCGATCTATGGCGAGAAGATCGCTGGTGATCGTGACAAAGGCTCTGTATGTGTTCATATATGTTGCATTTATTTATTTATTTTATATAATTGCAGACATTACAGTAGGCTATTTCATTGATCTGCAGTTATAATCAACTCATGTTCATAGAAAGGTTAGTAATGAACATTTATACAGAAGTATTTATGTGTGTAAAGCATCTGTGTTGTGAGAAGTGCTCTTCATATGATATGTGAGCGACCCGTACAGCTTTACTTTAGACATTTTCTCGAGCGAAAATGAGGTTGATTGCAACATTCTGTCGTACACCATGCCTACCAAAAGAGCACCTTTGGTACCCTTTTAGCAGTGGAAACGCAAGCCTGATAAAGGTGACCTGTACTGACCCGTACCGTACCGTACTGTACTAGTCAGTGGAAACGAGCCATTAATGAAACCATGACATGGTACAGGACAGATGGTGAGGGGGAAACCGACAGGCATGTGGATAGAGAGGAGGACAAAGCCAAGGCAGGGACTACTGGACAGTAAACCAGGGCAGTTCCTGTGGATCTGGCCTTTTTTCTCAAAGGTTTTAGAGAAGATTGTGTCTGTAAAGCTGAATGATTTCATGTTGAATAATAATATTTTTTGATAAATTTGAATCAGGTTTTAGAGCTGGTCATAGCACAGAGTCCGCTCTATTGAGAGTTTCAAATGATGTCTTGTTGGAGGTTGATTCAGGTAGCCCTGTTGTTCTTCTATTATTGGATCTCACTGCTGCTTTTGATACAGTGGATCATGACATCCTCATTAATCGACTTAGAGAACACACTGATATCCAGCGTCTAGCCTTGGACTGGTTCTCTTCATATCTGAAGGATAGAACTATATCAGTCAGTTTGGGCAACTCTTGTTCTTCTGTCATTTAATTAATGTGCGGGGTTCCACAGGGCTCGATACTGGGTCCAGTTTTGTTTTCCCTTTACTTACTTCAGTTGGAAAAAATTGTTTGAAAAACAAAAAATGGCAATCTGTCATTGCTTCCTGGAAAAAAATATTCCTTTGTAAAAAGTCTTGGTGTTATCTTTGACTCTGAGCTTAAATTTGATCGCTAAATTAATGCGGTTGTCAAAAATAGTTTTTTCTCTTAGATATATTGCCAAGCTGAAGCCTGTCCTCTCTTTCAGTGATTTGGAGAAGGTTGTTCATGCCTTCATCTCTTCTCGTCTGGATTATAGCAACGCGTTGTATCTGTGTGTGAGTCAGGCCTCTCTCTCATGACTGCAGCTGGTCCAGAACACAGCTGCCAGGCTTTTAACAGGCACAAAAAGGAGAGCAGATTACACCTGTACTGGTTTCTCTTCACTGGCTACCAATCCAGTTTAGAATTCAGTACAAAGTACTGCTGTATGTTTTTAAATCCTTCCATGTCCCCTGAGTATATTTCTGAGTTAATTAATATACACCAACCCGTGATATCTCTTCACTCTACGGTTCGACTCTATTTGCAAGTTCCACGATCACGCTTGAAATGTGGAGTTGATAGAGCTTTGTATCAAAAGTATTGTGTAGTGAGTTTATGTACTTTGGTTCCTTGTGTGTTTGCATGTATTATGTGTTTTTATGCACAGAGCTATAGTGGAGATTGTAAAACCCTCCATGATGATGCGAGCCTACCTTTCTGAAGGTTTCAAACACCTCTAGACTGCCTGGATGTCCCTAAAGGGGTGGTCCAGACTGTATTTTTAAGGCTTGGTTGTGTTGATAAGATGCAATGCAATGTGTTCTCATGCTTCACTTGTAGAAAATCAGGTTATTTTTTTTATCTTACTTTGATTATGTACAGCTACTCCGCTAACATGAAGACAAATGTCATATTTCCTAGTTCCTCTGAAAGGCCTGTCCTCAAGAGGCTCTGATTGGTCATCTAACATATTGTGCTGTGATTCGCCGATCGGCTCCACCTCACCAGGTGGTGTCACAAGTGCCACAAGCACATTCTTTTGCGCTGTGTAAATACTGCCAGTCAGAGTAGCTGTTAGCCGTATCAGTGTGAGCCTGAATCAGACAGAAAATGACACAGAGGACACAGCTGAACCTCACGCCTGCTCTCTAAAATATCATCTGACAAGTGTCTTTCACATATATTCGGAATAAGCATGTGTCAGTAATATGAAACATTCTCATATCTTTTGTGAGTTTGTTATTAGAGATGTAGAACACAGGGAAAGCGTCCGCATAGAGAGACACTGCAGCGCTGCTGAATATTGTGTGTGTTTACAGCGGATTGACGGATAAATCTGAATTTTTAGCTAAATTGTTAACAGTGCCAAACAGCATTTCCCGTTGTTTACATCCTTGTTTATGTACCGCTACAACATACCGTTAACACTAGAAACTGTGTCTGATGTACTAGAGAACATTGACACTGCTGTACTAGAGACAACTGAAATGGTGGACATGGCTGGATTAGGCTGAGGAGCTGCAGGCAAGATTATAGGGCAGGCAGTCCTTATCACTGACATGGAGGAATCTTTAGAAACAAAAAACACACAAACAGCAATGAATATATTGATTTATTTTCTATATTTCTGTTACATACGCATCTGTTTCACTTTATTTTGAAAAGTGCTTTGAGATTCAACTTTTAAAGATGCTACAGAACATGATTGTTATTAGTTTGTTTGTTACATAATAATAAATAAAACAATTAAAAAAATTAATGTCTTGCAGGTGTTTAATAAAGAGTTGGGCTATTGAATCATCTGAAGGAAGCCATTTATGTGTGTTTTATGGACATACATTTTATTTAAAGTTAAAATCACCAGATGTGCTCAATAATTAGCAGAGGTGGAAAGTGACGAATGACATTTCCTCACAGAAGTCAAGCCCCACTCGGGGGCAGTCCTCGGCTGGCTTCTTTAAGCAGCTCAAAGGACAGAGCTGTCCCGGGAGACACTTGCTAATACCCAGAGTTGGACCACAGGCCATATGGCCGTTCAAACCAGGCGCAGACCTGGACGGCCACGTCCAGCCTAGCACCTTCTTGTGCTGCAAAATGGATGATTTCTCCCTATGGGTTATTAAGCAAGGCTGAACCTGGACCTGCGTGTCCCACGAGACATTTTTAACACACGATACAGGGCTCAGTTGTCCCGATTGCCATTTAACCAAGGCTGTACCTGGACCAGGGTGTCCCACGTGACACTTTCAACACACTTGACAGGGATCATTCGTCCCGATTGAAGCCATTTTTAACACACAGATACAGTAATAATAAAGACACTGCATGGCGAAGACCATATGATCTTTTATTGTTTTAGAAAATTGTATATTATTTATTCAAGAAGATTCAGAGTCTTCTGTTGGTTCGAGCGGGCGTGTCACCTGGCTTTTTCCTCTGCCATGGCAGCGTCCTCCTGCTGGTTCCTTCCTGTAAAGGGGACACAGTAAGGCCAGTTAACCATCACCACATGCCCTGCTGTTCACCATTATGCTTTGGCTAGCCAAAGAGGAACTGACTTACCAGGGGTGACCCAGGACTCTCTGCCCTCTTGCACCCCTTCCTTGGGTGGCTTTCTCTGCCCGCCGCCGCCGCGTCCTCCTCCTCCTCCTCCTCCACCAAGGCCCTTTCGAAGAGTCTGCGGTGCTCACGTGCTTGCAGAGGACCGAGGTGAAGTGCATAGAATTTATCGGAGGTTGAAGTGTCATGACACATGAACTGCGCCACCTTCCTCCGATCCTCAGAAGAATGTGCATTCTTTGCCTGCATCAAAGACAGACACACAGGACCATTTTAGGGTCAAAGCCGCTGGCAGTCATGTGGCTACAGGGGCATTACATAAATACTCACGTGCGTTGCGATGGCTGTCCGGACGTCAGTGAAGGTGGGTTTGCCGGGTAGCCCCATGCTGGTCCACGCAGATTGGAAATATTTGTTTATGGTCCGGCAGGGAGAGGCTCTGGAAGTAAAAAAAAAATGGGTGGCCTGCCCTCCACCCGGGAGACTAGCCCGCAGCTCCAAGAACCTCCGGAACCAGCTGTATTCTTCCTTACTGAGGGACAACTGAGCTGCACCGAATACTCTGTTTGTTTTATGAGTGGTGATCTGGCCCATAGAACAAAGCAGAGAGAAGGTGAGGGAGTGCATACTACTGGTTGCCCCCACCCGCAGAGCTAAGGAGTCACACTCACATTAATGACAAAGGCAGACTCGTCTGGGCTTCTGGCGGCTTCTTCCACCTCCTGGATTGTCAGATTCTGGAACACGCCACAGCGGTGGCCTGAGATTGAGGTCAGGTAACCGGTCAGAAATCCATAAAAGCGCCCCTGCTGCCGGGTGTCTGGCTTGGACTCTAGGCTATCTGGGACAGAGTTAGACCGGTTAGAACAAACACACCATGAATGATTTAACTTAGCAAGAGCCGTTGGTGCTCCAGAGCGGAAAATTATTTGACCGGCGGACAGAACACTTACCTAGAAGGGCAGGGATCTTTCTTCCAGCCGTTTGGTGACAGCGTAGCAGACTGGCTTTGGAGATTAACCTGCCCTCTTTCGCCTGCTTGGTTCTGACCTCGTGCACCACCACGTTCCGGCGTATGGCCCGAATGAGAGCTCTGACCTCCCTGCATATCAGCACCAGAGCCGTGCTGGAGAGGCGACAGGAGGCCGGCGGGGTTTCCGAGAGGTAATTGAGGAATTGCGCTACGTTCTTCAGGTAGTGTTGTTTGGTGGGCTCGGCCATGTGCGTGCGCCCCAGAAGAGCAGCCCAAGCTCGGATGCGCGCTGGCTGGTGGAGGAAAAGGAAGTGCTCTGGATGGGCACACCCATCCACCATGAAGCCAAGAAAGGCCTTGATCCTCGTTAGCTTGGACGCAACGTTGTTTCTCAGACGAGCGGTGGGCTCGCTGCCCAGTTGAAAATCCTCAAACTCTTCTAGGAGCAAGTCTGCAGAACGGGAACCAAAGTTAAAAATCAGTCGTGACCATACACCCCCACCACCAGCCCAACTGAACACTGCCAAAACCATACTCAACTGAGGGCGGGAACGTGGTCTGGGAACGGATACCTTTGCGGGCCGTAGGCTTCCAGAGGGCCGGGGGGCGTAGGGCCTCCGGCCGCCCCTCGCCTGGGGGCCGGGTCGGGGGATGACGGTGCAGGAGGCGACCCTCTCCTCGTCGTTGTCCTCCTCCTCCCCACCCTCCGCAACTCCCGATAACGGTGTGTGAATTCGCCCAGTGTGAACCTGACCTTGTCCACCTGCTTGCAGAGGTCTGACAGCTGGGCCTGAATGCGCTCCGTAGCGAGTCTGCAGCGGGGGTCGGCGCACGGACGCTCGGCTTCTGGGCCCTCCGGTTGCTCCTGGTCCTCTTCTTCCGAGGACGCAAGCTGAGACACCACGGGAACCGCCGGGCGGGTGGACTGCAACCACCGCAATTCCTGAGCTACTTTGCGGCACTTTGCCCTCCCCATGGCCTCCTTCCGGGCCGAGAGCTCCGCGTGCTGCTTCAGGTGTCTGTCTAGCCGGGCTGGCATCCTCCGACAGCCGGGCACCGGGCACGGCATCTTCCGCGTGTCCATGCGGCCAGCGAGAGCAAGAGCCCCTTTTTCTCCGAGTTGGCCACCTTGTGAACCGCCGACAGGTGCGGCGAGAGCCAGCTGTAGACATTGAGGCAGAGCGCGCATTCGGCCATGACCGTCCAAGAGCAACGCTGCGGGAGGAAAAAGACCCACACGCTGCGTGGAGCGGTTCAAAAGGAGGCGGTGGAGGCGTCCACTTCCGCATCACGACGACGCTGGTAGACCCTCCTCTTAAAGGGGCCAAACCCCTTTCAATGCCCATTTTAGAGGCTGTTACGATTTTTGGGGGGACTTGGGCGCTTTTTTTCAAAATAAGTCTGTCCCATCAGACACGCACCGTTTCGGGCAGCTTCAACTGCGCCTAGCCGTGGGAGCTTTTGCACGGCTTTTTCATTTTTCTCTTACTTCTTTCATCAAGGGGGTCGTATGAGTCCAATCAGACACGCACTGTTTCGGGCAGCTTCAACTGCGCCTAGCCGTGGGAGCTTTTGCACGGCTTTTCGTTTTTCTCTTACCACAATGGAACCACAACCATTATAACCATCGAACCGGGTACCACACAGACAAGAGAGGAGGGGGTGGGGGCTGGAGCCAACCTAGACCCGCAGCCCTGCACACCACTGGCCCCGTAGCATGTTTCACCCCGCCGGAGACTCTAAGCCCCACCGACCAACCACCACCCACCGGGGGCAGGGGAGTGGGGGGCCCCGAGAGGCAGCGAGGATAAACCCGGGGGGTGGGCGGTCTTGTAGGTGGATGGAAGGGCGGCCGGACGGACGGCAGTTGGCGCGCGCACACACAGGGGTTGGGGGGAAGCCTGCGACAGACCGTAACCCCACACTGCCCCTGGGGCTTGTTTCCCACCACGCCAGAAGAGTCTTACCGAGCCCACCAAACATCCCCATCCCCATGCGAATCAGTGGGGGGGGGTTGCGAACTAGAGGCTGACCCAACCTCGGACACCTTAAGGGCCAAGGGTGGGGGCCGGGTGGGGACCTACCCTTGGGGTGACACGTGCTCCTGTCGGCCAGTAGAGTGGTCTGAGCGTAAGATCGCCAGAGAGTAAGTCCACAAAATTACGCCTTCACCGAAAGCTCGATGGCATGTCAGAGACTATTGGTGTCGGGCGCGGGACGTCCCGGCATGTATGCCGGGAAAGGTGGTCTCCCATCTGGCATGGCCTGGCGGGCTTCGGCCTGGGTCTAAGCCAGTCCACTGGTGAGGGACGTCAACTCGTTGCTTCTGCCCACCGGTCAGACCAGCCATCTTCCTACCGGAACTTGGTCGTTTCAGGTGCTCGCTAGAAACACCCGCCATCCCCCAAACCGACGGGCATTTCAGAGACCCCCGGTCTCAAGGCTCAGAGGGCCCTGGTGCCTTCCACGACACCCCCCCCCACCCCCTTAGCCAGACACCCTCTCCACAGAGACCCTCACCCCTTCCGGGGCCGAACTCAAGGCTCAGAGGGCCCTGGTGCCTTCCACGACCCCCACCACCCCCTAAGCCAGACCCCCTCTGCCCAGGGACCCTCACCCCTTCCGGGGCCGAACTCAAGGCTCAGAGGGCCCTGGTGCCTTCCACGACCCCCACCGCCCCCTAAGCCAGACCCCCTCTCCCCAGGGAACCTCACCCCTTCCGGGGCCGAACTCAAGGCTCAGAGGGCCCTGGTGCCTTCCACGTCCCCCACCCCCCCTAAGCCAGACCCCCTCTCCCCAGGGACCCTCACCCCTTCCGGGGTAAGCTCCGGCTCCGTAGCAGCCCTGGATTGACACCTGATCTCCAGCAGTGCCCGGGCACCCCACACTTAAGCCCACGCAACATGAACTTAGCCAACCGCACGCGCAAGACAGACGTACCGTTGGTGACCCACCTGGCTCTAGGGCGCCACCAGCCTCTCCCAGTTCCAGCGCCTGACGCCATGCTTTTTTTTCCGAGATGGCTGGGGTGCACCAACGGCACGTACTTCCACGACAAGTTGTTATAAGGCCTCCGTAATTGTCCTCCACTTATTGTACGGCGGGTGGCAGGGGTCGGACGCTTCGGTCCGGGCAGCAGACCTGATCGAAGACCCCCTTGGGTTTGGGTCTTTTCCGTGGCAGAGCGCAGCCAAATCGCTCGCGGGAAACGGACGCTTCGGTTCGGCAGCAGAGCTGGCCAGACCCCCTTCGGGGTTGAGGGGGTCTAGGCACAGATGGGACGCGGGAAACGGTCGCTCTCCGCCGGGCAGCGGAGCTGGCCAGACCCCCTTCGGGGTTGGGGGGGGTCTAGGCACGGATGGGACGCGGGGAAACGGTCGCTCTCCGCCAGGCAGCGGAGCTGGCCAGACCCCCTTCGGGGTTGGGGGGGGGGTCTAGGCACGGATGGGACGCGGGGAAACGGTCGCTCTCCGCCAGGCAGCGGAGCTGGCCAGACCCCCTTCGGGGTTGGGGGGGTCTAGGCACGGATGGGACGCGGGAAACGGTCACTCTCCGCCGGGCAGCGAAGCTGGCCAGACCCCCTTCGGGGTTGGGGGGGTCTAGGCACGAATGGGACGCGGGGAAACGGTCGCTTTCCGCTGGGCACCGGAGCTGGCCAGACCCCCTGGTTCGTTTTACAGAAAACCCGTCAAAACCTAAGTCGATTGTTCTGCGCCTTTCCCGAAACCTCAATGGCAGGTCAGAGACTTGGCAGGTGTCGGGAAGGAACTCACAGGGAAAAGCAAAGGAGGAGGTGTTTGTTTCTTTATTAACAACTTATGGTGTGATGAGAGAAACATACACTCAGTTAGATCATTTTGTTCTCCTGATCTGGAATACCTTATGCTTTGGTGTCGACCACACTGGCTACCAAGGGAATTCACATCGGTGATAATTACGGCTGTCTACATCCATCCTCAAGCCAACACAGAGCAGGCGCTCAGGGAACTGTATGGGAGCATAAACGAGCAGGAAACCGCACACCCGGAGGCAGCGTTTATTGTTACATGGGACTTTAACAACGCCAATCTCAGGAAAATCGCTCCAAAATACTTTCAACATATCACCACAAACACGCGTGGTGATCGTATTTTGGACCACTGCTACTCTCCGTTCCGGGATGCTTACAAATCCCTCCCCCGCCCACCATTTGGCAAATCAGATCACTCTTCTGTTCTGCTCTTGCCTGTTTACAGGCAGAAACTGAAACGGGAACCACCCACCCTCAGGACGTTTCAGAGCTGGTCAGACCAATCGGATTCCATACTTCAAGACTGTTTTGATGACGCTGACTGGGAGATGTTGCGGGCAGCTTCTGATGACAACATCGAAGTGTACTCAGACACCGTTACATCCTTCATTAGAAAGTGCATAGATGACGTGGTCCCAACAAAAACTGTCCGTGTCTACCCTAACCAAAAACCATGGATCAATTGCGAGGTTCGAACAGCCCTATCAGTGCGAACTTCCGCCTATAAATCCAGAAATGCTGAGGAACTAAAACAAGTGAACTACAGCCTTAGGAAAATGATCAAAGCAGCTAAACATCAATACAAAGACAAGGTAGAGGGTCAATTTAACACCAATAACGCAAGGAGCATGTGGCAGGGACTTAATTACATCACGGACTTTAAAAGTAACAAATCCGCCACTGTGAACATTGCTGCGTCTCTCCCGTACGAGCTCAACTCGTTCTACGCCCGCTTTGAAGCCCAGGACAGCGCACACACACAGCGCACTCCCGCGGCCGATACAGAACCGCCAGCACACTCTCTGTTTCTGTAGCGGATGTAATGAGATCTTTCCATCGCGTGAACATCCGAAAAGCTACGGGCCCAGATGGCATCCCTGGACGTGTACTTAAAGCATGCGCACACCAGCTAGCGGGGGTTTTCACGGACATCTTTAACCTCTCGCTCTCTCGGTCTGTGGTTCCTACATGCTTTAAGACAGCTACTATTGTGCCAATACCGAAATCAGCTAAAACCACATGCTTGAATGACTGGCGTCCGGTTGCACTGACACCCATCTTCAGCAAGTGCTTTGAGAAGCTGATTAAAAACCACATCTGCTCTGTACTGCCCGCTAACACTGACCCTCTGCAATTTGCATACAGAAACAATCGCTCCACCGATGATGCAATTGCTTTCACCTTGCACACTGCTCTGTCTCACCTGGAAAACAAAAACACATATGTGAGTATGCTGTTTGTGGACTACAGCTCAGCATTCAACACCATAGTGCCTGCCAAGCTGGTGGTGAAGCTCCAGGCTCTGGGCCTACACAGCTCTCTGTGCAACTGGATCCTGGACTTCCTGTCAAGCAGACGCCAGGTGGTCAGAATGAACAACATCACCTCATCCACACTGATCCTCAACACTGGTGCTCCACAGGGCTGTGTTCTCAGCCCACTCCTGTACTCCCTGTACACATGACTGTACATCCAAACACAGCTCCAATGTCATTGTTAAATTTGCTGATGACACAACGGTGGTGGGCCTAATCACAGATAATGATGAGACAGCCTACAGAGAGGAGGTGCACGCTCTGACCCAGTGGTGTCAGGAAAACCACCTCTCACTCAACATCAGCAAAACCAAGGAGCTGGTGGTGGAAGAAAGAACACACTCCCATCACCATCAACGGGACACCAGTGGAGAGAGTCAGCACTTTCAAGTTTCTTGGAGTACACATCGCTGAGGATCTGACATGGACTGCCCACACAGACGCAGTGCTGAGGAAGCCACAACAACGCCTCTTCTTCCTCAGGCGTCTCAGGAGGTTTGGAATGAGCCCCCACATCCTCCGCTCGTTCTACACCTGCACTGTGGAGAGCATCCTTACTGGCTGCATCACCACCTGGTACGGAAACAGCACCAGCAGCAATCGCAAAGGTCTACATAGGATTGTGCGAACTGCTGGACGCGTAGTAGGAGGTGAGCTTCCCTCCCTCCAGGACATCTATACCAGGAGGTGCATGAGGAAAGCCAAGAGAATCATCAGCGACTCCAGCCACCCAAGCCATAGACTTTTCTCTCGGCTACCCTCAGGCAGACGTTTCCGCAGCATCCGGTCACGCACCAGCCGACTGAAGGAAAGTTTCTTCCCTCAGACTATCAGGCTGATGAACACTTAATACACCCCCACACAAACTCTTCCATACCCTGCACTGCACACCATCAAGATGTAGCATGCACTGCACTTTAACAAATCCATACGTAAAACAATATTGCCTACGTATCGCTGTCAACATTGCCAATTTTACATTGTCTTTTTTTTTTTGAGAATGTTGTTGTATATTGTACTGTCTGTATTTTGCACTGTCTGTATTTCGCACTGTCTGTATTTCGCACTGTCGTTGTATTTGCACTGTCTGTATTTTGCACTGTCGTTGTATTTGCACTGTCTGTATTTTGCACTGTCTGGAGCCAGCACCTAAGCTTTTCACTCATCATAGCACACGTGCTGCTGATGATGTGACAATAAAAGTGATTTGATTTGATTTGATTTTGATTTGATTTGGAGCGGGACGTCGCAGCACGCAAGCCGGGAAAGGTGGTCCCCTGTTGGGCATGGCCTGGCGGGCTTGGGCCTGGGTCAAAGCGAGTCCACCGGTGAGGGTTGTCAACTCGTTGCTCCTGCCCACCGGTCAGACCACCCATCTCCCAAACGGACTTAGTTTCAGAGACCCCCCCCCCCCCCCCAAAGCCAGACCCACCATCCCCCAAACGGACTTAGTTTCAGAGACCCCCCAAAGCCAGACCACCCATCCCCCAAGTGAGACTTGTTGCAGATAGCAAAAAACACCCACCATCCCCAATCCAGTTTTACTTCTTTTGTAGGGGGGAATTTATTTTTATTGCTTTTGTGTCTTTATTTTTATTAGAAATAATGTTTAGACTAACAACAGATTAATCAATCTGTTTCTTCTGTATGATACCATCTATTACCCAGACAAACTTCTTCTTTCTTACTGTGTTGCATACTTAGAAGGAACTGCTGACTATAGGGAAATAGCAGAATAAGAATAAATATAGTGCAGGGGACCCTTGTTCCAGACTGCTGTCTAATAAGAAGTCTGCACATGTCACAAGGTGCATGATTCTTACAGAAGTTGTGAAATATATTAAAGATACACTTAATTGTTCAGTTCTGGTATGCAGAGAAGGGTTGCAGAAAGAGGAAGCATGTCTGGGGTACAAGAGCTAAAGGTCTGCAGAATGACTGATAAGTGACGTTACACCAAAGCTCCACCTGTTAATATCAGTTGTGTATATATGCTGGAGTCAGGAAATGTATGTTAGTTGCGAACCTCTTGAATGTAATTCTTGTATTGCATTGGGGTAACGTAACCCAGAGCTCTGTCATCGAATTATTCATTTGTATCTAATAAATTACTAATATTTTTGGCATTGAAGAAAAACCCTCTCCTGACCTTTTTAATTGAACATGCATGGAATAGGATTGATATTCCAACAATTTGGTGACCTCCAACGTGGAAAAGGGGGAGAGGAAGTTATTGATCTGTCGTATTGCATTGACATCATCGGCGCCGAAAAAGAAGGTAAGCAGAAAACCTGTTAAATCGAATTTCTGCAATTGGCTTACTCTAAATTATTTGATGTCATGTGATATGTAGGATTGATATAGTTAAATTTACAAACATTTGAATAATTCGATGTGTCTATAAGGCCTTTAGGTGAAGTGTGGTGCAGTCCAGAGGGACCTGTGAGAAGTTTAGAAGTGTGCAGTCCAGAGGGTACTGCGGCGAGGGGAAGATTATAAGTTTCGTCATATGACTTTCACTAAGTAGTTCAGAACAGAAGTTGATACACTTTGACTGTTTTTGCTTGTTTAGTGGGTGTACTGTTCAGACCAAGAGCTGTGCGCCTGCACTGAATTGAGTAGAATACCATACTTGGGTGTTCTGTTTAGGTGATTGTTGTCACTGCGAGGTACTGTGATCGCGATCTGAGCAAGGTATCGACGGATATCTGTGAGTGGACTATAAGGGTAGGAATCCGGGGACGACCGACGGGTGGTCCCGAACAGTCCGGGTGCAAGGCCCTACGTTTTAGATGGTCCAAGCGTTAAAGACAGCTATAGGGTCAGGTTGTAAATAATCTAAAAAATAGGGATAGTTTAGTCACTGAGGGTAAGAGGTGTGTAGCTGGTTGACTTCACTTAGGTCAAGGTGTGGTCGCTAGCGCAGACGGGCTCACCCCTGAGTAGGCGAGTGTAAAATATAAAAGGGGTAAATGTTTAATGTTGTCGTCTTAAGTGGCCAGTACATACATACTTAGTTAGTGGTGTGTGATTGTAAAATAGAGTGATGAGAAATTGAGACTTGTGAAGAGCGCATTATATTTTATGTAAAGATTTAATGTTTGTCTTTTGTGTTACTAACTAATAGTTGAAATAAGCATAGTGTACAGATATTTAGTCGGCTGTAAATAAGCGTATTTGAAATTTAATTAAATGTCATTTATAATTGTGAAAGTTCAGTAATTGTGAAAGTGCAGGAAGTTTATTATTGCAGGTGAAATTCGATTGTTGGAAGAGGATAAGTGTATTTGGTGGATTGTGTATGTTGTGTGGGTGTGACATGCAGGGGTTCATTGGTGTGTGTGGAAAGCACTGTGTGGGTTTGATGGAGTGAAAGTGTAAAGAAATGGAGGATTAATTTGATTGGGAATGTGAGAAATATGGAAAAAGTCCCAAACAAAGTTAACTCAATGGGACAAGTGGTAAATGATTGGAACTAATAGAAAGAAAAAAGATTTTTTTTTTTTAAAGAAATGAGAAACAATATATGATAAGCTTAAATGTGAAAATTAGTGGAGCAATGATTGAACAGTAAAATTGATTACAATCTTGAGAAACAGAGAATTTGAGTTTTACAAACAAGTTAAAGAACATGGCAATAGTGGGCCAGAAGAATGGTGTGGTAGTAAGAAATGGAAAGAAGTTGTAATTTGTAAAGTGGCATGATTTTGGCATTTGTTGGAACAGCTATAGAAAGACAGACGAGGAGCAAAATAGAGGAAGTGCTCTAGCAGAAACAAAAAGGAAGTCAGAAAAAAAGGATCCATGCCTTTTTCATGAGGAAGAAACAGTTGAAGGAGATGCAGAAGAGAGTAAATTATATTAAAAAAGTATATTAAAAAATATTTGATCAAATAATGATAGACTTTGACATAATAATAAGGGATATAGTATAAGCTACTAAAGAAAGATCTATTACAATACAGTATAAAAGACAAGGGAAATTAAGAAATAATGAGAGATATTAATATAGTTATATGTGTTGAAATGGAACTTGAAGCTATACAAATAAATATATTAATAAAGAAATGAATTTGCTAAATAAATGAGTATGACTAAGACAATAGATCAGTTAGTTTGTTGATTAGAAAAAGAATAAATAAATAAATAATAATAATAGGAAATGATAAAGAGAAAAAAAAATACAACATAAAGACCAGCTACTAAAGAAACATTAGAATAGATACATTAGAAGAAAAATAAGCTGTTAAACAGCAAATAGATAAAATTAATTGTCTCCGATCGATGAAGAGAAAAATTAGAAAAGAAAATTTGACTGTTTGAAATTGGTTAACTAAAGAGTTAATGACCATATATGTAAGGAAGATAATGAAAAAAAAAATGTATAAGCAAAACTTAAAAGCTAAGAATTAAAGAAGTCCAAATTATGGTATAATAGAAAAAAAATAGAAGAGAAGTTTAAAAGATATTAAAATATGTTTAAAATATTTATAGAGAGAAAGAGAGGTTATAAAAAATATTTATTATTACATGTTGTTAAACAGATGAGATAGAAACAAGAAAAATCTGTAACACTTTGAAGAACTGAGATTTGATGTTAGAGGATAAGATTGAGTTTAGAAAAAAAATAATAATAATAATAGAAATGTTTTTGTTTTTGTTATGGCTTACACTGGCTGTTTTCATCTATGAAAGTCAGCTGCATAAGACTACTTAAGCCATCATCTACACTGAGTCAAAGAAAAATCAGGGACACTTAGTAGATGTTGATGAACATGATGAAGTGAGTTCAAAATGCTATATTTAAGATTATAAACAACAAGAAGGAAATTGATAAATAAACATTACATTTCAGATATGAAAAACATGGTCTTAGAAAACAAACATGTGGGGTCAATGAATAATATGAACCCTGAGAGATAGCAGTAATAATGTTGAACAATTATACCACATAGTAAGACACCATGTCATCATTTGTGTTTTATGAATAATAACCCAACTGTGTCTTGTTTTTTAGTCTCCACCATCGTAGTGCCATACGGCTCTGGCTACAGACTAAGCAAACCATAGTGCTGAGTGGATGGGTGTGAAGATGTCAAACTTTACTTCAAATTATAATTGGAGTTCAAATTGATTTTAGACTTAATAAATCTGTCTCATTGGTTAAACTCTAAAATGTGGTCTCAATGGCTCACGTGGTTCTTGAGTGCACGTTTTCCTAGCATCAGAGATACCAAGTTCTGAAGAAAAACTGAGAAGGAGGTTGTAGTGGGGAAGAGCAGTTACTGGTCTCCATGAGACATTTTTCCTAAGACGGGTAAGACTCTTGCTGGCCAGCGGAGCAACCTAAGCCAGGAATTTGTCGCGCGAGGCCAGGCACCTGTACAGGAAGGCGGGTGTTGAGTGAGATGGTTGTGGAGTGGAGCAGTGATGCTTGATAGGCCTAGAGCATCCGAATATGGAGGGACACTGTGAAAGATCAGTAGTCTGCCTCAGAAATGTGGGCTCCTCCCAACCGGACCACAGCAAACTGCTAAGTATGTCTGGAGATCAGACACTCAGGAAAAGGAACTTGTGGGTAAAGTAAAGGGCAAGGTGCTGTCAAGAACCATCTGAGACCATATGATGACAGGTAATATGAAGGAGACAGAATTTATTAGTGTCATGTAAATAATAACTAAGAAAAAGGCTTAGATGAAAATATACAATGAGTTATGAATGTTTAAGGTTGAAATGATATTTAACTATTTTTGTTTATTTGCAGAGGTTTACTGAAAAGGATATAGGATGAATTACAATGCATGGTGGTGACTAAAGAGGAAGAGACAGCTCTTGGTAACTGAAGAAATAATTTGAATTAGAAATTTGAATGGAATTTAGTATTTAAGTAAAGATTTACTAACAGCATAATCTTATTTTGAATAATCTAAATTAAGTTTGGATATTAAAAAAAAAATAGAAAAGATTGGTAACAGAAAAGTGATTTTTGTTTAAAGAAGAGATTGAACATAAAAAATTGAAATGAACTCACATCATCAGTTAAAAGTTAATAGTTCTAAAGTATACTAAAAGAAGAATTGAAACAAAAGAATAAGAGAGTTTAAGAAAACCGATTTTCTTTCACAGATAATCATGTGAAGAAATCAGTAAAAGGAAAATATTAATGACCAATGGTGAAGTTAAAAATACAGCTTAAAGAAACTAATAAGGCCATCAAGTGATTTTAGTCAGCTTATAAAAGTGTATCAAAACTGTATGTGCAACTAGACTGAGAATGACATAGAAAATAATTAGTAGCCAACAGAAAATAATAAAAATGGATACAACATACGGATTAATGAATAGCTGAGAAAATTAATTATCTAAAGTAGTGTCAAATTCAAAAACTGAATGATTATTAGTAAAATATTTAGATGGAGGGTTATAAAATTAGCCAGAATAGTGAAGAGGTATTAAAATATTTTTGAGCAATAAATAGAAACACCTAGACAAGGTGGTATGCAGTTTGTTTTAGACATTTTTAAGTTAAATTTGAATTGCTTTATAAACATAGATGTGACTGATTTAATTTGAATTAAAGTTTACAAGTAAGCAACAGACAAAAGAAGTGTTTAGTTTATGATTTAGAAGCAATTAATGAGAAGAGATTTAAATCTGAGGTTAATAGGGTATGCGGAAATATGGTCATACTGATGTAAAATTTAAAGTGATAGATTTTTGAGCTTATTCATTGAGCTAACAGGGGGAGTAGTGTTAATTTTCAGGATATTATACTTGCTGAAAAATAGTGGACACCTAATTGATTGGGATTAAGCAGGTGTTATGACACTTTTGGAACTAGATTTAGAGGAGGTAAATAAAATTATAGGTGAGTAGATGACAGGCCACAATATTGGGATGAGTGGTGTCTGAGATCGCCAAATAACCAATAAGCCATTTTAAATAACCGTAAACTGGTGACTGTAAAAGACATGCTAATAAAACTAATATGGATTATAGACTTAAATTATACTGAGAGGAATCAGAAACTGGAAGAACAGAATGAGGGTAGGAGGTTATAATTGATTATAAAGATATGGGAGAACAGGTGAAAAGAAAAGATACCTGCTAGTCATGATTGAAAGCTATACTGGATGGCCGGAGGGGTGGCCAGCAAGCAAAGAGTACAGGTAGGCAGTGATTAAGTGTTGTGACAATCTAGAAACAAATGGATTTTTTAGAAAAAATAGATTAGATAATGGTAAACACTGGAAGAATGAATATTTTAAATTAGTGGAGCAGGCACTGGGCCTGAAACATGATTTTAGGGATGGTGTAAAACTAAGAATCACAGGGAAAGGTAGAGATAATGGATACAAATTTGAAAAAAAATTTGGCAAAAATCTGTGCACAGACCAAATTGAATTGGATAGAGGCCTCATGAAAAATTCACATTAAGGGGTATTAGTTAATTATGGAACAAAACGATGGAATTGATGACTTTTGAATTGTTTACAGGATGGGACCTGGAGCAGCTTTGACATGCACTGGCAGTGGATCACTGATGTACAGACTATATTATGACAAATTAACAACTTTATCTCAGATTTCTCTAACAGGTTTCTGAAGGTGTGAGGCTGGCCGGATTAATCTGACAGGCAACATAGAGATGTAAAAGCGGCCTGGAGCTAGGCCCAGGCCGAAAGGGGAATTAACTCAAAAAGGGGGACATCTGACTAATTGGAGTGTGTAAGCATGTATTGGTGTAGGAGCTGAACATGCTGCAACACCAATGCATGGGCACAACTGTATATTAGATACAGGCCAACACAAAAAGGGGAACCAAAGACCATGTTAAATTATAAAAATAAATAAAGAAAATAAATCACTGATTTACTAATATTGTAAAGGAAATAAGATCAAAAGCATCTCCATTCCAAAATTAAAAATAAAGAATGAGGAGAAAAAAAAAAAAAAAGGATATGAATTGGACAAATTTGATTGGATAAAAGATTACATTTAATTATTATTACATTTTAAAATAGCTTTATTTTACAGACGTTATGTTTTTGTATTCAATTATTTTAATTATTTTATTTAAACATGTTTTTTGAATCTTTTATTTTGAGCCATTACTATTTTTTCTTTTATTTGAAGACATGAAGATTATTTTATTTTAAACACATTGTTTTTTGTTTTTTATTTGAAGACATTAAGATTGTTTTATTTTAAGCCATTGTTGTTTTTTAATCTTTTATTTGATGACATTGTTAAGATTTTTTGATTTTAATCACACTGTTGTGTTTTTGATTTTCACATTTTAAGACATTGAGGAAAAAAAAAATGTTCTAATATGTTTGAATTTAGGCTTGAATCATATGGGTACGGGTTTGGGGTGTCAGTTTAATAACATTGTTATAATTCAGTTCTGAAGCTTTCTTCTGAACTTGAGTTCTGAGTTTAATCGTATTTTGAAAGATGTTGATTTTTCATCCCAAATCAATTTCAATTGTAATTTTTTATTGTATAATGACTTAAAAATGTTGAAATTCAGTTTGAATTATTGAGGTTGATTCTAATTTTTTATTGGTGAGGGTTAGGGTTAGGGTTAGGGTTAGACTTAAAACTTTCGGATTTTAATGATGTTGTTAGAATTTTGAATTTCTAATTACAATAATTTTTTCAAAAGTGTTGATCTTAGATCTTAATCAAATCATGGGATTTTTAAGTGGAGCATATCTTTATGGGTGTGGATTTCCTTCTGATCAGATTTTTATTTTTACATGTTGGAGTTTTTTTTTAATTTTAATCACTTGTTTACATTGTTATTATTTTCATTCTTATTTTAATTCTTGTATTATTGGGAAAAACAAACAAACAAACAAACAAACTCACCTTTATTGATAAATTGTATAAGATGGGAAAATTTTAATTATGGGATAATTGGAAGATAATAGGAATGTTGGAAGTAATAAAACTGAATATAGCGAGTATAATTCTTATTGTAAGAAGATATCAGAGTGACTTCAAGAGGGGAAGAGACTGCACCACTGAAGAGGAGAACCAGCAGCGTGGAGATTATAAAGTGAATCAAAAAAAAGTTAAAGAAATTTAGTTAATAGGGGTTATGGGCATTATCTAACATAATGAACGAGCACGAGGATGTAACAATTATTTTGAGAAAGGGGTAAAACGAAGATTTTGACAAATGTCTGTAGTAATGACAGTTGAAAACTTTTGTGGGGATTTGGTTACCTGTTTTTGTTGTTGTCAGCTCCAGAGAGGAGCAGAAAAGGGGGATTGTTGTAGGGGGGAATTTATTTTTATTGCTTTTGTGTCTTTATTTTTATTAGAAATAATGTTTAGACTAACAACAGATTAATCAATCTTTTTATTCTGTATGATACCATCTATTACCCAGACAAACTTCTTCTTTCTTACTGTGTTGCATACTTAGAAGGAACTGCTGACTAGAGGGAAATAGCAGAATAAGAATAAATATTGTGCAGGGGACCCTTGTTCCAGACTGCTGTCTAATAAGAAGTCTGCACATGTCACAAGGTGCATGATTCTTACAGAAGTTGTGAAATATATTAAAGATACACTTAATTAATGGTAAAATCTTAGAGGAGATCGTGCAAAGTATGAAAACATCAACCTGCAGTCTTGACACGCTCCCCACATCATTCCTCAAAACGGTGTTAAACTGTTTAGAAATGGATCTCCTAAAAGTGGTAAATGCTTCACTTCTCTCAGGGACTTTTCCAAACTCACTTAAAACTGCAGTTGTTAAACCCCTCTTGAAAAAGAGCAATCTGGATAACACACTATTGAGCAGTTACAGACCGATCTCAAATCTCCCTTTCATTGGAAAAATCATTGAAAAAGTTGTTTTCAATCAGGTTAACACATTCTTAAACTCCAAGGGGTGTTTAGACAATTTTCAATCTGGTTTCAGAGCACATCACAGTACAGAGAGCGCTCTTATAAAGATAATCAATGATATCCGCCTAAATACAGATTCAGGTAAACTAACAGTGCTGGTTTTGCTCGATCTTAGTGCTGCATTTGACACTGTTGATCACAGCATACTTCTGGATAGGCTGGAAAATTGGGTTGGGCTGTCTGGGACGGTCCTCAAGTGGTTCAGATCTTACCTTGAAGGGAGAGGTTACTATGTCAGTATAGGTGACCATAGGTCGAGGTGGACACCGATGACATGTGGAGTCCCACAAGGCTCGATTCTGGCACCTCTCCTGTTCAACCTTTATATGCTCCCTCTGAGCCAAATAATGAGAAAGAACCAAATTTCCTACCACAGCTATGCTGATGACACTCAGATCTACTTAGCCTTAACGCCTAATGACTACAGCCCTATTGACACCCTCTGCCAATGCATTGATGAAATGAACAGTTGGATGTGCCAAAACTTTCTTCAGTTAAACAAAAAGAAAACTGAAGTCATTGCATTTGGGAACAGAGATGAGGTTCTCAAGGTGAATGCGTACCTTGGCTCTAAAGGTCAAACAACAAAAAATAAGGTCAAGAATCTTGGTGTGACTCTGGAGTCAGATCTGAGTTTCAATAGTCATGTCAAAGCAGTTAGTAAATCAGCATACTATCATCTCAAAAACATTGCAAGAATCAGATGCTTTGTTTCTAGTGAAGACTTAGAGAAACTTGTTCATGCTTTTATCAGCAGCAGGGTGGATTACTGTAACGGCCTCCTCACGGGCCTTCCCAAAAAGACAGTCAGACAGTTGCAGCTCATCCAGAACGCTGCGGCCAGGATTCTGACCAGAACCAGGAGATCAGAGCACATCACACCTGTCCTCAGGTCTTTACACTGGCTCCCAGTTACATTCAGAATAGATTTTAAAGTATTATTACTTGTCTATAAATCACTAAATGGCCTAGGACCTCAATACATTACAGATATGCTTACTGAATACAAGCCTAACAGATCACTCAGATCTTTAGGATCATATAAACTAGAAATTCCAAGAGTTCAGTCAAAGCAGGGTGAATCAGCTTTCAGCTACTACGCCCCTCGCTGCTGGAATCAGCTTCCAGAAATGATCAGATGTGCTCCAACATTAGGCACATTCAAATCCAGACTGAAAACACATCTGTTTAGCTGTGCCTTTACTGAATGAGCACTGTGCTACGTCCGACAGATCGCACTATTATGTTTTTCTCTTTTTTTTCATTCTTTTTTAACCTGTTTTAACACGTTTTTATATGTTTTTATCTGTTTTTTTTTATTATCTGTTTTTATTTTATTTTTTTTCTTATTCTTGTTTCTTTTATTCCTGTTTATGTAAAGCACTTTGAATTGCCACTGTGTATGAAATGTGCTATATAAATAAACTTGCCTTGCCTTGCCTTGCCTTAATTGTTCAGTTCTGGTATGCGGAGAAGGGTTGCAGAAAGAGGAAGTATGTCTGGGGTACAAGAGCTAAAGGACTGCAGAATGACTGATAAGTGACGTTACACCAAAGCTCCACCTGTTAATATCAGTTGTGTATATATGCTGGAGTCAGGAAATGTATGTTAGTTGCGAACCTCTTGAATGTAATTCTTGTATTGCATTGGGGTAACGTAACCCAGAGCTCTGTATATCGAATTATTCATTTGTATCTAATAAATTACTAATATTTTTAGGATTGAAGAAAAACCCTCTCCTGACCTTTTTAATTGAACATGCATGGAATAGGATTGATATTCCAACAATTCATATATTATGTTATCATAACGATCTAATGTGGCAATAAGATCGTAACTGTACTGTGTATTTACACAGTGGCCGTATTCATCTATGTAAACACACAAAAACAACATTAACATTATAGCAGACACTGTAAAAAGCTAATTTTCAGCCACTAGACTGCTCTGACAGGGTATTCGAGTGTTATCGAGTGTCAGAATGTTGTAGGACTGCTGTATAGGAGTTATTATTAGGGATTATAGATAGCGAAATTTAGCGTTTTTTTTTGTGTTTTTTTTTAAAAAGCATGACCGTAAAACATGAACGCGGTTATGAATATAATAAAACATGTGTTTGTTTGTCGTAAAAATTCGTAATAATGACAAAAAATACTAATTTGTGGATCTCCTTACTTCCGGGTTCAGATGTGGCAGGTGTATTCTGGGTAATATTCTTACCCCTCCGTTTCAAGTGTGCTCCTGAAAAATCTTCGTTCGAAGGTGTGTATATCCCTTGCCCTTAGCCCTACGCCTTCAAGCTAAAGAGAATTGGGACACCCCTACCCCTTGGCGGGCACGCGCAAAACGAGGGGTAGGGGTAAGGGGAAGGGCTAAGGGGTAGAATTGGGATTGGGCCTTTTATTTACGGTTGCTTAGTTTGCGCACGTCCTGTGGTTGGTATGGTTATACACGTTACTACGGAGACATGTTAATACGCAGCTGTGAATCAATTCAGTGGGCGGGGGGACCGCACTCCTACGTCAAGTTGCGGTCGGTCTCAAAACCGCTCCCATTGCTCCACCGTTTTTATGTTGTTTAATTGAAAAAAAAGGACTGGGTGTGTTTATATCACCCCGATATGATGGTCTATACACTATACCTGCACATATGTCTGTCCAAACAGCTTGAAAAGTAGATTTTTCACCATAGGTGCCCTTTAAAAACCTACTGCAACACTAAAACTTTGCTTTCTGCATTAGCTCGCTGCTGCTCTCTGCCTCTCTCACCTTGCTCTTGGACACTGCACGGCACGCAATCGAGTCGCAAAGAACTTTCCATACAACCTCTTAAAGTTTAGGAACTGCTGAAACCGCAAAAAACTTTTGCAAACTGACTCTCAGCAGAGACTGTCACAATGGTAACCCAGGACAGCGTCCACTAACAAGTGAGTAAATCCCAAGGACGCTAGTGAAGCTGAGTCACCAACCAATCAGGAACATCGTGTTTCATCGAGGCCAGTCAGCAAACGAAACTCAAACAAATGTTGTCTTTTGCTGATCTGGTGCAAATTGATCTTAAGCAGTTAAAGAGAAGCCAAATCTCTGCTTTTGTGGTTTCTCAGGTGTGATTCTAAGATCTAGTAATAAGAGCTCAAATAAATTTGGGATGGTTGTCAACTCAATTTGCACAAGCACCAGAATTGAGAACTGCTCTGAGGTACTCAAAATAACAAACTATCATGCTCAAAATGAATTGCCTTCCTAAAGTTACTTGTCTACTTCAGTATATCCATGTAAATATTTATTTACAATATATAAAACAGTTTAGTAATTTAGTCAATTAATTTCTCTGGAACAATAAGAACCCTAGGTTGCATAGGAGTACATCGCAACAGCCAGTTGATAAAAAAGGGTTGGGGCTTCCTGAGCATTTATTACATCATTACGCTTTCAGTCTGAGACATCTCGCAGTGCAAGGGTCCATCCCTCCTGAGAGATCTCCATCTTGGTTTATGGTTGAACAAGCCATCCTACTTCTCCTTCCACCACTACAATGTATATCCATCCATCTATTTATTCATTTTATTTCGTAAATATGTTTTTTTAGGTGCAGGCTAGGACTGTCTCTGCCATTTGGAGATAATGTTGTCCTTTTGGCTTCATAAAACACGGACCTTCAGCATGCAGTGGGTCGGTTTGCTGTGGAGTGTGACATGGCAGGTAAAGAAACGGCACCTCTAAGTCAGAAACGATGGTGCTTGACTGGAAAAAGGTGGCCATCTCCAGTCTGGAGGAGAGTCCTTACCCCAAATGGAGTTCAAGTATCTGCATATTTTTTCATGAGGAATGGAATGTGAGATTAAAAGATGGATCAGTGCAGCGGCAGCAGTCATGCAGTTGATGTGATTGTCTGTTGTGGTGAAGGAGCTGAGACGAAAGGCAATGTTCTCAATTTACCGCTCAATCTAGGTTCCTAATCACACCTATGATCATGACTGAATGGACAAAATCTCGGATACAACCGGCAACATTTTACAAAGCGTTATGACCCACTTGTTTGAGTAGCACTATTAAAGAGAGATGAACCAACAAAATAGCCTGAATGCAAATCATTTACTATAAAAAGTAACAGAACAATCAACCAACAAATGTCTAGAGATAATAATGAAGATAAAGAACTTAGGATATAATCACAACAACACTTTAACTACATGATATAAGTTATGCAAAACAAAACCATAAAGTTAAAAAAATCAATGAGATGGCAGGTCTTGACATGAGGACTCCTGAGTAGCCACAGCATCCTGGGGTAGCTAGCACAACAAGTCTTATATACGCATAGAGGAGTAATGCAGGCATCCAATCAGGATTTACCACATACTCCAATCTGGAGTCTTGGGATCATCACAGTGTATTAATATTGTAAAACTTAATACCTGTGGCTCTGCCTAAATCATCAAATATTAATCAAGTTTGTATTCTACTCAAAAAAGTAAATGTAGTAAACTAGAAAGAATCTTGAACCTAAAAGTAAAGAAACTTTACTAATAAAAGATGCACAGAACACAGGACAATTGAATTTAGGCCCTGGTATACTACAAACTAACCTTCCTGGAGCTCCACCTTCTTTGATGTGCGGTGTCTTCCCAGTGGTTTATTTCTCATTCAGGGAGTCAGACAGAGAACATCATCCAAAACAACACTAGCTACATGAATACACTGGAAAGTGGAATACAGAGGTATCCGCACCTGTACAATCACTTGCAAAGAGGTGCTGTTTGCCAGATGTTTATGAAACTGTTCTTCTCTCAGCCGCCATCATTGTGTTTACGGTAAACGAGAGGAGTGCAAAATATTTACAACCCCACCTACTGCAGTGTAGGAGTGTTGGAAAACAGTATACCGTCACTCAGCCTATTCAAACATTATTTAGACATGAAACAGACACTGATCAGATCTGTACGGTTTCTCTCCAGTGTGAATCGTCTGGTGCAGTTTCAATTTTAGAGCTGTAATAAAAGTCTTCTCACACTCACAGCACATACACTCTTTCACACCAGTGTGGATCCTCATATGTTCATTAAGGGATGATGATTGGCTGAAACTCTTCCCACACTGAGTGCATGTTAATGGTTTCTCTCCAGTGTGGGTCTTCATGTGTTTATTAAGGTGTGATGAGTTGCTGAAACTCATCCCACACCGAAGCTGTGGTCACACTAGAGTTTGAGCATACGAAATTCTGTTGTATGGCACTGTGAAAAGGGGCGGGATTAAACAAGATGATTAGACATTAAAAAAGTGAGCGATTGGTCCATATTTTACATTTCTGTCCAGAGAGGTCATGTTTTGATCTTCGATTGGTCTCACACAGTCAAATGATGGGATTTCGCAGGTCAGAGTTCACCAAGCCTGAACTTTGCAATGCAGCGAACTGCGAAACTTGACTCACAAACTTGCGTTTTCAGTCGCATATATGATGCACATATGACGCATTTGCGTGCATATGAATGGAAGTCTATGGGTAGAAAAGTCCAGTGTAACCGCGGCTTAAGTGCAAGTGTATGGTTTCTCTCCAGTGTGGATCCTCATGTGTTCATTAAGGCTTGATGATTGGCTGAAACTCTTCCCACACTGAGTGCATGTGAATGGTTTCTCTCCAGTGTGGTTCCTCATGTGGTGATTAAGGTGTGATGACCAGCTGAAACCGGAACGAATCTTTAATATGACTCGGGAACTACGAGTCCTCTCAGGGAGTGATTCGTTCATTCGCGCGTGTGCACATTTTTCATCACGGAAAGGCAGAAGCCAATCATTTGCGTTTAGAGCCGGAAAGAGATTTGATCCGTTCATGACTCGAGTCCTCTTTCGAGTAAGTCATTCGTTCGTTCATCACTGAAAGGCAAGCCAATCATATGCGTTTAGAGCCGGAAATAGATTTGATCCGTTCATGACTCGAGTCCTCTATCGGGTTTGAGTCATTAGTCTTTCTTACTTGACTTGACACTACAGCAGAATTGTGTGTAGAAATTAGTAAATGGTTTCAAATCCTCTTTAGAGACAGGTGCATCCTAATTTTATATTATATTATATTATATATATTATTATTATTACTATTAATATTATTATTATTATGTGCGTTTCTGATCTTAAACTGTAGCTCCACTGTACACTGCAACGAGAACCTCAGTCAGTAATACTTATGTAAAACTACATTTTTGTTGCATCATGGATCATATTTTAGACTTTTCATAAAATCATCAAACAATGTGTACCTAAAAAGCATTTTCTTAGAAATTAAAAAGGTCTGTCCTATTGTCACTAAGTTGTTGTTACTTTTTTCTGGTGGATATGTGGTTTTATTTTTTGTTATTTTACAAATAAATGGACCCATGCTTTTAAAATGTCTATTCACTGCCTTGCTATCAGAAAACAAACATTAAGCTAGGCTATATGATAAATTAATCAAATTCTACAATTACAAGTGATTTGTAATTTGTTCATTTGTACCCCCTTTTTTAGTTTAATAATGTTTTTCTATTCAGACTTTATGTATTAGTCTAATATTTGTAAAAAGATTGCATTTACATTTACTCATTTAGCAGAAGCTTTTATACTGCGACCAACAAGTAATGACAAAAGAAGCACTTCAAATCATCAGAAAGAAGAAACAGACTCAGCCTGTCGAAAGTTTGGGTTGTGTTTTTGAATGCTAACATGCCTTAAGCCAAGTCCAACAAGTAAAACCATAGAGTGTTGTTTCAAAGCTTTTTTAATTCTAATTACTCAAAAAAGCCAAGCTTGTTGTACACTGTTGTTTTAATATTCTAGTCAATTAGTTAAGCTCATTAGGCTCTGTGGCTTTTGTAGTTTTTATTTGAATTTATTTTTCACTTAAATTGCTGCTTCATAAAAAAAAAAATCTATTGGGCATAGTTGCCATATTTGATATAAAGCTTTTATGGCACAAACGTGTTATTTAAAGCTTATTTGTTTTTATTTATTAAAAAGCCTAGCTTGATGTGCACTATTTTGTTTTTCTTTTGTTTTTATTATTGTGATTTTAAAGTAATCTTTTTTGTTATAAAGATTTTCTGGTAAAAAATAGTAATAAAACAATAAACAACATTTAAACAGTGTTTATGTTTCTAATGCCTGCAGCATCATATGTTACAAAACGCTTCACAAAGACAATTTGATTTATTTAATAACTCATCTCTTATGCTTTCTTTCACGTTATGTGACAAAAGAACGAATGACTCGTTCTTAAAGTGATTCATTCATTCTCGCGCATGCGGCGCACATTTTGTAGCGCGGGAGAAGATTTGTTCATTTTTCGAGTCCTCTATCGGGTTTGAGTCATTCCTTCATCAAGCCTAGTAGCCATACTAGCCAATCGTATGCATTTAGAGCCGGAAAAGGAATTGATCCGTTCATCTCCCGAGTCGTTCAACACGTGACAGACAGAAGCCAATCGTATGCATTTAGAGCCGGAAAAGGAATTGATCCGTTCATCTCCCGAGTCGTTCAACACGTGACAGACAGAAGCCAATCGTATGCATTTAGAGCCGGAAAAGGAATTGATCCGTTCATCTCTCGAGTCGTTCAACACGTGACAGACAGAAGCCAATCGTATGCATTTAGAGCCGGAAAAGGAATTGATCCGTTCATCTCCCGAGTCTTCGGGTCTGAGTCATGGCTCTTTACAATCGGTCACGTGATGAACGAACCAGAAGACCCGAAAGGTGAGCTAATCATGGCTCCTTTCAGTTCAGCAGGTAAACAATGAATTATTATTTTCTCCCTCTTATAGCATTCTATTTATGACTTGTTTGTAGTGTGATCAACCTTGGGCTAGTTGTAGATGTGTTTGCAAGCAATTCGTAACATTTTAATAATATTTTGGCAAATTGAACTAAATGAACGAAATGACTCGAAAAAAGATTTGTTCATCTCGATGAACGAGACTCAAAGAACCGAGTCAGTAAAATGATCCGAACTTCCCATCACTAGAGTTAATGCGAATGGTTTCTCTCCAGTGTGGATCCTCATGTTCATTAAGGCTTGATGATTGGCTGAAACTCTTCCCACACGGAGTGCATGTGAATAGTTTCTCTCCAGTGTGGATCCTCATGTGTAGATTAAGGTTTGATGATTGGGTGAAACTCTTCCCACACTGAGTGCATGTGAATGGTTTCTCTCCAGTGTGGATCCTCATGTGTAGATTAAGGGATGATGATTTGTTGAAACTCTTCCCACATTGGGTGCATGTGAATGGTTTCTCTCCAGTGTGGATCCTCATATGTTCATTAAGGGATGATGATTGGCTGAAACTCTTCCCACACTGAGTGCATGTGAATGGTTTCTCTCCAGTGTGGATCCTCATATGTTCATTAAGGTGTGATGATTGGTTGAAACTCTTCCCACACTGAGTGCATGTGAATGGTTTCTCTCCAGTGTGGATCCTCATGTGTAGATTAAGGTTTGATGATATGCTGAAACTCTTCCCACACTGAGTGCATGTGAATGGTTTCTCTCCAGTGTGGATCCTCATGTGAATCTTAAGATAGCCTTTTCTTCCAAAACTCTTTCCACACTGAGTGCAGGTGAAACGATTCTTGTCTCTCCTTTTCAAAATACCATCAGTCTGTAAATGAGTTTTTTCCTCAATTTTGACATGATGTTCCTCCTCTTTACTCCCCTCATTCTCTTCAATTAGGTCTGAAATAAATAAATAAAACATTAGTTTTCATTAAGTCTAAAAAACTCATCAAAAGCTAAAAAGTGAAAAGACACTGGAAACATTGGCTACACACACTGTAATTTTGATGCACATTAAATGTAAAATAAATCAGACCATATTTTGTTTGGTCCATTAACGTGTACACATTTAAGCAGATTCAATTAAATTCATCTTCATTTATCTAGTGTATTTACAATGTAAACTGTGTCGAAGCCGCTTAACATAGAAATTATAGTAAATGGAAACTGTCAGTCCAGTTTTCATAATTTCTTCTTACATAATTGATCATAAAAGTCATTTTGGTAATATTGATTAGACACAGATTTGAAAGCTGTAAATGGCCTATTTTTATTCGTATATATTCATAATTACAACAAAATGTTTTTCTAAAATTTGTAAAGCAGACAGGGAATACTTGTTCATTCTGTGTCTGACTGGTAAACACATCAGAAAAAAGTTCTGGGGTAACAGCTGAACATTTGCCTCACAGACGTGAGACATACCTGTACAGCAGGGGTCATCAACTATATTTGTCAGAGGGCCAGAATTTTATGAGAGACTTGTGATTTAATTTTGTAGTCAAGTGAATAATTCAATAATCTGTATTTTAGCTTCTTACTGCTAAAATGCAGTGAGTGTTAGTTAAAAAAGGAGCTTAAAAGATATTAACTTAAATTAGCAAACATCTCTGAAATTGTACTTATATGTGTGTGTGTAATGAAAGATAATAAATTTGTATATTAAAAGTATATTTTCATTTGTTTATTATAAATTTTTATTATTTTTATAAAACTGTAATATTAAACTTACAGTTTAAATGCACATTTGTCAATAAACAGTTAAAATAGTAAAATAGTGTGATAAGCAATTTGACAAAATGGTTTAAAATATATTTTGGTACATCAAAAAGTGTGTTTATGATAACCATCCGACAACATTAATACTAAAACGGTTAGGCATTTTAGAATGACCAGAACAACATTTCAGATGTTTTACAGTGTGCTCAGCCTGCTGGATTGTGCATTCAAACACATCTTCATCATATGATCTCTTATAACAAACCTTTTTTATTGCACATACTGGAATTTGTTCAGTAAAAGTGCTTGCGTAGTTTACGTAAGTTTACCTTTTCTTATCGAATAATAAGTTTATCCTACTCAGTTATGTGCATGTTTTTATGCCTATATTTCAAAAGTTATGTGCATCATGACGTTTCCATCAACCATCTTTTTTTATGCTCTTGCCTATCCAAAACTGCACATAAAAATAGATGGCTGGAAACGCAAGGCTAAGAGAGAAATACCGCTTTATCTAGAGTTCTGAGAATAAAACCTGCTCCTGACCAGGTTACGTTCATAGAGTAAATTGCCATGGTAACTGACTCTGAGATAAAGTTACCTCTCTTTCAGAAACAGGCTTGACTTACCCTGCTTTCTCCAGTTTGACAAACCTGCCATTTTTAAACAGAAAACCCAGAGTTTCTCTCATTTTAGGGTTAAAATACTCTGAGTTTTCACTTAACCTCCTTTCTGAAACGGGGCCCTGATCTCATATGCTATTGTTTTAGAACTTCAGTTGCCGATCGGAGAAATGACCAGGAATAAATAATGGCTACTTGCTCTACAAACAAGTGTGTTAATGACTATACATACAAAGAAAAAAAATACAATTAGTAAATAAGACTTTGCAACAGGCGATGCGGTGGTGCAGTAGGTAGTGCTGTTGCCTCACAGCAAGAAGGTTGCTGGTTTGAGCCTCGGCTGGGTCAGTTGACGTTTCTGTGTGGAGTTTTCATGTTCTCCCCGCAATCGCATGAGTTTTCTCTGGTGCTTTGGTTTCCCCCACTAGTCCAAAGACATGCGGTACAGGTGAATTGGGTAAAGCTAAATTGTCCGTAGTGTATGAGTGTGAATGAGTGTGTATGGATGTTTCCCAGAGATGGGTTGCAGCTGGAAAGGCATCCGCTGCATAAAACATTTGCTGGATAAGTTGACGAGTTATTCTGCTGTGGCGACCCTGAATTAACTAAGCCGAAAAGTAAATGAATGAATGACTTTGCAACATCAAGCAGCATTAGGCATGGGCCAGTATAAGATTCTGACGGTATGATAACCTTGAATAAAAATATCACCACTGTAATTACTGCTCTAAAATATATATTTTTTAAATGTCTGGGTAAAAAACAAACACTTTTTCCCCTTTGAACACAATATATTTTCTTTTAAGAAACTTTTGAAATATTTTGGAGCAGTAAACATGTCAGGCTGAATAAGTGAAATGAATCCTTGACTTCTGCTGTCTTCATTAGTTTCAAAAACACAGATTTCTTTACAATTTAAAACAGCATCTTTGGATATCTTTTCTGCTGGAGATACTGTTGTCCTAAAAAACTCAAAACAAAACGTAAAAAAAAAAAAACGGAAAAAAACCTTACATATACTGTAGGGACGGTACAGCAGAAAATATTGGCAGTTTTAAAACCTTGACTTTTCCAAACTGCGGTATACCTTGAAATGGTTATCGTCCCATGCCTTAGCAGCATAACACTGTTTTCTAAAAATTCATTCTTTAAAAAAGTCTCAAGCAAAAAGATTCCAATGGCGACTCCTGCTGGTACGTTAAGAATATGGTCAATATTCAGAGAGTTTTTTAGACTAGTTTGTTGGCCAGTTGTAGTCAGTGCAATGCTAAACGTTATTGTTCCACTATAATTTGTTTGTTTTGTTTCTTGTCGTCCCACAACATCATCTTATAGTTTAAAATACTGTACAATGTTTTATAATAATTAATTATTTTAATGTCCATTTCATTCAGCATGTTTATTGGGGGCATCCACGGTTTTTGACATACTTTAAACCAGTGTTTCTGCAGGTTTCACCAAGTTAAATGTAAGACTTTTAAAGACATTTTTAAGACCATTATGACTGAAATGTTTATAGCGCCAGTGCTCAAGGATGCTTTACAGACAGTAAGAGAACAAGAAAAGCAATAACCTTAAGAAGGTAGAGAAAATGGGAGACTAATAATACATCAAAAGAATGACAAAAGACGTGAGAACAAGTAACATGAAAGAAACTGATTCCTGTCTTTCAATGAGTGCTTATGTGCGTTTAGGAGAACTAGGCAGCACACTCAGGGCTGCAAGATGGATTTAATTTAGTATTCTTATTATTAAAATATATCTGAATGAGGATCAAATGACCGAGTTGGTATTTGAGAAAGAAAATTAACCTGTTTGTTCCTGCAGATCTTCCTGGTTGACTCTGAATGTTTCTTCAATCTTCACATCTTCACTCTCCTCTTTAATAAACGCCATCTTTATAACAGTGTGGAGATCAGTCGCTTCAGCAGGAGTTTTTCTCTGTGTTTGGACACTTTATCCTGTTTAAAATGAACAAAACAATAAAAATGTTCAGTTTAAAATGAATAAAACAATGAACAGAAACAAAATAACTTCTCTTCAACACTTGCTTCAACAGTTTCTTTATATGAGAGTCATTAACAAGAAGAAATCATAGAGGTAAAGTTGGTTTTATATTCGGATATTCAGACATTCTCCTTAATAATATAATTTCATAAAAGTATTCTTTGCAAATTCTAAATAGGGAAATCATATGAGCAGCCAAAGACTATCAAAGTACAACATTGTTCACAGTCAATTAGATAGTGTTAATGTTGTTTTGAAGTCATACTTGCATGCTAATTCCGATCGAATGTTCAAAGTACCATGGTGAAAAATATATAGACTTAAAATGAACGAATGTGCGAATATAAAACCAACTTTACCTCTATGAAGAAATCAGGTAAAAGAGTAAGTCTGAGCAAGAAACAATAGCCACAAATGAGCTGATTAAAACTAGTGCTCCATTAATTGTATATATGGTGCTGTATACTTATAATGGAATGACATTACATGTTATTTAATAAACTAAACCTTATTCAAACACTTATTTCACACATTTATGTTACTTTATTCAAACAATAGCCCTCATTACTGTGAGTAAAATAGTACTGCGTTGTATAAAAGGTTAAAATAGTATTGTCAGCAACAGGTACATCATTTAGCATCGCATGAAAAACCTGAAACTTTAATCAATCGCAGTTTATATCTGTGTAAAAGCTTTTAAACAAACCTTTCTCAAGTCGAATCACAGCGCGGGTGCGGCGCGGGCTTATGACGTCACACGTTGCGCCAAAATAAAAGTCTTTTTCTTCTTCTTTTTGGTTTAATGGCGGGTGGCAAACCAGCTTATGGTGCATTAAAATCGTAATATCTTTAACTGCTTCTGTGCATTTTGAAAAATTTCTGTAATTATTAGGTCAGTAACGTCCAGATCTTTTAACTATTTTTCAAACTGGTTTCTCTCTCTTCTATATGCTGTGCACTTAAATAATACATGTTCAATGGTTTCTATTTTACCACAATGACTGTGACTATCTGTTTCTCTTTTCCCTATCATGTACAGTGAGCCATTTAAATTTGAGTGACCTATTCGGAGTCTGGTTATGACAGTGGCTTCCTTCCTGTTCCCATATACTTTCCTTTTTTCCCCACTTTATTTTGTATGTTATAAAGGTGTCTTACCTTTGATTCAGAATTCCAGTCCTCCTGCCAAAGATTAATCACTGATTTATTTATAATATGTTTTATTTCTGTTTTACATAGCGAGACCTCAATTTCCACCTCATCTATCCCCAATGCTGTCTTTGCCATCTTATCTACGACTTCGTTCCCTTCTACTCCTACGTGGGCAGGAACCCATAAAAATGTTTACTGTGATTTATTTCTATAATGTTTTGTAATATTTCATATAATATATCCTGTCTTGATCCTGAGGTCCCGCTTTTCAAACTAATTAATGCTGAATACGAGTCGGAGCATCCCAGATAGCAAAATGACATCATTTCAACCGAAAATCAACGTTTCTTTTGACATCGATTCAACATCGTTTTGCTCATCGGGGTAATGTTGAAACGACGTCAGGCACTCCATTCAAATCTAACCTGAAATCGACACAATTGGTTACTTACCCAACGTTGAATCGATGTTGATATTCAGTCGATCGAAACGACGTTATATAATCCACACATTTTCAACATGTAATCAACCTAATTGGTTTGTCCACCTGACGTTGAAATGATGTTGATTTATAGTTGATTGGAACAACGTAGAATCCACACATTTTCAATGTATAATCGACCTAATTGGTTTGTCTATCTAATGTTGAAATGATGTTGATTTATAGTCGATTGGAAAAACGTAGAATCCACACATTTTCAACATATAATCGACCTAATTAGTTTGTCTATCTAATGTTGAATCGATGTTGATTTTAATTCGATAGGAACAACATCCCAGCCGGCATTTCAACGGTGATTCAACGTTGAATCAACGTCAGGTCTATGGTTGGATCAACGTTGAATTACCTTTCGATTTTGCAAATTGGATCAACGTTTAAATAGTGACGTTGTTTCACCGTCGGACCACCACCGGTGATTCACCGTTGAAATCACGACGTTGTTTCACTCTTACCTTCTTCATGGGTGAATTTTGGTCGTTTTGTAGACGTTGAATTAAGGTTGAATTACCTTTCGATTTTGCAAATTGGATCAACGTTTAAATAGTGACGTTGTTTCACCGTCGGACCACCACCGGTGATTCACCGTTGAAATCACGACGTTGTTTCACTCTTACCTTCTTCATGGGTGAATTTTGGTCGTTTTGTAGACGTTGAATTAAGGTTGAATTACCTTTCGATTTTGCAAATTGGATCAACGTTGATACCTTGACGTTGTTTCACCGTCGTACATTTCAACGTAAGTTTAATAGAAATTACATATAACACAAAGTCCATAAATATAGCAAACAAATTTTTACTAATAAAAAAACAATACAAATACACAACTTAGCCTGTGTATCAATTTATTCAATACACCACATTATCATTTATTCTAAATATACAGCAACATTTACAGCATACAATCGTTCATTAAAACCACGCAGGTTACTGTACATGCAGTACACTTAAATACACAAACATTTAAATGGTCACTTTTTAATTAGGTTGCATGAGTTGAAGTTAGTTCATATTTACTAACATGAACAAAGAATAAATACTTACAGCATTTATTAATCATTTAATTAAAGTATGTCCCAATGCTATTAAAATAAAAATGTATGCTTGTTAACATTAATACACTGAGCTGACATGAACTGTATTTCCTTTATATGAAAGACGTTTTAAATGTATTGTTCTTTGTTCATGTTAGTAAATACATTAACTAACACAACCTTATTGTAAAGTGTTACCATCTTCAGAAAGACAGATAATAACTAACTAAATAACTAAACTGTCACCAACACAGTCTCCAAAATACAATTCTGTTTACAAAGTTTACAAAATACAAATTTTTAAAGTGGCTGCAGTAAAAAAGTCATAAACATCACCCACAGCTAAGAATCACAAGTAAAATACATTACATCTGTTTAAGGTTTTATATGTTGAGAGAAACGCTTGAGGTAAAAGCTGGCACCGGGGACAAAGAATTAACTGTAAAACACTAAAAACATCTATATCTGTCTAGCAGTTAAATACATCTTTTATTCTCAAACACCAGGTGAGTATCCTACAAAATCAATAATGAGGTTTGCCACTCCAATTCATTGTGAATGAATGACTTCACTTTCACAATAGTGAAAACTCCTGCTATAATCTATAAATCTGACATTGCACCTTCACTTTGCAGGTCTGCATGCTAAATATTTAGTTGTTTTTGTCTTTTTGCATAAAGTACATCTATTGTGTTTAGCATTACTGCAGCAAAACTGAGCACCTGCGACAGTGGAACATCAAGAAAATGTGTAGAATATATGATTGGATTCTCTCTCACAAACACAACAGTTACACCTTGACATGTTCACATCTATTTGACTTATCTATTATAGCCTATAACTTAAATAATACAACAGTAATTTGTTATTCCATTACTATTAGTATCATTAAAATTGCATGTTCACATGGGTCCTACAATGATGGCTCACGTTTGTGAATGTAGGACTATTCACCTAGTAGATAAATTTCACTATTACATTGGTCTTTAAAAAAATGTCACATTAAGTATTCACATAGGTTATGTTATTAATTACTTGTGTCATCCCAGAGACCTGTTCATCTTCAGAACACAAACTAGAATATTTTAGATTAAATGCTCCTCATCCTCTACATACAGCAATGGTCCCGAGATGGTCATAGTCCAGATAAGGCACAAAAAACATTGTCAAAACATTCCATGTGACTTCAGTAGTTCAACTGAGAACATGCCAAGCTACAACACTTTAGTGAGGCAAAACAAAACAGTAAATACAAAATTGTTTGCGTATATCTCTCCCACATTAGATCAGCGTGTGTGTTTACTATGAGCAGTAAGCGCACACCCTAACCTGTTGTGTGTTTACTACGAGCAGTAAGCGCACACCCTGACCTGCTGTGGCAGAGGCAAGCAAGTTATTTTTACAGTAATTTTTATTCACAAATGTGTTTTTGAGCTTTGTATGATTACAGTTGAACCACTGAAGATAGAAGCAATGTTTTGACAAAGTTTTTAGTTCCTTTTCTGGACTTTGAACATCTTGGGACCCTTGCTGTACATGGAGAAAGAGAAAACTATAGCTTCATGGCAAATGAGTCAAATATCACATCGAAATCACCAAAACAGGCACAAACCAATGTTTAGTTTGGAGAGAGAGAAGGGAGGAAGAAAAAACATTTGCAAATTCTAAAAATAACTTTTCTCTGTAATTTTAACACAAATTTCACTGTAACAGGTGCTGGTATTTTGCTCCAGTGACACCTTCAGAGAACACCGTAGTCAGACATCCATAGAAAAGCAGAGAGTTTGGTGTGGTGTAGCAGAACTGTAATAGACGTCTGTCCAGGCTGACACTGGTTTAGGCCATCAGTATGTCCTTGATACCCTCAACTGGAGCTTCCAGAAAACCTGCAATAAATGAAATACTAGGTTACAACCAAGTTGGTATCTGCTATTATACAAAGTGAAATTCAAACTCAAATTTATTTTTAATTGAACCCAAATTTGTCCTATAAAATCGTCACATTCAATAATTTTGACTCATCCATCTGAATATTCCTACTTCACTGATCTTGTTTGGGTTTCATTTATATTTAATTTGATAAGATTAATGATGCAAAATTTCTATTTTTAAATTGAACGCACATACAAACCACACACAATTAGGTACTGCTACGAGTAAACCGCAGTACCTAAGAGAGACAAACAGACACAAAGGAAAACAAAACACACACCAGAACATAGTATAACAATCAATAAAGAAACGAGGACAAAGCTGGTTTGTGAACACAGGCAATTATAAACAGAACATTATTTACCGACCAAAGAAAAAAGAAACTTGACATAAAATGAACTTAGCAAACTTACATACGGGCAAAGCCTTTTCCATTCAATGCTGTGTAGTGCGCCTCTAGTTAGGAGAACAGATCTAAAGTAAAAGGAAACAACAACAGTGAAACAACAGTAGTTCACTTTATAATAATTATTATATTGCATGTTTAATATATTATTGATAACATTGCTCAGTAAAAACTTAAGGTTATTTGATAACTGTTTCTCAAAGTCACAATGTGTAGCCAGCTTTTTTTAGGATATTTCCTATAGTCATACATAAGATTTATCAAGAGGAATTTGCAACCAGCAAACAAAAAGTTGGAGAAGAAAAAATATTAACTATAAGAGACTTGAAGAACTAAGAGAAGTGAAGAATTAGGTGTGATATCATCAGGAGGCCTTTAGTTATCACCGGTGCCAGCATTTTCCAGAATTCAAATTTCAGATTCTCCAAAAAATTACTTGGCTGCAGTAAAGAATCATGAAACATTCACCACATCTAATAATTACAAGTTGTTGTAAACCATTACACATACTGTAAAAGCTGTTTAAAGCTTTTTAGACATACAGGTTGAGAGAAACTCTAGGAGCAGCACTTTTGCAAAAGCCTGCATGTAGGACAGAGAAAAGGGATAGTTCAAAATTTAAATTCTGTAATCATGTTACGTGTTGAACAAAAGAAGATATTTTGAAGAAAGCTGGAAATCTATAACCATTGACTTCTACAGTATTTGTTTTTTTCCTACTATGGATGTCAATGTTTACAGGTTTTTAGCTTTCTTCAGAATAGCCTCTTTTGTGTTCAACAGACTAAACTCATAATGGTTTTAAACCACTTGGGGAGTAAAATGTAAGTAAATTTTCAATTTTGGGTGAACTATCCCTTTCAGTTTGAAAACACCAGAGATCTTATGTAGACCCTTTTCACAAGACAGTTGATGCATTTCATTTGTCATATTAATCCTCAAGTTTTTAATATTTAGATTTTTTTTAAATAGCATGTTTATTTGTTTTTATGACTTCTCAATGACATCACATGTTCTGCTGCTACACATATATCACTATTTTTTAAGAATACAAATTTCACTGTAATGGGTGCTGTTGTTTTGCTCCAGTAATACCTTGAGAGAACACCGTAGTAGTCAGACATCCATACAAATCATTGGCATGGTGTAGAACTGCAGTCTGTCCTGGCTCACAGGTTTAGGCCGTCTGCATGCTCTTCATGCCCTCAACTGGACCTTCTAGAAAACCTAGAAAGTTAAAACACATTACACCTCTTATCTGCTACTGTACAAAGTGTAATTCAAGCATTCATTTCTGACTAAATACATATTTTTCCCATAATAGTGTCACATAGCATAACCTCGCAACATAATATCACAATAATAATATCAATATAACAATATAATATCACACAACACAGACTAACAATCAATAAACAAACATATTAGAAAGATAATATCACATACCAAAGCACCAAGATTTTTAACAGATAACTTAGTAAACTTACATATGGACAAAGCCTTTTCCATTCAATGCTGTGCAAGTTAGAGCGTCTCTGGAGTAAGTTACATCTCTACAAGTAAACAACAACACAACAGTGAAACGACAACAGTTCACTTTGAAGTAACAATATAGCGTATAAAAAAGATATTGTCTTATAACGTTGCTCAGTAACTTTAAGTTTATCGATTTGAATTTGCCAATTAAAACAGGTAAAAACACTAATTTAGACTAAAGTTAAACATGTAGCATTAGCTCGAGATTAGCTGCTGCGTCACCGGAGCGCAAACAAGACTAAAAACCAAACTGGAAAGTTTAAATTGCTTAAAAATTCGAAACACTACAACTCAAAAGTCACATTTAAGATTAACTGTGTGTAAAACAAGACTGGGGATAAATAAAACATGTAAAGCATCGAAAAACATGCTTACCTCTGAATTCTGTTGCACTGCAGGTGTCCGTAATTATGATTCAAACCTCACATGAAGCGCTGCGCGTGGCCGCGTGCGCCGAGTCCTCCGATGATACCATGGTAACCACCAAAAACGTTGTTGAAAGTAGGGTGAAGCCACGACGTAAATTCCACATACAGGTCATGATAAAAAAATGTCAACGTTGACTTGTTTAATGATTTCTGTAACTTTTTTCAACCATTTATCATTCAACATTGTTTCAACTTTGAAGCAACAACTGACGTATTTTCAACCGCATTTCAACGTTGAAGCCTGGTCATATGCAGGCAGTTTTTCAACCGTTGAACATTAAACGTTGTATCAACATTATTTCAACGTTAAAAACACACCTGACCTCATTTCAACCATATTTCAACGTTGTGCCGGCTGGATTATGCCCCAAAAAATCTGCAAGTTGATCCAGTTCATGGTGTTTTAGATCAAGAATCTGAGATGTTGTTGCAACTTCCTTTCTTAGCTGAGTTGATTTAAGGTATTCTGGATGACTTGCACCACACTCATTAGCAAACTTTTTGAAGCAGTCCTCTAAAGTAGCTACTGCTCTTTGGAACTGCGAAGAGGAACTCGTTGTCTTGGACAACACCACATTGTTGGCGTTTTGCTACAAACAGTTCCAAAGATTTTGAGATGTCTGGGTTTAGCAAAACTGCTACTTTACGTCCTCGTTTTCCCTTTAACTCGACTCGTGTAAAGCACTTGCAGAGTTGTTTTTCATATGCTGAAAGTCCAAGCTCTTCAAATGCATACGACTCATCTCTTTCAAGGTAATTTTTCAAGGGCATCTTTGATAACTCTCCCACACGACGTCTATTGAAGAGAATTATTCTCGTCAGTGTTATCCTAGCAAGACAGCTGTAGTTTTTCAGTTGGGTTTTGGCTTAGCTCTTGAAATGAAGATTCTGTACTTTTCTGCAGATAAGTATTTAGCTTCTTGATGTCTTGTGTAAGTGGCAATTTGGTCAGTTTGTTGTACTTTAAATCACTCATGGTGCACAAAGCTTTATGAGAAATTTATTCGGACCACTTCGATTTGTATAGCTTTTGAAATGCCTTTGAACTGTTTGCCAAATCTTTATCTTTATCAATAAGGGCTCTGCAGTGAAGAATTTTGCTGAGTTTGAATAGGGAGTGTCCAATCCTTAAAGCAAGACTCTGTGTTTTATAGTGATTCGTATCATGGTTAAAGCATGCTGTGTCTTTTACTGCCTGTATGACATCCATAAAGTGTGCTGGTTTCATGGCATGGAACGTTTTTTCGCATTGAAATTAAGAATCTTGCCAGCTCACGAACTTTTTGGCGAAAGTATTCATGCTTGGTCTTGTTAAAGCCATGTCTGTTATACAATGACTGAGAAAATTGAAGAAGGCCAAAATCATTTCTCACCACACGTGCGATTTCATCATCATTCATTTTAGCCAATACCTTCATTAGCCCATCATCAACTTTACCCGAGAAAGCTGATTTAGCCACTGATGCAATGGTAAGAACTCTGTGCCTGCCTCCAGCAGGTTCATCTGCCTTGGCTGGTTTGAACTGGCATCTTCTCATGTGCCTCCATAGCTCCTGTCGCACGAACATTCCTTTGCAGTACAAACAAAACTCATAATTTTTGTGTGCCACATCTATCTGTTGAACTCATCGTCTTACTTTTATGGCACCTTCTCCCTTTCTAAAAACACAATTGTTGTGATTAAAGTTGCCTCTGTTTCTGAGGACTTCGAGCAATTGTTTTCTTTTCTTGGATTGTTTAGGTAAGCTAAGTGCCTTAGCTATATCCATATTTTCTTGGGCATGGACTTTAAAGTGCCTTACTATTTTTGTCTGTGGCTCTCCACAAACAAAACCAAAATTGTGCCCTGCTAGAGAGGTTGATTGACCAGCTTCTAAAGTTTTGTTGAGAATATTCTTGTTTTGTGTTATGTTTGATGTATTTTTTTATCAATGTGGAGTGCATGGATAGTAAGTTTTCATCTTTTGGAGTGGTCGTTTCATCTGTCAGTGAATTTTCTTGTTCACGGTCAGTCTCCTGTTGCTGTCTGTTTCCTTATCTGATATAGAACAAGGAAGATATTCGTCTCCAGATGATATTTCAGAACATTCACTTTCATTCAAAGATGCAGATGCATCCTGAAAAAAAGCATAGAATTAGTGCTATAGGATTAGTTTAAAAAAAAATACATATAAATTTAACGGAGTGTCTATTTGCACTAAGTGTAAATAGCCCGCCTTGTTGGCAGAGGCTATTTACACTAACTCCGCCCACGGTAGGTTTAACCAAGGTCAAAACTGTCGCGACGTGCCTCAATCGGGGTCAAATGCTGGTCAAATTAAGGCGCGAATATTTGAATTTTGCGCGAGCGGAATCATGGGATCAATCAGATGTTGGATGTATGCGGTGAAGTGAATCGGAGGAACGCGCTAACCTGCTAATTTCTTGGTAAGTTCTGTTTTTAACTTTATTGCATTTTTATAGTTCTGTTCTATGTTTTTTAACGGCCATGGATGTTACAAGTGGTATTATGTGTTTAGTTGGTTATTTCAACATCATGTAGATGGCGTGTCTTGTTTTGTAACATTATGCTAATAATAGGGATGATAAGAATCACGATTTGCATTACTGAATTGGCATATCGCTGCGATATACCATCGAAAAAGCTATTCATGTGACACGATGTGTTCTACCTGTATTACTTACAAACACACAATATTGTATGCAACATAAAATTGATTTCTCAAGTGCATTTTTCTAATCTCCACTGCTGCTATGCTTCCTATTCTAATTTTTGGGCATGTGACCATCTAATTTTTGAGCAAAATTAATTTCATATTATACGTTTGATCGATTACGTGCTGCATCCTTATTACTTTTTGCTTTTTGCTTTGCTTTCCTGGTGAAAAACAGCATATGCTGGTGATGTAGGTGTTGATGCAGGTTTGCTCGTTTTGAGACCAGCATCTAAACATGCCTTACCAGCACATGCTGTTTTTGTTTTATTTATTTTTTTATACACGCACTTCAATCAATGTGCATGAATTTGGCTTGAGGTTGGAGTTTTGAGATTCACATATTTAGTGGGTGTCTTTAAATTTCAGCATTTGTACACATTTAAAAGAGGAACAGTATGAGAGATTTCCTAAAACCAAGTTTAAAGTGATTATAAGTTTCAGGTATAGCTTGCGTCTTTTTATATTTTGGATATTTAAGGAAAAAACTAAACTAAAATGATATTTTTCTCTACTAATGGTAGTAACCGATGTTGATGTTTAATTGTTTTTCAGGAAATGAATGAAGAATATACTGTTAAGTATCAGTGTATTGTTAGTTCCAGTTTATCTTTGAATGAATGGAATACTTGGGAAAATTTACAACTGAAAATATTAACATTGCATATTGTGATTTTAAGACTACTAAGTTATTAAACATGTGTCTTTCTTTTTTTAATACCAAACTGATTTCTGAGTTTGAAAAACTATTATGAGTAAACTATTGTTTATCAATTAAAGTATATATTTTCAACCTTTTCACTTATTAATTCAGTTTATTTCCTCAATAATGAATTTATTACTTTGATGCTGCTATGCATATACATTTATATTATCTATTATTTGTAAATGTTCCAGTATGAGTAAAAAAAAAATCTTTATTAAATCTTTTCATGTTACCTGGTAAAAAGTCATCTATAAATGCATCATTAATTTCATTATTAATTATTTACTGATCCATTAATGCCTTAAGATAGTGTCATACCGCCACCTACTGGGTGATTTTAATTTAATATCTGTACCACCTTTTATTCAATATTAAGTTAATAATTTCATAATCTAATACTGAATAAAAATGTGTACTGATTGTACTTTAATAACTATTGACCTGGTTTCTTTTAGTTTAGGTTGTTCATGCTTATCTGCACATCCTGGCCTCAAAATCAGAGACTAAAGTGTTTGTCTATCAGTGTTTCCTTGGGCAATTTTGGAGGACTAGAGACTAAAACATGGATATATGATAAGGCAAATAATTTATATTGTTTTTTCTCTTTTCCATCTATAATCACTTTGGATATACAAATCTTTTTTAAATCACTTTTTTACAGGTGCAATTTCAGGATTTCCAGTGGGCTTTACTACCAGTGTGCAGGTTCAGTCAACCGTTCTAAGTTACTTTCAACATTCCAGAGCACAAAGTCTTTCTATCTAATTCACCCAAAAGTACAGCAAAGCAACGTGGATTCCTGTTCCATTGGTGGTATGTTATTATATGCTATACTGTGTTCAAGATTTTGTAGTAGTAGTTGGTTTGTGTGTGTTATTCTTAATTGTTGTCCTTTTACTGTAGTGCTGTACAGTGACTCTTTTTCTTTCTAACAGCAACTTCACAACGACATGAGCTTGTTTGTTAATAGAAATCCAGGAGGGCTGGACATCGAGTTCAATTTATGTCATGCTACAAACTGCTGGGTCAAGTTGTGGTGTTTTTCTGCTAATGGTTAGTTGCCAAATAATTGATGATACAATGCAGAATTAAACTTTTTTATTTTTTTAATTGTTTTATTTTAGGCAACGCAGTGGCACACTGGGTAGCATGTTCGCCTCACAGCAAGAAGGTCTCTGGGTCGAGCTCGGCTGGGCATTTCTGTGTGGAGTTTGCATGCTCTCCCTGTGTTGGCGTGGGTTTCCTCCAGATGCTCCGGTTTCCCCCACAGTCCAAAGACATGCTCTATAGGTGAATTGGGTAAGCTAAATTGGCCGTAGTGTATGTGAGTGTGTGCAAGAGTGTGTATGGCTGTTTCCCAGTGTTGGGTTGTGGCTGGAAGGGCATCCACTGCGTAAAACATGTGCTGAATAAGTTGGCGGTTCATTCCACTGTGGCGACCCCTGATTAATAAAGGAACTAAGCCGAAAAGAAAATGAATGAATGAATGAACGTTTTACTTTAAAATTAAATCCAAGGTGTGTAGCTGTTTTGGCTCATCTCAGATGAAATGGACAGTTCATCCAACAATGCAAATGTGCTGTTAATTTACTCCTCCTCAGGCCACAAGCTGTAGATTACCTTGTACTCCAGTGGGACAGTAAAACATATTTTTACCCATGGTTCTTGGGAATTCATATGATACAAATTGATGGTCAATATCTTTTGAAAAGTCAAAGGCAAATTAATCACCTACACCTCGGATGGTCTGAGAGTGAGTAAATTAACTAGGTAAACTGCGTTTTTAAATTTGTTTTCACATAAAATGTCACTTGTCTCTATACTTCAGGTTTCCTGTAGACGTCTCTAGTGTTAGTCTAGTTGTAATGGTACTCTACACTGCATGTCTAGACATCTCTTTAGAAAATGTGATCACAAATAATATACAGGAGCATCTCAATATATCAGAATGACATCAAAAAGATGATTACTTTCAGTAATTCAATTAAAAAAAGTTCAACTCATTTATTATCAAGATTTATTGCACACAGACTGATTTATTTCAAGTGTTTATTTATTTTTATTTTGATAATTGTGGCTTACAGCTAATGAAAACTCAATTCAGTATCTCAGAAAAATTGAATACTACTTATGACCAATAAAAAAGAATTTGTAACACAAATGTTGGACTACTGAAAGGTATGAACAAGTACAGCAATCAGTTCTTGTTTTTATGATTTACTTCAGTAATGTGACATGACATGGAGGAAGTCGGTTTATGGCACTGTTGAGGTCTTATGAATCCCAGGTTGCTCTGATAAGAACCTTCAGCTCTTCTGTGTTGTTGGGTCTTGTGTCTCACATCTTTCTGTTCACTATAGATTATTTGAGTCTTAGGTCAGGTGAGTTTGCTGGCCAATCAAATGCAGGCATAGCATGGTCCTTAAACCAGGTGTTAGTACTTTTTGCAGTGTGGACAGGTGTCCAAGTCCTGCTGGAAAAATCAAACCTTTATGGAGATGCTAATTTGATTTTCCAACAGGACTTGGCACCTGTCCACACTGCAAAAAGTATGTGTTTTAAGGCCCAAGGTATCCCTGTATGTGACTGGCCAGCAAGCTCCCCCGACCAAAAACTCTTATGAAAGAAACTATTGTGCATTGTGAAGAAAAAGATATGAGACACCAAATTCAACAACACAGAAGAGCTGAAGGCCACTATTAGCGAAACCTGGGCTTCATCAGCAGTGCCACCAACTGTCACATTGCTGGAGTAATTCATGCAAAATAGCCCTGAACAAGTATTAAGTGCTGTACATATTCTAGGGCTGGACGATATGGCAAAAATTTATATCACGATATATTTTTTTATTTCGGTCGATACGATATAATTCCGATATCGATATGGACAATATTAAAAAGAAAGGAAAACTGCCAAGAACGCACACAATGGATGTCTGTACCTACAAATGTCTGCAAAGTGAATTTGCAAAGTTGATAATACCTCCAGACTCTTATAACTTTTTTTAAAAATAAAAACAGTACAAAAAAATTTGTTCACTTTTTATTTGTATTTAGCCTATACAAACAAGAAATGTGAAATAAACTATCAAATAAATAAAGCTCAAAAATTCATAAAAAATATGCAAAATAGTTTTTTAGAAAAATAAGTTTTGTAGTATAACCAGCAGGACAGCAGTGATGTGTGAACTGAATTTGGTGAGAGTACAGTAATTTACAGTACAGTTATTGAATATGTTTGATAATAAAAATTCATAAAAAATATGCAAAATAGTTTTTTAGAAAAATAAGTGTTGTAGTCTAACCAACAGGACAGCAGTGACGTGTGATCTGAGTTTGATGGCAGTATAATGAGTTAGAGGGAAGTTATTGACAGCTTTTGTAGTATTGTTTTTTGCGTTTTGCTCTTTGTAGACGGTCCCTAAGCATCGGTCTCTTTGCCGCCTGCGCATAGAGATCAATATAATGCGTCCAGCGCGTAGGAAAGCTCATTTTTAGGAAAATAAGGTTGTAGGTGGTTGTATGCATTGCGACAGTTGAGAAAATGTGCTATTTGTGTAGGAACAATGTTTCGGTCATGAGTTATTGATCCGGAAAAGACGAATCTGCGAATCTGTTGCTAACTTTACTGAACTGAACCACTTCTACACCACTGCATTAGTCTTTCCTTTCTTATCAACCATTTCGTCTGCATTCTTACTTGTGGAAGCTTGTTCATTCGCATATGTATTCAGAGCACTCATTTTGTAGCTAAAACTTTTTGCGGCGCAGCTTAACCACCTGCTGTGCTGAGCGCTGGCAGCGTGTCTGTGTTGTTCGTCATCACTCTTTCTGACGGCTGAGCACTGAACGTCATTCAGTGACAAGTGATACATGTATAAGATCTTATATAAATAATAATATACATATTTACATATATGCAAATTTATATCGAAATATCGGAAATGGGTTCAAAAATCATATCATCGTTATTGAAAAAAATTCTATCGCGATATATATTGATATCGAATTATTGTCCAGCCCTAACATATTCATAGTTCAATATTTCTGTGTTAAATCCTTTTTCTTTTATTGGTCTTAAGTAATATTACAGTTTTCTGAGATTTGATTAGCTGTAAGCCACAATCATCAAAATAAAAAGAAGTAAACAGAAATATATCAGTCTGTGTAATAAATCTATGTATGAGTTTCACTTCTTTAATTGAATAACTTAATGTACAACTGTTTTTGATGACATTGTAATTCATTGAGATGCACCTGTAAATTGATGAGAACTTTATATACTTTATATTATACAACTTGATATTATATTTTGACCATTTTCTTAAAGTAACATTAAACTTATGTTGTACAATCTATTGTAGTACTAGTGTACAAACATTTTATAACTTATCACATCATTAGGCAAGCCTTCATCTTGTCATCAAAGATCACTGTTGCTTGTGTTGTTGGAAATTCCTAGCTCTCCACTGAAACAGGAGCAGGAACATGTTACAATGTTGTTGGTAGTTTTAATGCAACATAATATGTACAGACAACTAATTAACAAATAAATCCATTGTTTTTTCCCAGAAAGAAAATAAATGAATTCACCCAGCAGAAAGACATAGATGTGTTAAAATAAATTCAACACAAACTTACTGGAAGATTGGAAAGTGAATAAGTGAGTTGTTCATGTGAATGTTGTTTTAGCCTAATTTGCAGAGACAACTACAAGTTAGCCATTCATATGTTTATTATTGTTTTTGTTTGTTTTTTGATTGTTTTCCAGAATGGAGAGGCCTTGCAGCAGAAGATGATGCTTTTCATGACAAGAATGACAGAAAATAAATAAATTGTGTTTATTTTAATATGTGTCATGTCTGTTTCTATATAGATTTAATTTATAATGTTTCTATACATTTTAGAACAAATCATATAATCCTAACATCGTTATATCTATAGATGTCTTCAAGGATTGAAAATTAAACTACAGTAATTGATCCTGCACTTTTTTCACTGATTAGTATATTTTGTTTGTTTAGTTGATAGGTGTAGTGCAACATTTAGGTGTACTTTCTTTCAGCTCTTAGTGCAAATATATCCCTTTTATTAATACAGTATAAATATCATACATGTACCTTCTGCTAACATTTTGTTTAAATGGCATATACTGCTAATACTTAGTGTAAACAGCATCTACCATCTATTAACTCTTAAGTGTACTGTAAACAGCATTTACTGTTTATTAATATGTAGTGTAAATACCATCTTATAACTATAATTGACAAAAACAATTATTAAAATTGTTTACACTAAGACTTGCTAAATAAACTATGCTTAATTTTTTAGTGTAAATAGCACCATACTTTTAGTAACACTGCAATAGCGTCTACCTTCTATAAACACATTGTAAATGGCATATACATTCTATAAGCACTGAGTGCAAATAGCATCTCTTGCTATTTGCACTTAGTGTAAATAGCATCTCTTGCTATTTGTACTTAGTGTAAATAGCATCTCTTGCTATTTGTACTTAGTGTAAATAGCATCGTTTGCTATTTGCACTTAGTGTAAATAGCATCGCTTGCTATTTGCACTTAGTGCAAATAGCCGCTGCCTTAATATTATGGTCATAATGACTACGTGAAGGCCAGCTTACCTGAACTTTATTCTGCATGGTCACTTCAATGTTGTGCTGAAATAGAGAATGCAGTTAACACTAATTTAATTAAAGTTAAGAGAAATGACCTTTCTCTTTACCTTTCCTCATGGTCACGTGAAGTACTTCACCTTCACTTAACTTCAATACTGTGCTGAAATAGAGAGAGCAATTAACAGTTAAAGTTAACGAAATCACCTTTCTTTTTTCAGGAACTAACGTTATACTAAAACGAAACTCACGAGCACTAACTTACAAGCGGCGTCTGTAAAAAAATTTTGTGTAAAAATTGCGATTAACCCGTCTGTTAACATGGCATAAGAACCTAACGTTACAACTAAAGCTAACTTACTTGGTTAAGGTAATTCTGTTAAATGACATGCACTGTACAGAAATATACACAAAACAATCATTTTTCAACACTTACCGTGGATGAATTCGTTGACTGAGACATCGATGGTTATGGTTCAAATGAGGCGTTGCCTGTGGTGACGGACGGTGCTTGTTTCCGGTCGAGTCGAATCGGCTCGGTTCTATGAATCGGCTCTCTTAAGTGAATAGTAAAGATTCAAATCCGCCTGAAAATGATTCCTTTTTGTATAATAATGTGATGCAACAATATGATTCATTAATCATTAATATTTCATTACTATTACTGCTCGGCCACATGCACTGTATACACTGATTCTATGTTGATAAGCATGAGCTTGTGAACACGTGTGATAATTCCCGAACAAGCAGTTCAATCTGATTCAATGTCAAGCGAGTGCTGAACCGAATCAGTGCAAAAGTGATATTGTGTTTTTGGTTTATTTATAAAGATTTTGTGTCATTTTAAATGAGTCGATAGCGCAGATTCCTAACCTCTAGGTGTGTTTAACAGTTGGTTTCACGAATCAATTATTTTTGTTACAGTTTATCACGTTTTGGCTAAGCACAAAATTATGTTTATTAAAAATGTCATATTTACATGATAATCTTATAGATTTAAATAAAGGTGCACCCAAAAATGAACATTTAACATTTATGTTTCAAACCTGGATGATTTCTTTATTTAAAGTTATTTTTGAAGATGTTGGTAGCCAAATTGTTTTTGGGGCTGCAATAACATTCGGTTAAAATGTTATATATATATATATATATATATATATAAAAAACATGGGCAACCCAGTGGCGCAGTACGTAGTGCTGTTGCCTCACAGCAAGAACGTCGCTGGGTCGCAGGTTCGAACCTCGGCTGGGCTGGGTCAGTTGGCGTTTCTGTGTGGAGTTTGCATGTTCTCCCTGCGTTCGCGTGGGTTTCCTCCGGGTGCTCCGGTTTCCCCCACAGTCCAAAGACATGCAGTACAGGTGAATTGGGTAAGCTAAATTGTCCATAGTGAATGTGTGTGTGGAAGTTCCCAGAGATGGGTTGCGGCTGGAAGGGCATCCGCTGCGTAAAATCGTGCTGGATAAGTTGGTGGTTCATTCCGCTGTGGCGACCCCGGATTAATAAAGGGACTAAACCGAAAAGAAAATGAATGAATTAAATTTATTTAATTTGTTTAAATAATAACTATGTCTATATCTACATACATGTATACTGTTTATGTAGTTGTTTGGATGTGTTTAGCCCCCTCCCCCCGTATTTCTTATCCAAAAACAAAACAAAGTTTACACAAAATTATAGTCTTTTTCTGCTAAATGTTTATTGGCTATATGAATTGTAAGAATAATTAAAAGCTGTAGTTGCCTGCCTTTTGTTGCTAAATGTTTATTATTTTTGTATGATTTACATCTGTTACTACAATGGTGCACCTATAAATGATATTGCTGCTAAATGATAATTAGCTATAGTTATTTATAACTGATGCGTTACAGTCATTCTGCTGTGAATAATAAAAATGTCTAAATGTTTATTATAGTTACTATTGTGTTACTGTGTTATTATTACCCATCTGATAAAAGCACGTCTTTTGCTAATATATATTTATTATACTTAATAACAATTATTTATAACTATTGTGTTGTAATAGTAATTATATTTCTATGTTTCTATTAATTAATATGTTTTTAATACTATCCCTTTACCATAGCAGAGAAATTAACTGGGAAATGTGATCTTTCTTTTGCTTGTTTCAAGCAACAGGCTACAGTATTGGAATTAATGCACTTGTTAAGTTTTATTTACATTTTATGTTCAGATGAGCACTAAGCCAAAAAGCCACAAGGCCATGGGTGATGGGGAGTGGATGGCCAGGTTGAGGGTTTTTGCCAGCTCTGGCGTTTGGCCTTCTGGAGCAGGCAATCGACCAGCTCCAAGACAGCGGAAGTGGTATGACATTTATCAGAAGGTAAGGCAAAATTACTTATACTTCATGACATAATATGTAGTATGCAGATTGCTTGGTAATGGTGCAAACAATATCAGTGCTTTGACGTTAAAAACTCTTATCTCCTTATCATGAAAATAAATAACCATGAAATAGAAAAATAAGAATACAATGTCAAAAACAATAAATATGTGATTAAATTACATGAATAATGTTTCTAAATAATGATATGATTAAATGAAGTATTCAGACAAATAAAGAATAAAAGCACATAAAACACAACAGCAATGCATGGCTGCTTTCTCAAAGCAAAACACAGAGGTTAGAAAGAATCCTCAGATCTTTCAAATCTATCTTTTCAGATTGAGAAATGCCCCATGCATGCCCGCGGACAGACCACCCTCTTTGGAGGGTCCAGGGCCTGCAACTGTGGATTTCACACCACTAAGGTGATATATTTAAAAAGGACATTTATGAGAATTCAACAAATATATAGTTTTATTAGTGCTGTTCACTACATATTTTGACCATATTTTTTATTTTTTGCAGCCTGCCACTTCCACTCAGTCTCCTGCTGCACCACCACAGTCTGAGGCTTCAGACACAGCTCCTGGCGCCACTGGCTCACAGTCTGAGGCTTCAGACACAGCTCCTGGCGCCACTGGCTCACAGTCTGAGGCTTCAGACACAGCTCCTGGCGCCACTGGCCCACAGTCTGAGGCTTCAGTGCCACGGTCTTTCTTAAGGCCCCTCTCTAAGTTTGTCAATGGTGAATATTTTCTGTGTAATTAATGCTTGCTTAAAACCATTTAGTATGTTTTTGACAGGATAAACATACCACTAGCTTCAGAATGTTTCTAGCATAGTCCTGCAGGGTGTAATTTCATTGAGACTTAGGAAATAATTATATTGTGTCATTTGTTTCTGTTTGTAGTTCACCAAGTCGCGCTTTGGTGGGTCCCAGTTGTCTACACTGAGGCCCAACCTAGTAGAACGAAGGACCCCAAGCCCCTCTCCTCCATTCACTGTGAGAACCCCTTCTCCATCTCTTCTGAAATCCTCCACCCCTTCTCCATCCCCTGTGAAATGCTCCACCCATTCTCCATCCCCCGTGAAGTCCTCCACCCCTTCTCCACCTCCTGTGAAATTCTCCACCCCTTCTCCATCCCCCGTGAAGTCCTTCACCCCTTCTCAATCCCCTGTGAAGACAGCTATCCCTTCTCCATCCCCTGTGAAGTCCTCCACCCCTTTTCTGTTCCCTGTGAAGTCCTCTACCCCTTCTCCATCCTCTGTGAGCACCATTTCTCTTTCTCCGTCCCCTAGGAAGTCCTCCACCCAATCTCCTTCCTTGATGAAGTCCTCCAGCCCATCTCCATCCTCTGTGAGGACTCTCAGTCCTGCGACTGTGTCTGTGAGTATAGTAGCACCAATTTATTAAGCAGGTGTACACTGTTAAAAAAAATCCGTAAAATTTACAGAAAAATACCGGCAGCTGTGGTTGCCAGTAATCTGCTGTTTTTAACATTTTACGGTCGTAAATTCATTTTACACAATACATTCCACAGTCTGTATTTTTTATCGAACACATTTAACCCCTTAAATCCCAGAGCAAAATCCTCACTAGTGTCCTCACTACAGAGGGTTGAACACTCAGACAGTGATCAAGTTAATGAGATAATTAAATGTCTAATTAAAGGAGGATTCAGAATTATTGATGAACGACTGTTAACAAGCAGAATCACTGAAGAAAATAAAACACAAAAAACACAGCCAAAACCAAAGATGAAATCAACTGAGAATAAAACTCTAAATAAAATAATCATTAATAAAAATAAAACAAATTACACAATAAAAATGTCATTTCTCAAGATCTCAGCAGAGATCATTAAACAACTCCACAAACATCAGGAGCTTCACTTATTATTGACCTTTGACTTTATTTCTGTCACGTGAACAAAAGCTCTTAATGAAATTTCTGTTGCTCATTTGAATTCACCATGATGGAGGACAGAGTCTGCTTTAGTTGGGCTCTTCAGCTATTTGTTCTGACACTACTTATTATTTTGGTTGCTATGATTAATTGTGTTAATCACACTGTTTATATAGCATGAAAAGCCAAAAGAAAAAAAAAACAATGATAAGTCTGTTAAGATTAAATATGATATCAAAGCCACCCCCATGTTCGTGCACTCATTGAATATCTTGTTAGTTTTAAGTGAGAAATGAATTCCATATGTAAATGAAACCACTTGACCTGCCAGATCTAAATACACCGTTTACAATGAGAATGTTTGATCTATGGCAGAACTTAAAAACACACAGACATCAACAATTAGTCTTTGAATCTCAACAATGGTGACAAATAAAAAATACAAATCAAATAAAAATCAACCCAGAACAATACAAAACACTCTACTGAAATATTACCCCCGAAGAACAAGATAAAATAAAGGAAAAGAAAGAGATTGTAAGAACTTTAAGCTGCATAATAAATTCATGCAGCAATGTATGCTGGGATTTTTGTACTATGCTGGCACCCAGCATGCATTGCAGCATGAATGAATTAAGCAGCTTCTTTTTTTTTTTTTAGCAACCATGGTTGAGGTTCATATCCTGATTCTTGATGTCTGTGTGTCATAATATGCAGCTGGAGATCTCAAGATTTTGTGCATGAATGTAATTAAATTTACATTTTTTTATTAGTTCCTTTATAATTGTTTGTTGAACCTCCATGGGAAACTGTAGCATAACCCAAACAATTTCAAATAAAACTATTTTCTATGGCTGAACTTATAAAATTCTAGAAATTATGTCTGTAATGATCAAGTACACAAAATATAGTTTTTCATTGCCTTTCTTGCTATAACTGATGAGTTTCAGAAAACAAAGATATAACAGCCAGAAAAACATTAAGATAGAAGAGTAAAGGTTCAAGAGCTCAACTAAAGCAGCCTCTGATCTCCATGATGGTGAGGTCAAATGAAATATTTTCAATAAAAATATAAACCTCTGTTAATTATCAAACATTCTTGCAGATATGAGAGAAATGAAGTCAAACTGTAATCAGTGAAGCTGCTAATGCTGTTATTTAATGGAGTTGTTTAATCCTCTGTTTTAATTCAGTTGGTTTGGAAAGGGTGTCTTTATAGTTTTATTTCTTGTTCTTTCCTTCGGTGATTGGGCTTGTTAACAGCAGGTGTCCATCAGTGTCTGAATTCAGTCATTCACTCTGTCTAGTGGACTAAATTGACTAATTTAGGGACTAGTGAATGAGGGTGTGTGGTGAGATTTCAGACACTCTGATTAGTTTCTCGAAAACAAAGGTTAGATCAGTTACAGTTATTTTCCGTATTTTGTACAGAAATGAGCCGTTAATCATTTAACAGGTTTTCACTGTAGATTGTACGGACTTTTACTGTTAAAATCACGGACATTTTTTACAGTGTACATTAACAGCTTTATTTATACACAAACTGTCTTCCAAACAGGATCAAACAACTGCTGGGGCCTCAGCTTCGTTCCGGTTGCCAGGTGAACTGAGCAAAACCATCCCTGTGCAGGACCAGAGATGGATTGCCCACACCATATTTCACTCTGGCAAGCTGCGGCCAGATTTACAGCTGTGGTATGAGCCCCCTGGTCCAGCTCTTATTTACCACCAGACACCAACACCTGACAGGTTCTTCACCCACCGGTTAATGGTGTGGATGCCCTACCACCTGTGGAAGGTGAGGTTCTCCTGCCCAACTTGTGGCAAGAATCTGACGGGTTATGGTGTCCACAAGAGGGCTCGAAAGGTCCTGGACATTGACAGATACTACCTGATGTTGACTGAGACACTCAGGTGCACTGTGTGTTCTCTGAACTATCTGTCAACAAGTCAGACTGTCCGGGACCAGCTTGACCTGCCACACCAGAAAATGTTCAGACTGATCCTGACCCGCAAGTAAGTAAAGCAGAGTAGAAAATGTGGTAGTTATGTAGACCCAAACCACTGACCCTCCAATGAACCTGCAACTAATCACAGCAACAATGCGCATTTCAGGTATGCCTGTGACATCCGTGTCATTAGGTTGCTCCGGGACAGGACATTGGGCAACAGTCCGGCTCGACTGGTGAAGCAGCTAAGAGAGAACCATGGGGAGGAATGGCTGAAGAGGTTGGCACACTATCTTGGAGAGTGTGCTGACTTTGTTGATCGACCCAGCCTCTTTCCCGTGGCCTGCCAGGAGCCTCCAGAGCCCATCGACATCCCCACCAGTCGTTGGCTACTCTCAGTGTATGGCAGGGACATCCTCTCCAGGCTAGACCACATTAAAGCCAGCATCACATCCATCTTTGGGACTATATTAAAGATGGATTCTACCAAACAGGTACTGCATCACTGACTCTGTGTTAGGCTTGAATGTTTTTTAATACTATATTATTGCCATATTATTATTGTTGTCTGTGATAAAATTCTAACATAAATGCTTTGCTACATTTATAAATTCCAGATCACAAAGAAGCTGGCTGGTCATGGACGGGGGACAGCACTCTGGGTGACCTCCATTAGTAATGAGATTGGCCAGATTCTGACCAGTGTCCTGACAGTGCAAGAGGGGCCAGGCCTGGACAGAATGGTGGCTGGTGTCATGGAGCGGTACCGCCAGGCAGCTGTTCCACCCCCAGTGCTGCTCTATGTGGACTGTGGCTGCTGCATAAATGAGGGAGCGACCAGTAAGCTGCAGAATAGGTTTGGAGAATGGCCAGATCTTCATATAAGGCTGGACATCTGGCATTTTATGAGGCGGCTGGCTGTGGGCTGCACCACTGATGCCCATCCCCTATACCCCACCTTTATGGGATGCCTGTCCGCCTGTATCTTTGAGTGGGATGCAGGAGATCTCAGCCTGTTGCGGCAGGCTAAAAAAAAACAGCTGATGCAGGAGGGTGTGCCATCTATAAGTGATGACATGGTGGACAGAAGCATCACCAAAAAGGATCTCAGCCATTACTGCCGCAGGAGGACGCGTGGCGAGGAAGACACCATATGCCTGATAGAGAGGCTGCTGCAGGAACTCGGAGGAGCAAATGGGAGGGACCTTATGGGTGTGCCCTTAATGGATGAGGTGCGCATGGAGCACATCTGGCGTGTTCAGAAACGTCATGTCAGATGCATCCAGGATGTGCCTGGAGTGCCACTCTATACAGAGGTAGGCACCACCACAAAGTCTGGGGTCATCCTGACAAAATATCGGTGCGCTAGAGGGTCCACATCCTTGGAGTCTTTTCACTGCCACCTGAACAGGTTCATTCCAGGTTGGTATCTCACATGTATGAACTTTTAGACAATTTTTCAAATGTAGAAAAGTGTGCATTTATATTAATTAGCTTTTTTCTGCTAGGAACCAGTGCCAATGCACTGAATTTTCAACTTTACCTCCTGGAAGGCCTGAACAGGTGGAACCAGGATCGAGGGACTGCGGCTGTGACCAGCAAGCCAGCATCCCTTCTCACGTACTCTGGGGATATGGCCCACTGTGTCAACACCAACGGCCTGAAGGTGTTTGGTCGGGCTTTTATACCAACATTCAGGCCTCCTGCCCAATACACCGGTATGTCTTACACTCAATTATGTGCATAATACTTTTGGTTTGGGGGTTTTCATTGTTATTTATTTTTATTTTTATTATTTGCATCACCAAAGCCAACCATGCGGTGAGTGGCAAATACAGAAGTCTAGATATTATTGAATGTCTTTGTAGCATTATTATAGAATGCTTTAAATGTGATAAGTCATATATGTCTGTGTCTTTTTGTTCTCCATTTGTAGGAGAGCTGCTTGGTGTTGACTACCTCCTGAGTCAGACTGGACAGCCCATGGCATTGAACCCAGACTCAGAGGAGACAGAAGAAATGTTGGAGGATGTGGATGAAGGTGGGGAAGAAGATGAGGGCTTCGGGGAGGACGAAATATATGATATAACTGTGCCAAATCTCTCCGATGACCCAAACTTCTCCATCTCCTCCCACTTCCTGCCATCCTCTGAGCCCATTGCCATGACCCCAGCTGCTGTCTCTTCCATCCACCCCGCTGCCTCCATCGCCCTGGCAACTACCTCCTCAATCCATCCTCCAGCCTCCACCGACCTGACTGCGACCTCCTCCATCCACCCTCCAGCCTCCACCACTCTGGCTGCAACCTCATCCACCTCCTCTGCTGTCTCCACCGCTCTGGCTGCTGCCTCCACTGCCTATCCTGCTTCTGCCTCCACCCAGTCTGCTGTCTCCACTGCCCTGGATGCTGCTGCACGCTCCACCCAACCCCCTGCCTCCTCCATCCAGCATGCTTCCTCCTCCCAGCCTGCTGCAATCACCATCTTCTCTGATGCCTCCTCCCAGCCTGTTGCCCACTCCACCCAACCTACTGAACCCTCCACCCAGCCTGATGCCTCTGCCACCCTGGCTGCTGCCTCCATGTTGCAGCAAAGCACTTCAACATCTGAGTCTGGGGTATGTAAATATCTTGTAACCTATCTATGTTTACACATCTAACGCATCAACAATCTATGTTTTGTGCCTATGTTTGTAATATATATATATATATATATATATATATATATATATATATATATATATATATATATATATATATATATATATATAATAATAACATAATATGTATGTATGTGTGTATTATAATTATTATTTTTAGGCTGTGGATGGCTCAGGTGTGCCAGGTATGGACAGAGTGGACAGCCTGGCAGAGTATCTTGTGGAGCTGAGGAATCAGTCCTCCCTTGTCCTCACCAACCAGCAGGTAAGGAATACAAACCCACTCTTTGTTCAGTCTTTAACTTGTCATACTTGCTTACCTTTAGCACATTTTTTTCTCATTTGGCATGTACACAGCAAAATCCTCAGAGTAAAATTTACTCAGTTCAGAGAACATTTGGTCCCTCTCTAAATTGAGTAAAATTTATTCAGCAGCAGAGTTAAAGATAATGAGACAATAAAGGGGTTAATTAAGTGATGATTGAGCACTGATGATGAACACCTGCTGTTAATAAGCAGAAACAGAGAAGCGAAACATAAAACTACAACTGACTTCAGTCACAGTCGTAGATGAAATAAACTAAAATAAAACACATCAAATCTCTCAAAATCTCAGCAGAGCATCATTAAGCAACTCCACAAACAGCAGCTTTACTTATTAACAACCTGTTTGGCCTTACTTCTGCCACACTCTACAAAATTCCATATAGTGATATTATTAAGAACTAAGTCATTTTTTACAATAACAATAAAAACACCACTTTTTGTGTTTTAAGCTGTCACCATTGAGGAGAACAGTAGCTGCTTTACTTGGACTCTGACTCGATTTCTAATGTTAGTTTCTCTTTGTTTGCCAGATAGTGTATTGTGGCAAATGTTGAATAAAGAGAGCAATTGTGCTCTGGATAATTGATTCTGTGGTGATTTAGTCACTGGTCAAATCAGTAAAATTGGTTTTGACCTATTAAGTCTGAATAGTGTTTTATCACAAAAGTAGCACTGTATCAAGAAAATAGAACTCAGCAATACTTTTATCAGCTCATAAAACACATTGAACATCTGAAACACTCAAAACACACAGACATAATGAATCAGCGTATGCTTCTCAACTATGGTGAGTTTTTTTTTTCCCTACAGTGCATGCTGGGAACTATGGATGAATGTTAGCAGACACTGCAGCCAAAAAAATACAAAATCTCTAACCACTGTTGAGATAGAGACGCTGATTATTGATGTTTGTGTCTCTAAAGTAATTCAGATGCTCAATGTGTTTTAAAAATGTATAAAACCACAGCTGAGGTTCATTCACTT